>OY998265.1:38997500-39310000 GCA_963922045.1 Persicaria maculosa | reverse complement strand
TTCTATATAATCTTGTTCATGATTTGCAACAGGGCTCCTTTGATGGGGTTTCTTTACGAGAGGGGATGGCGTGATAATTTCTGGTTTGGTGGTTACCCAGGTGCAGACAAGGAGGTATTATCACGGTACCTCCCTTGTTTCAAATCTTGAAACATGTTTCTTGTTTGTTGTTCTATAGGGATGGGTAATTTACTGATAAGGTTTTTGATTCCATGATTCATGTGGAGTCATATTGTCTGAAAGTTGGTCTGTTTGAAATTTATTTTAGGATGTCTGTTAATCATGGAATGATCTTGTCTACAGTTTGAAATGGCGAAAGACTATTTTCGGCCAGTTTTAGGTGGGACTGTAATTGATGCTAGCTGTGGCAGCGGGCTGTTTTCAAGACGCTTTGCCAAGAGCAGATTGTTTTCTCTTGTAGTCGCTCTTGATTACTCGGAGGCAATGCTCAAACAGTGTCTTGAATTCATCAATGAAGAACAAGGATTTCCAAAAGAGTAAGAAATTGGCTTCTTATTTTGACCATGAGGGAAACTTTCCCAAGATTTACCTTTCTGATATTTTGGAAAAAAATCCTTATAAAGAATGTTATGAGATACAAATTGGAATTTGCTTAATCCCTTATTTTCCTCCTTTTCAAGTACTAAACTTTTTGCAATTACTTTTAGGAACCTAACCCTGGTCAGGGCCGATATCTCTAGACTTCCTTTCGTTACTGGTTCCATTGATGCGGTGCATGCTGGTGCAGCACTACACTGTTGGCCTTCTCCATCTGCTGCAGTAAGCTCTGTATACTTTGCTTGTTCGTCATTTGAATGCCTCTCTATGTGAATATTAGCTTTAGTGTCAAGCAAAGCCCTGTGACTGGTGACTGCATCATCTGAACTTAAGTTTATGAAACGGCCATATTGTTATAGGAAGTTGAGGACTGATGTTATCTAATCTGCTAGAAGATCTATTTGGATTGTGTAATTTATTTGTCTGAGATATGTGCCTGAACGGCAGGTATTGAGGTGTAATAAGGATGGTGTTTGAATAATCTTCGTGGTTAGCACTGAACAGACGAAGCCCTTTTTCCTCCATAATCCGGAACATTTCTCTAATCCAGCGGCTTTCGTTCTGTAGGTAGCTGAGATAAGCCGAATTCTAAGACCTGGGGGGGTATTTGTTGCTACAACTACAGTAGCGGATGGCCCCCTCTCATTGATACCTTTCTTGCAGTATTACCGTGAGGTAAATTGTGTTCATGATGAATTCAAGTCAAGCACTACTAGATTAAGGGAATTATCGGTCATCAATTATCTCCTTGTTGCATCTTCACTCATCTGATTTGTGTTGTGGTGTTCTAGTCTGTAGTGCAATTCGCAGGAGGACGGATATTTCTGTCAGAAAGGGAGCTGGAAGATCTCTGCAGGAGCTGTGGATTGGTTGATTTTAAGTGTGTCAGGAACCAGTTGTTCATAATGCTATCTGCTAGAAAGCCAACCTAGGCACAGATGGATGTCTGCAAGTACATGTTGATAGATATGGCAGTATATATACAATAAAAGCAAAGATTTCGATATAGGTATGAATAACCCTTTACATTTACATGGAACTTTGATGTGTAGAGAGATTGACGGATATGGATAAGCCATTCTTTACCATTCAATCTTTGAATTAAAGGTTGCATAGCATCGCCGTACTTGGCTGGTCAGCAGGAAGGCGGTGCTTCAAACGCGTGGACTTGTATACACTAGAATGAGCCATCTTCTTGGGTAGTTGTTGTCATCGTTTATTTTTCATATTCATCACTATCAGTGGTTTTTGACTTTTGTTATCGACATTTTTTTTCGGTTATTGGTGTTGGGCTTCGACAATATTTTAGCTGGCTCCCGAGGAACATTTTTTTTTGGTTATTGGTGTTGGACTTGTGGTCAGTGGTCACCTTCACATCCCTTTGGTTTTGGATGCAATTCTTCTGTCTTGATGCAGATTCGAGGAGTTTGAAGGGTGCAACAACTGATCCTGGAGGATATGATCAGGTGGCTGGCATCATGCAGCCCTCTTGATCTCATTAATGAAATGAAACCTTGTAATAACAGGGCATCGGATCTTAGGTAACTTGATTCAGGAGCGGATGCTGAAACACGCAGATAAGGACCACGGGTCGATTGAGCTTGTAGCGTCTGCAGCTTCAGAGCCAATATGAATATGCAGGCATGAAACATCTTGTGCCATTGGGAGTCTTGGATTTGCCCAAGTGATTGATGTTAGTAGAATTGATATTTTGAGGTTGCAACTGTTGGGGCATATTACCAAAAAGCAGCATTCTTTTCTTTGCATCCCTACCAAACAATTCCATCCATGAAAAAATGATCACGAGAGTACCTGATAAAAGAAGCCGAGTATGAGCTTGAATTTTATGGAGTTTAAAAAATTTCTTGAAGGTTACTACGTCATAAGTAAGTAGAGCTGATCTATGAACCGAGTAGTTCGAGTTCAACTTAGACAACTAAAAAAATAAAAAAGCTCAGTTCAGACTTGTTTGCTTTAAAAAACAAGTAGAGTATAAACACATTTTTAACCTCGAATCCAAATTCAAACTCGGATTGTTTCTAAACAAGTTTAACATGAGCAACTTATGCTTGGATATTTCCGCTCGAATAACAACCCTATTTAGGAAGGGTAGCATTTCTTAAACCAAAAAGCTAGTTTATGACAATACCAACCATATGTTGCAGGAAGGAGCATTCAAACCATATGTGGTTCTCAGTTTCGGTTCAATTGTTACATAGGACACATGAGCCTACCCTTGATCATAAACCAGTTGATGAAGCACCACTTTCGACAACGAATGTCATTCCACAAAAATAGACCTCTAATAGACAGTGTAATCTTTGTCCCTAGAGACTTAACAAACTTCTATACAAGAGAGTTCTTACATTATTGTTCATAAAGAAAAATTATGATCACCGAGATGTTTTACAATGGTTATTCAAGTAAGTTATAAGAAGTGTTTTCTTTAGCACACGAAACGCATTTGAAGATGTTTTACACATCAAACTAGAGAAGATAAAATCCTCGGGCACCATTCATTCAAGGAGACCAAGATGCCTATCCTAAGATTCCATGCCTCGGCTTGCTATATATGCATTACAACAGTTTAGGACAAGGAACATCAATGGAAACAAAATACAACACAATTTCATATCCTTCTCTATCTTTAATAAATAGTATAGTAAAGAAGAGGTTGTCGATGGCTTCCTCCAACTTCCTCGAAACCCCAACGGTACCATGTCTCTCTCCGATTCTGATCATTGCAAGTTGAGAATTTAATCTCCTGATGCCAATTCTTAAGTTTCCTACAGGAGCAAATTTCAGCTGAGAAGGAAGTCAATTCGAGGACTAATGTATTGGTCTACCTCATCTGCTATGATCACCTCACTCAGAGTTGATATTCGATTCCCTCATTATATACATGTTTTTTTCTTAAAGAATCTTTTTTGGCAAATATTTATTCTACATGTATAACATTCAATTTTGATGCTTTATGGTTCTAATTTTGGGGTGCAACGAATACATTTGAGGATCATGTCTTCGGTGCAATAAGTGCAAGAACAACTACCATGCCAAACAAGCTCATTTTGATCTCACTCTTGCCAATGGAGCAAAGGACTATAAGGAGTCTAAGCCGCTTGATACCGAGTTCTTCATGTCGTCCTAACGCAATTATATAGTTTCAGTTCTCGTTGATTTATTTGTCTTTGATTATATAATCTTTGTTCATGATTTGCAACAGTGCTCCTTTCATGGGATTTCTTTACGAAAGGGGGTGGCATTAGAAACTGCAACAGTTCTCATTTCATGGGCTACTTTCATGGAATACTAGTTTTATTACTCGCCCGTTGCGCGATTTGTTAATAAATTTTATTATATAAACCATCTTTTAATTAATATAAATTACTACACCATATAAAGTAAATATATAATCTTCAATATTATTAAAAAATGGTTAAAATATATTTTTATCTTGAGTCTAGATTTTATACTGTTTAATAAAAAAATATCAAATGATAAAAAGCTTACGTATTAAATCCAAAAGAAAGAAATATAGCATAAATTTCATATGTAAATTCAATCCATTTTTTTATTTATAAAAAAATAAATATAAATATTGATAATAACTTTCAATTGATATAATATTGGATATATTATTTGATCTAAAAAGATAAATTTTCTAACTAATTAAGATATAAGTTTGAATATTTATAAGAATAAGTGAGATCATTAATTGAGATGACAGAATTATATTGGTTTATCAATTGATATGGTTAAAAAGATAAAATTAATCATTAGTAATTTCTTAAATTGTGGATATATCTATTGTAAAATACAGTATAGAAACGTTTTTCATATCCATTAAATAATTATTTTATAAATTGAATTTAATTTACACCAAAAAAATTGAATTTAATGGTTAAAATGTATTTTGATATATCAACAGTGTATAGAAAAAAGATTTAATTTGTTCTGACCAAAATCTAACGGTGCAAAATGGATATTTTGTAGATTTGTTAAATTGTATTAATTGTCATATTTACACATGCAAAATCTTAACCGATACTTTTTTTAATAATTATTAATACGTTGGATTAATTCAACGTCATCTCAATTAATATATTGGATAAACAATCTGCCTATTAGGATTTGGATTGGTATTATTATAATTTCTTTTGTCTAATATATATTATTATATTTGTTTAGTTAAATTGGATATGTTTTCAACAATAAGTGTATTATGTGTATAATATATATTAATTGATGTGGGCCAAAAATATAATACAATTTTATTCCAGAAAATGACACGTAAGCAAAAATAATCCCGCTTTAATCCAGAAAATTCCGTGGACGCGAGATCGCACCAGAGCCCGTTTCAGGCCTCTGTTTTAGTATTTTATATATAGATTGGATATATAAATTAATTAAAAATAAGTATACGGCAAGGTGATGTTAATTAAAAATATGTATACTATTATTTTTATTAAATATATCAAATTGAATCTAACTTTAAATAATTCTACGTATTTTCTAACTATAAATAAAAATAAGTATATTGGATATATAAAGAAATTTTAAATAAGTATACGGTGATGGGAATAAACAAAAGATGGATAAATATTGAATATTTCTTAGATGTGAAGTATAAAAAGATAAGTTTTTTTTACCTAATTAAGATATAAGGTTGAATGTTTATTAAAAAAAACCTAATTAAGATATAAGGTTATATTGGATAGATTATTTGTTCTAAAAAGATAAGTTTGTTTACATAACTATATTGACTTATTAATTAATGTGGCCCAAAAAAAATACCACTTTAATCCAGAATATGACACGTAAGCAAAAATAATCCCGTTTTAATCCATAAAATTCCACGTATGCGAAATCACACCAGAGCCCGTTTCAGGCCTCTGTTTTAGTATTTTACTAGTATTCGTTACCCGCGCGGTTGCGCGTTTTGTTAATAAATTATATTTTATTATATTAATTATATTAAAATATTATATTAGATAATTAATTGATGTGACTTAAAAAAATAAAATCAAATTGATGTGGCTCACAAAAATAAAATTATATATAAATATATTATATTCAATTTGATCTAAAAGGTAGAATAACGCACCAAATATTTCTTCTTCATCTTTTAAAATAATAAATAATATAGTTTATTAACAAAAGCATGAAAATAATAAATATGTATAACAACTAATTCAAGTTATATTTGATAGATTATTGATCTAAAAAGATAAGTTTTTAGCTAACTATATTCGTTTATTAATTGATGTGGGCCAAAAATATAATACCACTTTAATCCAGAAAATGCCACGTAAGCAAAAATAATCCCGCTTTAATCCAAAAAATTTCATGGACGTGAGATCGCACCAGAGCCCGTTTCAGGTCTCTGTTTTAGTATTTTATATAGATATAGATGTGAATTGATCAAATAAATTATTGAGAAGATTTTTAATTTGATGGGCTCCTTTCATGGATTTTAATTGATGGGCTCCTTTCATGATAAACAAATTATTGAGAAGATTTTTATATATGTTGATGATAAACAACTTCTAATGAGCACTGTTGCAACTTCTAAAAATCCATGAAAGGAGCCCATTTGGCAAAATCCATGAAATAAATAAATAAATAAATATATATATATATATATATATATATATATATATATATATATATATATATATATGTTGATGATAAACAACGACGAAATATATATGTTGTCGATCAAATAAATTATTGAGAAGATTTTTAATTTTCTAGCAATTAGGTACAACAAAACTCATGTTATTCTCAATTTCTCATGAGGACCATTTGGCAAAATTGTGTGCTCAAGGAGTCACAAAATCTCCAAAAACATAATTTAAGAACTACATATGAAATCTACACAATTAATCTTAAAATTGCTGTTATTTTTTACTTGGTTCTCATCTACAATAAATAGTGATTTCATTATCTTTCTCCAACTAATTACTAAGAAAAGGATAAAATTCTTTATCACAAGGTATCTATAGTATGGCATACATAGCCTTAGTGAATTACATAGTATTTGATTTTTATTATTTATGGAAATTTTTATAAAAATTTAACTTTAATTGGTACTTTACGTGTAAAATTTGGCTAAAAGTCATCAAGTGGTAGACTGGAAGTGATAGTATATATTGTTTTTTGGTTCAAAAATATAAATTTATGGTTAATTTTATTACCATGTCAGTGTGCTATAGTTTTTAGCCAAATGACTGCTAATTTACTACTCTATTCGTTCGATAAAATATGTCATTTTAGAATGTTAATTTTATTCAGAAAAATATATCATTAGAGCAAGCCCAACAGCTTCTCTAAAATAGAAAAAATGAGAGATTTTAGAGAAAAAAACCATTTTTTCTCCCAACAGCTTCTCTAAACTCATCTCTAAAATAGAGAAATGGATGGAGAGAGTGAAAAAATCTCTAAATTTGTAGGAAGAGAAGTTGATCTCTATAATTTAATGTTCACTTGTCCCTAGATAGAATTTCATGACATAACCCCACATTTTCACCCATAATATAGAAAAAAATATAATTTCATACTTACTAGTAATAAAAATATAATTATTTTTAAAAATTAATAAAAAAATTGATATGATTTGATATAATATATAAATTAATTATGTTAAATCAATATAGATAGATAAACCAAACATCATAATTCTATGTGAACTTTTATAAATAAAATAGGATAATTAATTTCATCGAATTTTATGTTATAAAGTTCACATTAAAAAATTAGTCTATAAAATTTTCACTTCAAAAAATATTCAGTTGAACTCGTAACTGATATTGGAATGATTTTATTTTTATAAATTATAAATCAAGCCTTATTAGTCTATAAAATTTTCACTTCAAAAAATATTCAGTTGAACTCATAACTAATATTGGAATGATTTTATTTTTATAAATTATAAATCAAGCCTTATTAGTTAATTAATTTCATTAATTAATCATATATGATCAATTGCCAATCTAATTTATAATAAAATATATATTAACCAATTGAAAATAATAAGATTAAATTTGAATAATATTTTATCCAATTTCATGATAACTTTTATAGTAACAATCTAAATTTAATATTAATACCATTTAAAAATAAATATCAAATTTATCCTTAGAGTTTGTTTAAAAAAATATCATGTGAGAATATAATAATAATTAATATATTGTGCAGGAGGATGGGTAACCTATACAAGTTCACCAACAAATATAAGGCTAAATATTAGAATTAAGTTTAAATGAAGTTTTTAGAAATATAGAATTAAACATCTTTAATAAATGCATTTATTTATCATAGTTTGTAATAAATATAAAAATCTGTAAAATAGAGAAACTGTTGGAGTTGGAGTGAATTTTTTTTTAGAGATTTTGATATTTAATCTCTATTTTAGAGATTTTTTACCAAATCTGTTGGGCTTGCTCTTATAGATATTTACTTTACAAAAATGCACTTATAATAATTAGAGGGGTGTTAGTTGTAGTTTTTGATAAAATAATACTAAAGTAGTGTAATAAATGAGGGTATAATAGTATATATATATATATATATATATATATATATATATATATTAATTTTCTTAAAAATGTTGAAAAAAACTAAAATGACGAATGGAGGGAGTATAATACATTGGTTGAATTGGGCTTGTGAGTTTCAAAGGTAAATCAATGAAATGGGCTCTTCATTTTCAGCCCATGGAACTCTTATTTTCTATCATCGCCCATCCGTGCCATTTCTTGTTCAAGTTGCATTGCATTTGCAGCAACTGTTGCAAATTCAAAACCCTAAAACCCCGCCTATCGTCGACCAACCGTTCAATTCACCTCCAATTCCCGCCCGATTCATCCACACTCCTCAATTTCCTATTCAAAACTTTAGCTTTTGATTCACGGGACTTAGAAAATGATCCGCATTTGTATCTGCAGAAAATTCCATTTCCCATGGTTGTGGTCTAGGGTTAGCTATAACAAACCGGCACTCCCTTCCGATTACCATGTCCGTTTTGCATTGGCTCTATACAGTTACTGCTATTCATCTATGGCTACCCGCGAGAAATTCCGGGATCTAGTGTCGGATTAATTGATTAATAGCCATCGATTCTCCATTTTGGCAGCTTTCGAGGTCTCTTCGCGAATTCAGCGTTTGGACAGCTTCGAGAGGTCTAAATATCAAAATCAGCTGGAGTTTGTGGTTTCTCGCATCCCCAACGTAGTCTCGTCGACCGATCTCAATGGGACGCTGAAGCCCAAATACCACGTCTTCAAGAATTTAGGGTTTCCTTCGGATCTCATCGCCAACATATTCGCCATTGATCCCTGTTTCCTGGTAAACCGATCCGCCAGTCGCATCTCCTCGCCCCTTCGAGCATTGATGAGCGTTTTGGGATCGGTAGAAGACGAGCGTTGACGATCTGCACATCGTTCCTGCGAGCGGATTTGGATGGCAAACATCGACTACTTGCAGGAGAAATGCAGTGTTAGTCCGTTACAGATCAGACAATTCGTCTTCAATTTCCCGAGGTTCTTCCTGTTGCAGCCAGAGTTGATAAGGAGCATGGTGCAGAGCATCGATGAGATGGGTTTTGGGGATAAGAGTTTTGAAATGTTCCTTCATGCTGTTAAGGCAATGGCATCCTTAAAACAGGAGGATTGGGAGGCGAAGCTCGAGCAGAGGATCAGGGAGGTGGTTGATCTGCTGATTGGACTAGGGAAGGGTGACATTTCACTTATAATGTTCAGCGCTGAGCGGAGGATTACGGATGCTATTGTTTGATGAGCTGGAGTCGAAGAATATCATCCGCAAGAGGCCTTGTTTGTGGGCACTATGCGAGCTGAGCAATCGCTATTTCTTGGGTAAATATGTGCTTCCCTATTTTGATGTGCTTGGTGAAACTTGCTTGCTGGAAAAACTCCAATGGAATTTTACCAACTCTGTTTAATGTGCAATTTTGTTCGAAGATTATGAATGTGTAGGTTTTGTCATTGAGAGAAATTTTCAAGGATGAGTTATAATGTTTTTGCCCATTAAAGAAGCTGGTATTATTAGGATTGATGAATTATGAACGCATGATGTGTGTTTGGCACCTGGGTTATAAAATTTGTCGATGTGTTAAAATAGTGGTTGAATGATGGGTTGAAATTTGAAAGGTTAAAAGCAAATAGCACCCTGTTAAAAAAACCCTAAAACCCCAACCTAAACTACTAAGCCTTTTTTAGGGCGTTTTCTAAAAATTTGGGAATATAACTCAAACCACTTTATGTTGGACATGCCAGATGCAGTTTCTAGTGCCACTGGTTGCACCAAAAAACTGGGTTTTGGTCCTACCAAACACGCCCTAATCCCACTGTGAATTAGTAATTAGATATGATGGTGTTTCATATTGTTATGTTTTTTTTTAATCTCAACCCAACTATAGTTTTGCTATGAAGTTAGATTCTTTAAACCAGTCTATTAATGGTTAGAACTATGGTAATTATTTCAACCAGTTACCATAGTCTAACTGTTGAATGTAGTTTGTCTCACTCCCTTAGCTTGGTATTTCTCTAACCATTAGAAAATCTAAATAAACTAAGTTTCCCACAAAAAAAAAAAAACTGTAAAGGAGAACAAGTATTTTTGTAAATAAATCTTCGAGCTCCCTTAAAATGTACTGCTTTTCTACCTTGAGCTCTAAGCTGTATCATTATAAAAATTTTGCTTTCTTTATCAGGGATTTGGTACTATGCAACGATCTCCCATGTACATAAAAAAAATGCTTGTTGTATTTAGAAGAAGTCCAAACTCTCCCAAGTTTCCTCGTATCAAGCTAATCTTCTGTTTGGTTTGTAGTTCTATTTTCCAACTCTAGCTAACAAACAACAGCAATAAATATCTAACTTAGAGCAAGATCTGGGGGTTGAGATGTACACACCCTTTCCCGGACAACAACAACAACAACAAACTTCTAGCTAAATTCTTAAATTGGGAAAAGTAATCATAAATTAGAAAAAGTGTAAAACTTGTGAAAAATATGTCTGCTCATTTGTGAACCATTGCAGCAGCACTGCAGCAGTTCCAGGGGGATATTCAGTGGTAAGTTAAAGCTTATTGGCGGTTAACTACACAACAGAAATGGCACACTCATCTGAGTAGATAGGTGAGCCTGTTTAGTGACTGCATACCCTCTTCTTTTCAGTAGTTCAGTTCTCTTTGGAGTCTTCTCGTTTGGCTGTTGAGAGCAAAATATACTAATTGATGACAGCTTCACATTAAAGATCAAGTGATCAATAAATATAAACAAAATTGTGACACAATTTTGGAAGTGTGCATTATCATGGATATACTTTTGTTATTTTGCTTCCTGAATATGCTAATCAACCAACATATCTTCGTTTATGATTCATCATGGTTTGCATCTACTTAATGGAAAGAGAGATGAAATCTAATGAATCATGTATGATATCCATTTTGTGGTTAGGTGGTAAAGACAGCTTAAGTAGATCATATGGATGCTTGGTTTAGTCTACATGGTCTTCTTTGGATATGAACTTGATTTGGATAGGTATTTTCAATCTGGTTTCGGGACTTCCATTCTGGTTGGTGGCTTGATTGTTCATACTCATAGCCCTATAATCAAATGCTAGTTCTTTCTGTTTTACGATCCAAGTTAGCGTGTAATGAATAATTGGGATATCTAGGGATGATTGGATTTGCTCTCTAGAAATTTGGATTACTCCTTCCTTTTTTTACAATATGCTTGGTCATTTATAATGTTTGGAACAATTGTTGCAGAATTGGTTGTTTCACTTAATAATAAACTGTTTTTTTTTTCGTTTTAAATGAAAAACTCTGCTTAAATGAACTTCTTCTGTGAAATGTCACTAACTGCGTTATCATCGGTTACTTGCTATTTGGTACAATTTCATTAAGGTGTGTCAAAATAACCCAAACCAATAAAAACCCAAATCTGAAATGACTAAACCCGATCAGGACACGGTGTGTCTCATGATGATCAGAACTGAACTACTTGGGAGGCGTTAAGCAGATGAGAAAAGACTTGAGGGAAGGGCAGATAGAGCATGATGAGCATATGGTGGTGTTACTGGTCCATCACAATTCACACCCATCAAAGGGGAAAAAACAAAGAGAAAGTGTGGAGGTTCGATTCATGCCAGCCCCAGGGAAGGTGAAATCGGGTCCTATTTCATCCATTTTTTAGGCAAAGAAAAAGCAAGGGCTACTCTCATAGACCATATATTTCAACTTTGGAAAATGCCTAAAAATGAAATAGCAGGGTTTCTGGAAATGTGCACAAAGACAATAATGGAAGCACAAGCACCTGTTACACTGCATGCTTCTTTATTTATTCATTATTTATACATTTATATATTACTAGTAGTAAAAAAAAAAGATCAATTGGTTGGATGTGTATTGGGATATGTTATTTTGTCAATACTATCAATCTTGGGTTGTTCATCCTTGTGCTAAAATGGGACAAATGGAAAGGAATCCAGAAGTTGTTTTGTTTGTGTTGTGAAATGTTGTCAACTACTCTGTTTCTGTATGTAGTCTGTACTGCCCAATCGTTTCTTGAAGATGGTCGCCTCCCCTGCCAATTTATGCCTGATTAGTTGATAGACTAGTTTTTTTGGGAATACCCGATTTGCATACTGCAGGTGAAGACTTAGTCAGTTGCATTCAGATTTCAGACCAGTGTTTGATAAGGCTTTGGGGTGAGATTTCGGATTTGTTTGGCTTCATGTGTTTATGCTGTTAAGAATCTTTTAATTCATTATTAACTAGATAGGCAGGCCTGATGTTGTTTTATGTTACACTCAGGATTATTTGAAGGTGTGTTTCGATCCCAAGTTATTATAATTATAATTTTGATCACTTATAAAGTATTTGTTTACCTTAGTATATTTAAAATAACGTAAATTTTAAATAAAATAACTTGTAAATTATGTTAATCAATTATATCGCACATTTATGATTTAACACCTCCCAAGAGAGCTATTGTTGGGATTAATTCTAAACATCTCTCATTTAGGTGGAATATGTCGGGTGATCCATATTGCTCTAGATGGTGAGGCTATATGTGATAATTCTTACTATCTCATGTCTTTACATGCTTTGTCGATCTCCGAGTCATGCTTGCCTTCTTCTCTAATTTAATTGTATTCTCTTAGATTGGGACTATTCTTGTTTTATTTGGTTTTTTCTATATTTATAATTCATCATTTGGTATTTCTTTATAGTATGGTAGTTAATTTGTTTGCAGTGTTTCTGTCTTCCAATTTATAAGACATGTATCATGTATGTATGGTGTACTGAATTATTTATTTAAAAAAAATCTCAAATGGTTTTGAATTTTTGTTTTTATGATACAGGGTAATAAATACAGTGTTTGTTGAATATTTTTAGTGTGTAACGTGTGTATACGATCACCCCACAAGTTACCAGTTACTGTATTAATTTAATAATTACACAAGTCATTGATTAGATTTTTTAGGAGATTTACATAGCCCCAATCTTCCAAGCAATTAGGCAAATAATGAGTGGTGTTTACTGTATGAAAGCACGCAAATCCAAATAAAAACCCCTAAAAAATGAAACCTTGCTAATTAATTAAGGCAAAGTATGAGTCCAGGAGGTACTACTGAAATGAAATCACAAGATTCTTAATAGCCCTGCAGCTAGTGAAGATCAAAATGGACACTCTCAGTGTAAACAGTGTTGAACAGTAGAAATATACTAACCCCCTGCAGTACAGACATGTTAATGGTTTGCACCCTGCAACTACATCACATGCCTTACATTTTTTAGGGCCATGGAATCTGTCCACGTATAAGAACACACACCTTTGGAAATTCATTTTTATTTATATTTTCACACTTTAATATTTATATATATATATATAGAGTTCCAAAAGAAGATGCACCAATAAGACACTGACTCTTCCATCTAACTTAGCTTAGCTTTAGTTAGGAGCTTATAGATCTATAGACTCTGCCTTCAAAAAAGAGGGCCACTTTATGTGCTGCAAATCCCAATTAAGATGAGGGACCATTTTGCAAGCTCAGGATGTATTGACATGTCAAGTGCAAAGGCTTTGGATTATATGCAAATATATATTTTAAAATGGTTTCTCAGGGAATCAAATTCCAGTGTTTTGCATTATGGGTATGCCTTTTTTTTTTTTTTTTTTTTAAAGTTTTATGAGCTTCATTTTTTTTTTTGGAGTGCAGCACCAATGAGGTTGCCTTTTACATGTCTGGAATTTATAAACAATGAGGTTCAACTTCTAGTCTTCAAGCTTTGAGAAAAACCCATATACTATTTAGGCTCCGTAATCAGCTTTAGGGCCGTCTGGGTTCCCCAAAAAGGTATTATAATGTCTTACCAGCAATGTTACAGCTGTTTGTATAAGTATGACATATTAAACAGGTTAGAAGATATATATATATATATATATATATATATATATATATATATATATATATATATATATATATATATAGTTTAAGTTTTAGGGTCGTCTATTTGGACGAAGAGAACATGAGGATTCATCAATAAAGAGTATTTTGTTAGCAATCACATAATAAACAAGTAGAAGAGCTGGTCAATATTCCAAAATTAAAGGATTAGTGTATATTGGGAACGATATTAGATAGCTTTAAGGAAAGGGTCATTCCACCCGAAGTTTTACCAGATAAAAAAACAGATAGCTTCAAGGAAAACCAACTAGCTTAAGAAAATTATAAGCATGGTTTACCAAACATGCTAGAGGAATGATATATATATAGTTGGATTTCCTTTTTTTCCATCTCTAGTAATTAATCTAGTGTGATCTAGCTTAGATTAACAACTACTTTTAAGTCATTGTGGATCGTGAAACTCCTACTTGGAACGGTGAAAATTTTCTTAACATAATTTATTTTTTTTTCAAAAAAAATCAAAAAGAAAATATCAAACACAAACTAAAAGAATTTGAAGAAACCTTCAAAATTATAAATGCATAATTAGAACTATAGCATGAATCTTGAATAATATTTTAGATGATTGTCAAATATTTCAATATAGCTTACTGATTTAAAGCTCTCAATTAATTATAGTATGAAGGTATGTATTTTAGTAAAGAGTAGTCTATTTCCCATACTTTGTACAGATTAAGTATAAAAATATTATATAATTATAACACAAGGGGGGTTTCTTTTTTAATTTTAAAATGAAAACTCCATCATTAAATAACATTCATAAAATTAAGTTAAAATAAAATAATGTTAATAGGTAGAAGAACTATAAAAAGATAAAAGAATAGAAATATTACATTTAATTTGAGTGAGAAAATAGCTGTTGAATTGTCACTCCTCCTAACTAAAGAGCAAATGTAAGCTCCAAAACCACTTTATTGGGTATATTTGATGTGAGGTGGGTAAAGGGATCAAGCACTCGACTAGGGGTGGAAATGGGGCGGGTTATGGGTGGATGAAGCCACTCCATCACCCGCCCCGCGGGTAAAAAATTTCACCCGTTCCATCCATCACCCGCCAACCTTTTCACCCACATCAGACCCGCGCGGGTGATGCGGGTGGAGCGGGTACCCAATGGGTGAAACAAAATAAAAAAATAAATCAACACAAGTAGTCCAATTCTAACTCAAAATTACAAAGGGGGTGGGTTTATGTATTTATATTTTTGATTGGCAAAGCACTGAAATCACGAGCTAATTGAAATTTAAAAGTGGAAGGGTATATATCTCTATACTAATCATATACTAATCCAATATATCCCTTACTATAACATGGAAGAGCAAGCTGAGACCATATTCATTCTAATTGAAATTTGGTGGGCAAAGCACTAATCAAGGATTAGGGTTTGTAGAAGTTAAACTTGAAAAGGGTACAATAGTAAAATCACACACATTATATATATAAATTTTAGGGTTTTATGCGGGTTTGCGGGGCGGGTGTGCGGGGCGGGTTAATGGGTGGGTTAATGGGGCGGGTTATGGGTGAAAAATCTTCACCCATAATCCATCCATCACCCGCTTCACCCGCACTCGCTCCACCCGTCACCCACTTTTTTGCGGGTTTTCACCCGCAAAATTAATGCGGGTAAAGCGGATGGAGCGGGTACCCGCGGGTTATTTCCAGCCCTACACTCGACCCCTTATTGGGGAGTCCAAATCGTATGTCCCCGTATTTTTAATCTAACGTTTTATATTTGTTCATATAATAGGTGTTCACAAATGATCTATTGTCTTTATATATATATAATGCTCATTAAATTATGTAAAATCTTTAACTGAGACATATAGTACCCGATCTAAATATAGAGTGGCTGAGTCCAATCAAACTGAACTAAGAGAAAAAAAAAACATAACTCATATTTTGAAAGAAAAATGGTGAAAGTAACTAAACTTGTAAAAGTAAAGAAGTAGATTTATATATGATCTTTATATTTCGATGTAACTGATATTTTTTTTATAATAAAACTATACCATTTTTTCAATACTTGCTGCATAATAAATTACGAAATTCCCATATGATATAAGCATATAAGATGTGGCCTCATAATAAAAATATATGTTATAAAATAATAGATGGATATATGATGTATATTTGAAAATTTTACTACATGCCATCAGTTTATATATATATATAAGTAAGACAAAAAAATAAAATAAATTTTATTCACAATATGCATAATTAGAATATATATGTAAACAAAAAAGTTAAAGATAAATTTAGATGAATAGTTGAAATATATAGCAATTGGATATAGTTGATAATTACCAAAACAAATATATACAATATATTTGATCATTAATTACATAAAAAAATAAAGATTGACACATCCATTTTAAATATCAGTTTATCGTTAAAAAACAGTAATTATAGTTTAATTCATTCTTAATTACCTACTTTTAAAGGTATGAATACAAAAACTAAAAAAAATAGTTATAACTAATTTTTTTTTGAGGCTTAGTTATAACTATTAGGTGACAAAATATGTGGCATTATGTATAAAAAATGGTAAAAATTAATTGGATACTTTTTGAGAGGGGTAATTTTTAACCATGAAATAACATGTGACAATTTTAACTATTGTTTTAGTATGTATTGTATATAAGATAAGATAAGATGTCATAGGCCAAAATAACCTGGATTTGAAATTTCAATTTACTTTTAACTTTTTGTTTTTTTTATGACATACTATAAAGAGAATTCAAAAAGATCTGAATTCTAATTGAAATTAATTTTTGGTATGGCTAGTCAAATAGAAATAAGGAAAAATAATGTTTTAAAAGAAAATGAGATTATATAATTAACTAGTATGATCCCTGCGTCATGGCGCGGTTTTTACAAATAAAATCTTACTAATATATTAAATTAATATTATAAAATAAAGTAAAAATTCAGATAATTAAATGTTTTGATTAAAACCCATTGGTTAAGAAAACAATTAAACTAATATATAGATATAGATTACTAATATTAATTTTATGTTTCCTTATGTTTTGAATTAATCCCATTATTTTTTTAAAAACTACTAAAATTTTAATTTAGGCTAAGATTATGGATTATTTGAATTATATATATATATATATATATATATATATATATAAATTGAATAACCTACTTTTAAGGAGAGAGTGACACCTCATAAAAAATGCTTCTATTTTAATAGTTAGATATAGATTGTTTTTTTTACAAATACTAAAATTTTAATTTAGGCTAAGATCATGAATTAATTGAATTTTATATAAAAAAATTGAATAACCTACTTTTAAGGAGAGAGTGACACCTCATAAAAAATGCTTCTTTTTTAATAGTTAGATATAAATTGAAATTCAATCACAAACAAAAGTTGTAATTATTTCAGGTGTTTACATTAACAAAAAAAAAATTCATATCATAAATATAATTTATTATAAGTAATAGTTCCATCAACCAAATGTAAATAGTTGTATTGAATTTTTTTTAAAAAACAATCTCATCAATATATATATACATACGATATGACATATAATTTTTTTAAAATTTTAATCTGATGTATTGGATATCTTTATTCTGATGGGGAATGATCAAGCAATTGGATGCATATATAATCATACATAGATGTAGATTTTTAGCTTCCTTTTTAAACAATATAGTCACAATTATTTTCAAAACAATTGATATGATTAAGCTATTGCCAAAAATAAAATAAGCATTTACTATCAAAATATGAATAACTATATATACATCTTTCTTAAAAAAAATATCAATATATAAGTGACATAAAAGATGCAATATGGCATGACATTATTGGCTAAAAATTTTGGAGGGAGAACTTTTAACTAGAGATCGACATGGGGCAGAATCATTTTATGTTATAGGATTGTATAGGGTGAGATAGAAACATATGAAGTACTGTAATTGTATCTGATCAATTGTCAAATGTTTATATTTTTTTTTTATATGTCGAATTGGAGCGTATAATATATCAAATCAAAGTTATCGACGAGAGAAATATATATACTAAATTTATTTTTGAATGGGTGTAGCCACCTAGCCCATGAAAAAAAAAATTAAACCACCCCTTAGTTTAAGATGATAATCTAGATGAAATACTTAAAATTTATCTTTTATGGATAGATTAAATGAGTAACATCTTATTTGACATGACAAATTATACAAAGCTACGTAAATGAGTATTTTTGGAAGCCGTGGAAAGGTTTCCCACACCGCTTTGATAATCTTTCTTAGCGATTTTTGTAATTGTATTATGTGCATGTGTTTTTGGAGGGGGAGAGAGAGACATGGCTTAGTTGGTTTGTCTTGGACAAGTTAATGAAACTTTTAATTTGCCCCAATAATTGAAGCTAATAAGAATAGGGTATAGTTTAATATGTTCAAGTTTGATGGCACCAATGATGGAGGATTTAGGGCCTTGTGTGGAGGGTCTTCTTTACACGCCTGAATTTACAGAAAGACAAGGAAGGAGATACCAAAGCTTTCATTTCTTATACTTAGCAAGTCTTGTTCACCACAAAGTGGATGCCAACTCCTCCTCTTCAACCTTTTTTCTTTTTTCTTTTTTCTTTTTTCTTTTTTCTTTCTTTTTTTTTTGGTGCATGCCATAGAGTTGATTGGTAGTGGGCTTCCTTTTCACCACCTACCTAACTCCTTTTGAATAATATGATCAAAACTGAAACCAGAATCCATTATTAGAACACTTCAAGGGAATATAAAAAACTAAATTATAGATATCTTTTATTTATTTATAATGGGGTTAGGATTAGTTTAGTGTTTTCTTTAGCCATCAAGGTGGGATCTCTTGAATCTAAACAACCAATTGCAAATCTCTATGCTATCACTTTGTGCAAGAGTTCCAATATTAATTTACTCTTGTTTTGATGATATTGTCTATTTGGTATAACTAGCTTCTGTAGGCCTCCAAGACATTTGCTAGCCATCTTCTTAAATCTTAACTGAATTGGAAATCCTCAAAAGGTGCAATCACTTAAAAGTAATTAAAATTCCAGTTAACCAATGCAATGCAAGATAGTGAAGTTGTGACAAACAATAATACCCATTTACTTGAAACTTATGAGGCTTATGTACCTCACTAATTAACGCTTGTTAAGTGGGTGGGGTAATAGCTTCCTGGTTAATTAAGGATGGATGACCCTTTACTGACTCACCTCAATCATCTACTATTGATTACTATGTTGATTGCTTGTAAGGAGCTTATTTGTGCAGATAAAAGTGTTAAGAATATGGGGTTGTCTCACATTGATCGAAAAGATTGAGATATCATGAACAATATATAAGCTTGACGGACTACTTCTCTCATTGCCAATTGGTTTTGAGATGGAACCCCATTGGATTTGTATGTTGTTCGTGTCTCCCGTACGTGAGCCAACCACAACCTCCCTCCAGCTTGTCTTGGGCCCAACCGACTTTAACAAAAAGTTACGGTTAAAACATGCCAAACGAACCTTTAATTGCATTTCTCCCTAGTGTCTCTTTCGCTGTATAGAGTGTGTTTGATTCAGTTGCACCATCCCAACACATGATGGGCACATTCCATTTCAAAGAAAAAAAGCCTGCATTGAGTGGGTTCGTTCTTGATGAGCTTCTTAGGTTGACACCTATCCCTTGTTTTACTCCTTCTCCTCTCTTTTCCTGCTACTTGTTTTGCTACTTTATTGGCTCCTCAATTATCCAGGGGCTGTCCCTCCCTCATATGATTCCTCGATCAGTTTTTTTTTTGTTTTTTTTTTTTGCAACTTGAACCTCATTTATTAACAATATCCACTGCAATCTGCAGGGCATTATCATCCAATTTAATCCATGTTACTATATATTTTAAGTTAATATATACAGTAGTAATTAACATCAGTGCTGTTTCTTGCAATGTGTTGATGGTTGATAATGAACTTATTTGAGCCGATAGT
The DNA here is from genome assembly GCA_963922045.1 of Persicaria maculosa. Taxonomy (NCBI): domain Eukaryota; kingdom Viridiplantae; phylum Streptophyta; class Magnoliopsida; order Caryophyllales; family Polygonaceae; genus Persicaria; species Persicaria maculosa. The sequence continues at coordinate 39,289,995 of OY998265.1, read as the reverse complement.
TAAGGATAAGGAACTAATTTCTTGATATTAAGATTATCGTTGAATGAAATTTTACTAACGAATTTTTAAATCAAGCATGTATTTTTTTTCTTATCTCTCATATATATATAGCTATTCAGGATTTCGATCAGGTGCTTTGCAGTTATCCAGTAGCTGGGCTAGTAGCTTGTACAGTGCAAAATTATCTGGATAAAAGCATCCATTGATTAATCTATATATATATATATGTAGACAGATAACAGATTATTGTATTTCCATCAAATGAAATTAACTTTCCACTGAATCGATCACAAACAGATCTGCAGGCATGCGATAAACCACTTTTTGTGGGTTCTTATTTAGATAGATTTTATGATATATTCCTTAATTGATATTAAGATAAAATGCTATTGCTATCTTAGGTAGATTTCGGTAGCTAGTTTATTCATATCTTTATTGTTTTCTTACAGTATATATTATCCTGTAAATCTCTCCAATATAATTATCACATGGAGAATATTCCACCAATATATTAATTTGTCAATTCTGAATATCTGAATTTATAGATGCGATTAAACTTGTGATTTGCGATAAATATATGCTTCACGCTTCCATTCGATCAGCTGATTTTGATATCAGCTGCTGGCCGGTTGAATTGTATACCTTTGAATTCAATTGATTTAAAAGATCTATTTGGCGAGTTGCTTGCATACTAGAACCTCCATCTTTATGCATCAGATTTCATAACATTGAACTTATATATGATTCTTCGACTTTATTAATGACGGATAATTCTCTGGATGAATTGACAAGATCAGCTTGGCAGACACTAAGCACAATTTAGGACTATTCAGGGAAAGAAGCACAACACATGTTATTCTAAGTTGCCTTTTCCATATTACATTTTATTTTTTAATTTGATCGAGTTTTAATATACATATACATACACATATATATACATTTGAATTTATACTTGTGGTTTGTGATTTACTTGATGCTTTTCATGATTGTGTGAATGATCATATATATTCAGCTGATTTTATGTCATTTGCTAGGTGAATTGTCATCTTCAATTCTTTGAATTCAATTGATTTGCAAGGTTTATTTGGAGTTGGTTGAACGAATATGATTTTTCGACTTTATTAATGGCGGATAATTCTATATATGGATGAGAGGACCAGATTCAGCTAGGCAAGCAACAAGCACAATTAGGACAATTCAAGGAAAGAAGCACAACACATGTTATTCTAAGTTGCTTTTTCCATTACATTTTTTTTTTCAATAACAGAAAAAGTAATTATACAAGGAGAAACCTATTTCCCATTTCCCATATATATTTTGTTAACATAGAAAAAAGGGGTGAAAATATATTCCAAAATCCCCCTTTTTCCCCTTCTTCTCTACATTACCTGAACTATGAAGATGAAATTGCACCACCATAAAATAAAAATACATCATAATACAATCCCCTTTGCCCATAAATTGCAATACTAATTCCTACAATAGGATCCGCGTAGCGATAGACGTTTCCATTCAACAAGCTTCTGAAGAAATGACCCTACCTGCAATGACAGAAAAAAGAAAAACAATAGGATTAGTAATTCATTAGTACAAGTGTATGTTCAAGCTTGTGCAGTGATGATCTTTTTTATTTATTTGGATTTTTTTTTACCTCAGATGGGTCTTGCAAAGAGTAGGAAGCATTAGTTTCCTTAGGGACCTTTGAAACAAGTATCCCAATCCCCTGGTTTCGGGTGCGTAGAACCTTAAAAGCATCCTCATCGGTTCGATCATCTCCAATGTAAATAGGCAAGATGTCGTCAGAGTTCGCGAACCCTTCAATACAAGGACAAATTAGTAATGAAACCAAACCAATTTTCCCCCCTAAAAGAAGTAAAAAAAAAAAAAGCTGTGAAACTTACCAAGTGACTCCAACAAGAACTCGAGGGCCTTCCCCTTGTCCCACTTGATGGTTGGCCTGATTTCAAAAACCTGCATTTTGTAGGCAAAAAAGGTAAGTGGAAAAACCTTTCAAGACAATGACAATCTGTACCCTCAACTAGGTCAAATTTTTTATTTTATTTTTTTGTAAAAAAAAGAAAGAGTAAAGAGAGATATAAGAAACAAAGAAGAAGAAAACAAACACAGCTTTTGTTTGGGCTCTTTGAAGTCTCACCTTTCTCCCTTGAGATAGTCTGAGCTTTGGGTATTCAGTCACCACCTCCCTCACTTGCTCAGCCAGTTCTGCCCATCTCTGTCAATCACAAGAAAAATTCACTCACTTGGAACAAAATAAACGTCAAACAATAGGGTACCTATTGCTTTTTTTTTTTTTTTACCTTTTCATCAACTCGGCGAAAATGCACAGATGCACAAAACTTGTTGTTCTCCACCGTAGCTCCCGGGATTGATTTTGTTCTCTCCATCAACGCCTCGTAAACCTGTTACATTCACCAATTTTTGGAGTTTTAATAATTTAGTATTCACCCACTTCACTTCACTCTTTGGATCAAAAACCTCCATAACCAAAAAAAAAAGAAAAAAAAAAGAAGAAGAAGAAGAAGAAAAGAATAGTCCACCTGATCAATCATGGGCAAGTACTCAGTTGCAGGCTGAAATAGAAGTGCAGATTGTTTGCCCTGAAGCAAAGCAAAAAGTAGGTTTTCTTTTTTATGAATCTTTGAAGAGATAAAAAAGTGTAGAAATGATACAATACAACTATACAAGTAGCTAGCAAGTTATGATGAGTGAGTCATACATGGACTTGGGTATATTTTCGCCCGTTCGTAGGTCCCTTGATGTCCATCCCATGACTACCCGCGTAATAGAGCTCGGTTAGCTTGACGAAACCGTACACCTGCTCGATCGATGAGTATATATAAAAAGTACGTTAGTGAGTCAAAGTGTGGTGGGTCAATCAACTGAGAGAGAGAGAGAGAGAGGGTGGTCATAGTGATCGAATGTGACATATATATACCTTGTCTCTACATCTTCCGGTAACAATGGCGGTAGGAAAATGCCTGGCCACTTCTTTGACGGCTCCTCTCATGTCATCGGACATGAAGGCGCGATCAGGATCGTCGACGATAGGGGAGAGAGTGCCATCGTAGTCAAGGAAGACAGCGATCTGCTTCCCCTTGGAAGCATTTGTGATTTGGTCGAACCTTTCGAGTGCGGATGGATGGTTGAGCATCCAAGAGGAGTAGTTGGGGTGGATCAAGTCGGCCGGGTTGAGGTGGGTGGGGGAGGAAGATCTCATGGAATCAACCCAAGCATTGATCTTTGGGGAGGCCTGAGGGTGGAGCTTCTTGAGGGGCTTCCGCCATGATGACACGACGAATCGACGAGTCGGAGAGGGTAGAGGGTGAGCGGTCATTGATTTGGCTTTGTCTGAGACCACCACCACATTTTGGTTGGTCATCTTTTGGGATTCTTGATTTTGAGGGGGAGAAAGAGGGGGAAATCAAGGGAGGTAGAGATCGAAGATGGAGAGGAGGGAGAGAGGTGTAGGGAGGAAGTGGGGAGGGAGACACTCAATTTATAGATTCTTTCAACGGCACAAATTGTGAAAAAGGTGATGGAATGACCAAATTCGTAATATATGAAATTTGTAGATGTGGCCTGTGGGGGACGTTTGCTACAAGGTTTTACTGGCTTTTCAAGGTTTGAAAATTTTGACACTTTGTAAAATAGCCAAATAAAACACTATTGTGGGTATTAAAATCCAGCAAATTCCGATCATGTCCAACTAAAATTTACAGGATGAGAGGCCGCACAAGAGTTCCAAATCTCGTAAATTCTGTTACGGCCCCATCGACAGAACGGGACAGGATTCATTATTATTATTTTTTTTTCCAAATCCCACATGAGGAAATTCTCACAACTTAGAGTAGATGTAAGTGGATGTAGGCCTGCCCACGGGTCGGACTCGCCGAGTCGACGGGTCTGACCTGGCGGGTCAGGGTCGGGAGAGGCACGGCTCGAACCCGGGGAATAGCCGGGTCGGCGGGTCAACGGTTCGTGAGCTTAATAATGTTTTTTTTTTTAAAAAAAGTGTTTAAAAAATGTATTTTCGATTGAAAAAAAAGGGAGGGAAGAAGGGCTTGCACCATTTTCAGTTGCCTACGTATCCTTTCGGGGAAAAGGAATCAAAGTCCACGTAGTTCTTTTACCTGTTTGAATCTCCGCTTACCTTCCGGTGCCGTCACCGTCTGAACTCCCGATGGATGTCTCGTCTTCTAATCATTCATCCGGGTCTGATTCAGTGGAGAGGTGGTTCCTTTGGCTTCTTTCATCTGTCCGCTTCCAATCGCTTAGTAGGACTTGCATCTCGAGGTTCTCTGGTAGCATAGTCGATCTTTGGGCCGTTAAGATTTGTCCGCTCCGACTAAATAGTTGCTCAACCGCAACAGTCTAACTCCTAGCTCTTTCTTTGTGGTGGCTTGATTGCTTAAGGATTGAATTGTTGATTGAATGAATAAAACTCAGCCCCTAGGGCTTTATTTATAGGCTCTTAATCCTTGCTAGCCAAGGAAAAGAATTCTAATCCTAATCAACTTGAAATTATAAATTCTATCTAAATTATAAATCCTACTAGAAATATAAAACTATCTAAAGTAATATTCCCTAGGATAAATTGCAATATACCCATAAGGATAAAAGTATCTTTGGAAGATGATAAGTGAATGACGTGGCTAAGCAATCCTCCAAAGATTCGGCCCATTATGCATCTGCTACGCGCTGTTGCTCCAGTCGATGTCAAGTGAACCAGTCGACATCGAGTGCTCGATTTCGGTCGACATGGGTGGTCTCGATCGATATTGTCTCTTCTTGCCTTAGTCTTTGATTTGACATTTTTCTTTAGTCGACATCGGGTACTTCTGTCGATGTTGAGGGCATAGGTCGAGATCGAGTGCTCTGCTCGAAATCAAGTGGTCTTCTAGTGTCTTATCTTTGCTCTAAAACGTTCCAATTCCTGCGAAATTAAACCAAAACTTGTGTAGACTTCTATATCTTGCAAATAAACACAAAATATATAAATTCACTACTTTCCAACCCAAAAGTATGAAATATGCATAATAAATGGAATAAATGTAAGCACGAAAACATGGTAAAATAGGTGCACATCACCTGTCGGGTCAAACGTTGGACCCAGCGGGTCGACCGTTGGTTTTCAGCTCGATTGCTTCCATCCATTTTCCTATAAATACCACCCCATTCCCTCTCATTTTTCTCACACCTCATCTCATCTCTCCTAATCTTATCTCATTATCTCTAATCGCTGGATAATCGAGAAAGTCGGAAGTCGATGGTTAACGAGTCAAAAATTCCGAGAATTCGGCGCTTTGCACCACAAAATCCTACTTCATCTCCTTCCTAATTTCTTAATCATTCCATCTTTTCTCTTATTTACATATTCATATTATTTGTAGCAAATATCTAATCCACTTTCAGTGCAAATATTTACATGAGGTTGAAGAAGTGTTAGCGGAGCCCCGTCCTCGAGCGGTGGGAGTAGATCGAGTCTCCAATCGGAGCGTGGAGGTGGGAGCGGATTCCGAAGACGTCGGGATCAGGTGCTACTCGATGAGTAGCCAAGTATAGAGGAGGAAGAAGTTGACGTTTAGGGAACTCCCTCCACCATCCCGGCACAGAAGTGCCCAATGGGGACGATCTGCCACTGACGAGTGCTCAATGTAAGCCCACAACGTTCAAATATTGGTTCAAGAAGGGTCCGCTCACGCTGGGATGGGGTGACAAATATTTCTCTGTCAAGTGCAACTTCTGCACCATGGTCTACAAGCACAAGAAGGGGAACGGATATGGGAACAATGGACGTCATATCGAATCGAATCATCCAAAGAAACTCGGCTTGGCGAAAGGCCAAACTCAACTATCCGGGTATGCAACTACTTCCTCTCAACCCCCTAGTGTATGGACTTCTGATTACGCTAGTTGTAGTGATAACTTTGCTGAAATGATAGCCGCTGAAGATTTAGCTTAGAACTTTGCACAACATTTATGTTTTAATGAATTTATTACGAAAATATTCAACCAGCTTGGCAATCTATGAGTCGAAATACGGTTAAGAGGAAAATGATCAAAAGGTATAACTCCCGTAAGGCTGAAGTAATTGAATATTTTCAAAAATTTAGTGATTTATATGTATCGATTTGTAGTGATATTTGGATCGACCACTGGCAACACCACTCATATATGGGTGTTACATGCCATTGGGTGGATGAACAGTTCATTTTACACAAACGAGTTTTGGGTTTTCGAGTTTTTGACGAGGCACACATGACCCGTAACATAGTACGGGTCCTTTTAAACATTTTAGAAGAGTATAGATTGACTCAAAGAGTGTTTTCAATCGGTTTTGACAATGCATCCGCCAACACCGATTGTCAGCCCGGGATTGGGGGAAGATTTTTTCATATCCGTTGCGCACCTCATATTTTAAACTTATGTGTTCAAGATGTTTAGATTATTTACAAACGGTTATTGAACCTATTCGATATGTTTTGCGGGCACTGTGGCGAAGCAAACAACTTCACCACCAATGGTACCAGTTTTGCTGAGTGAACAACGTGCGCCGAAAGAATTTCCCTCGGGATGTTACCACTCGGTGGAACTCAACATAAAAAATGATTTATGATTCTTATCAATACAGAGAACTTCTTTCTTCTTTTGCCACCCAACAAGTCGAAGGTTCAAACGTTTTTGGGGATGTATGGGTGGTTGCTTGAGAAGTAATTGAGGTTTTCAAAGTTTTCGATGACGCAACCGAAACTTTTAGTCATGCTTACATTCCTACATCTAGCGTTTTGTTTTTCACTATGAACATTGCCCTATCTCTTCAGGACAGGGTTCAAGTGCAATGCATCTCCGACGCCGTTTTCACCATGCAGGAGAAATGGTTGGCTTATTGCAAAATTATACCTGATATTTTCCTCGTAGCTTGTTGTTTTGACCTAAGATACAAATTAAGTGGGCTTCAAAAGTTTTTAGAAAACTATTTTCCTACGCTCGATGTACAGGATGATCCCGAATGCAAGGTTTCAATTATAGTTGCTAGAGTTAGGGGAATACTTGAAGCATTATATACTCATTTTTCTACAGGTGCTAGAGTGCCTAACAACCCTCCTCCTGCGCCTTCCACCGGCGCAGTGAAGCAATTATTCAGTCCAGGTGGACAAATTCTAACCGAGAAGAGATCAAGATTGCTCCCGGAGAACCTGGAAGCACAAGTCTGCCTTGCCGATTGGAAGAGGGTAGAGATGAGAATTCAAAGGAACATCTTGTCCACCATCAAAGGATGATGGACTGGACTCAGAATCGGTCGAGAGCTCTGTGGACGGTGGAGTCGTTGAAGGCCAACTCCAATCCGACGCCGAATAGGTAAGCAGGGTTCTAAAAACAAGTAAAAGAACTACGTGGGCTTTGATTCCTCTCCCCCGGGAGGATACGTAGGCAATTGGGAAACCGATTCAAGCCCTTCTTCCCCCCCTTTTTTCCCAACTCAAACGTAAATAAACCGAAATGAAAATCAAAATCAAGAGTCAACTTACTAATGTCGAAGTTTTAAGTGAGACAAAAACAACACCAAATTTATTGTTTTCTTATAAATTCCCTCTCCTGAAATGTTTTGCAAAAATATTGGAACACTTCTTGCTTCAGATATTTTTGCAAAACGTTTCACGAAAAGGAATTTGAAAGAAAACAATAAATTTGATGTTGTTTCTCACTTAAAACTTTGACATTATTAAGTTGACAAGTAGATTTTGATATATTTTTTTGGTTTCTTTATGTTTGATTAAAATAATACGTAAACGAAAACGATAAACACAAAACGGTATTACACAAAATGACAAAACATCGCAAATCCGTTCAATGCAAAGTCGCAAAATCCGTTCAACCCGGACCCTCACCGACGGGTACCCGGCGGGTTGCCACATGTCACAACCCGACGGGTCGATCCGTCTCACTCGAACCCGTCGACCCGTGGGATTCCCGGGTTAGTTTTCGGGTCACCTCCCCCGGGTCCTCGATCCGATGGGTCCGACCTGTCGACCCGACGGGCTGGACCCGTGCCTACATCTATGCAAGCCTAGGTGCTGGGCTTTACACATTATTGAGTTGTGTAAGTATCGAATTTCTATGAGGTGTAAAGACAAGTCACCTACAGAAATTCGATGGTTATAAAAAAAGTACTCTTGTCGAATGGATAGGGTAGATGCTTGCTCATAGGAGTTGGGGGAGTGATTGGGGTACATGAAGTATAGATAGGTAGCAACACTTTTGAGTCACATACCGGCTGGTTAGGGTATGTATTAGGTGACAACCGTTTTTGTGATGAGGCACGCTTGTGCCTTCTTGTAACTACTTTTAACTACTCTTAAAAAAAAACTATATAAAATATTTATTTTTTATAATTTTTTTAACAATTTTGTAGTTACTATTGATAAGTACGAAATTGTTTAAAAACTTTATAAAGAAATGGACATTTTATATAGTTTTTTATTATCCTAAAAATGTCTGAGTGAATAGTAATTAAACAAAACTAGTACTTTTCTCGTACGCTGTACGGGTGAGTATTTTTATTGAAATTTACCGCTTTAGTTCTCCCTCATACCATGAATATATTTCATTTTATTTAAATTGTTGTCATGCTATCAATTACATTTAAATAAAAAAGAAGCTACATCTCTCAAATTGGAAACTTCTTCTTGATTGATGACCTAAGAGTCTAAGACACATTGCACAGTGCACACTTATAACTCAAGGGTTGTGTGTCATCTCTATATTCGTTGATCTCCTTAGTTTACACTTTAGACTTTTCCTCATTTACATGACTATAGAAATGAGAGCATAGTCATCAACCAAACACTCCTAAGCCAAGGTTTGAGTAAGCAATCTTAATTATTTTTTTTAAATTACTACGTGTTAAATTACTTAGGAAAATAAAATGCTCCCGTTGTGCATAAATAGTCAAAAGAGAAGAGCAATGAACCTTGCATGCGCATAGCCAATAGAGAATACATTTACACATACTTATCAAACATCAAATGCCTCCCTTTTAGGCCTTTCGGGTTAGATAGTAACCTCACCAATAATATATATGTTAAGTTACAAACATGATGTTATGGCAACAAATCATAATAACATTTGAAATACCCAGATGCACCATTCTGCACTAAGTAGGATTGCATGTCACTGTACTACAATAGTAAAGTAAATTGAACATGTGGGAAAATTGAATTCCTCAACTTTCATAGCTCTGATCTCCTTATCTACATAGTCATTATTGCATATTCGGGCGTTGCGTGGTTGTTTTGCAAGATCTCGGTTTATCCTTGATTGACTCCCCTACTTCGTAGGTCATCAGCTCTTTGTCTTTCGAACCCACCTCGTCGAGCTTAACGCCCTATGTTTACGAATCATTCATTACATTATGGATGTCACTCAAAAAGAAAAAGAGAAAGGGTGGTCGTCGATCAGCAGATGAATCAGCTTTATGAGAGTTCAAAGAGAAGAGAGGAAGAAGATAGGAGTGTTTTGTAATTCATTCATAATCGTTATCGGTGCAACCGAGATGCTCTTATAAGCCTTGTATAGGCTTAGCCCCGTATACAATGGATCTTAGCTCACTTATCTCTGACCCAATCCATATACATATCCTAACAAAGCTCCATCCCTTATAAAGCTACAAAGCTTTGTTTACAATTTTAAAAAATACTACAAACTCAAAATGAAATCAGTTTGAAAATGTCTTCCATCCTTACTTAACTGTTGAAAGAAGGCAAATTGACCCTTACTTAAGTCTTCATGTCATGCTTCATCAATTCACTCTTACTTAACTGTTGAAAGAAGGCAAGTTGACCCAATTTCCATAAATGTTTGCTAGCCTTTGTCGTCATCCACTCTCCTAAAAAAGTTAGCCTGACAATGTCCCTAGTTGTACAAGCTTGCAGTATCACGTCCAACCGTACAAGAGTCATTTAACTTGAGCAAAATCAGCAACAATTATCCAATATCACAAGCCAATTGACGGTGATGAATTGGTAATTCCTTGAGTATTTTGCCCCAAGTTATCCTACCTTATATGAAAATGCTCCAATATCACAAACAAAATCCATTAACACTTCCCAATACCAACATCTATTCAATAACTGCTCTTCTAAACTTGTACCAATCTCTTGAAGTATCACTTCCTGTCACTTTTTTTATAATGAAAATCCACGACAACAACTATAGAAAGCACTTCCCATGACAGCTTAGCTAGGCAACTATATAATAAAAAAATTTAGACCATCTTCATGACACCATCAAGCATTTTAGGCAATAAAAATCAATATGAAGACTTGAGGTTGCTTCCCTCATCTTTCCAACAAAGTGAATCCAAGAATTGAAGATTGTCATCATATAATTTCCGATGAAATATCAGTTGAAACCTTTGTAACTCAACAAAACCATAACATCAACATTAAAAACTTTTATTTGTAGCTCATGACCTCCTGGATCAGAGAAAAAATTCCTTACTAAAATCGATTGTCCATCAATAGCTCGACAGTCAGCACCACAATCAACGAACTAATTCCAACCCAGCATTCCACATGGATCAAACATCCATGTTTCAACCCTTTCCCTGTATGCACCAATGAGTTTAACAGCACCATAAAATTCAACATATTGCCTATCATATTACTTAAACTCATGACATATTACTAAAACGAATTGTTTTGAATGCAGATTGGTTCATATGGGTGCAGTGAAATATATCATGGTTGTAAAAAAATCCTGACACATAACTTTAATTTTTCACCGTGAAAAATGACAACAGCTTGTCAAAAGCTGATGATTTTTATTAAATTTATATGATAAACAACATACAATGGTCAAAGTTACATACCACAAACACACCCCTGACATATTACTCAAATTAATTGATTGGAATGCAGGTTGTTTCATAGGGGTACAATGAAATATTTCATGGGTGTGAAACAATCATGACACATACCTTTAATTTTTCACTGTGAAAAATGACCCAATCTTGACAAAAGTTGATGTTTTTTATTAAATATATGTGGTGATAAAAATAATAAATCATATGATGCCAACCAAGCTCGATTTCGAGTTCCAAGTCATTTCAAATTAGTTTTATAGCATTCATCAAACAAAATCCACAAAACTAACTTTGAATGACTTGGAACTTGAAATGATGCATAAAACTCGTCTAATATTCTTATTGTCAAGAGATTAAGATGGGTTTGAAGTTGATAATGTACTCATGTACTCAGTAGATATATATGAATGAATTCATCAAGCGAACAAAGATGAAGATAGAAGAAACATTCAATATACCTTACCATGTTCGGATGATCTTTACTTCCATTCATTAAAAGAAAAGCAATTATAAAATAGAAGGACATGAACTCTTTTGAACATGCAAATAGCTTCATTTCCAAAATATCATTATGCCAAGTTTATCATTATTACTGATACGTACTAAAAGCCAAAATTTTATTTATAGCAAAAATCAATTTCAACCAAAGGAGACCTCATCTTACCATGAAATGAAATTGTATCCTCACCTCTACCGGAATCGCAATGAGGGCCATGGAGATTGCACCTCAGACTTGTCTACGATATCATTATCTGGATACCAAAAATCCATAAAAGGATAAGTGAATTGGTGATATTATGTAAACATCGAAAGATGGGTAAAATGAGAACATGAGCAAAAAAATTACTTGTTGCCTAAAAATTATCTTTGCCCGACTTACTTTTTTGACATATTTTCTAGAAATGACAAAGGGAAACAAAAGCTGTCATCTAGGATTTCTAATATAAGTCATGCATCAAAATAGAGAAAATATAAGCAATATCGTAAAATATAAGTCAGGATAGTTAGAAATATTGAACTCACAATAACTAATACTCTAGGACTGCTAGAAATATAAGACCTACATCGAAATAGAGAAATTCATGGAGTATGATCAAGGCCTTGCATATAATATATATCTGAATAAAGTTTGGCAATTCAAGCTCCATGCAGAATATAAGCTAATACAAATTTCAGTGCAATTAAATATTCCGAACAATCACAAGAGACCAGGGAGAAGTCTAGGATAATCACATTTTTGGCATTAGTAACCCCCTAAAATAGTAACCCCTAAAATTTGATGAAATCAACACAAAAGAACAGTACCCATCGGATTCACAGCTAACTGGACACCATTAATTCACAAACCGCCTTGATAGATCTGATCAGAACTACGACTTGATTACTATGGGGGATTCATTGTAAAGAAATCACCAACATGAGAAAACGTTATAGGCTCAAATCCAAAATAACCCTATTTTCCGACCCAATCAAACACCAAACTTTAGCTCTAGCGATGGTTTAGGAATCTAGCTATGAGATTAAAGTATGGTAGAAAGCTTAATCAACCCATAAAGAACTCAAACAACATAAACTTCTTATTTGACATTTCTACAAACACCTTGTGGGCATATGTGATAGACAACATATCAATTGAATTTTTTCAAATCCAACCATTCCTTTTACTTCTCCTACATCATTAATCACGGAATACTCAAATTCCAATTTGATTTTTCTTTCTCACTCAAATTTTCTCTACAAAAACCTAATTTTAAAACAAAAGATAAATTAATTCAATTACTTGTCGATTTAGTTTCACTAGCACTACCTCCGACTCATGACCTAGCATTAAACCAATAGTAAGCACCGCCTTGCCATATATGATTGACCTCGAAACCGGCTCCGCCCTCCGCCTCTGAGTTACCACCAGTCGCCAGAATTTGTCGTTGCTTCCGAGTTACCACCAACCGCCGAACTATGCTGCCACCCTTTTGTGTCTGATCCGTCAATCCTGATTGCGGTTACTAAGCAGTGCAAGTATTTTCTCTTGAGATTCATGGAGAAGGGGTATGGAGGAGAACATGGGTTTGGAGAAACTGTCATTAGAACGAGAAGGAAGAAGCATAGCGTAATTTCTTATTTTGTGAAAAGATGGACATGTGGCTCAATTTTTACTGAAGACATTGCTTCTAAATTAATAACTATTAGGGGTGGATTAACTTCATTTTTATTCAATATTCAAAACTGCATTTCATGACCATGAAATATTTCACACCGTTGATGTGAAACCCGATGGAGTAAAATTATAGATTCATTTTTGTGATGGTTTTAAGGTGTTGCGTGTTACCATGGAGTCCAAATATTCCAAAGTTAACGTCCATTTGACGATTTCTTTTCAGATGTTTATATAATTAACTTCATTTTTATTCAATATTCAAAACTGATGGAAAAAACAAATTGAATTTGATCTCCATCAAATTGAAGGTTATAAAACAAAATATTAAATAGTGACACAACACAGAAAGTAAAAGAAATGGGAATTGGATTTGCATAAATAAGCTGACGGAGAAAGAATAATCAACCTAAAGTATATATAAACGAATTGAATTTTCATATGCGCAGGTTTTCCAAATAAAGCACATGATAAGTCACTGAGATCTTTGAGTCTATATCAGATTTATTAATCATTCGTTTTAAAATCTTTACCTCAACATCCATCCAGATTGACCTATTTGCTAAAGAATTAGATATTTGCTTCTCTATAGTACATTCACAACACTTGAGGAAATTTTATTCAAGCAAGTTAATTCTCATAAAAACGATTTTCAATTTCCAATTTTAGGCATGAATAAATCAGAGCATAATAAATAAGTTATATAGAAATATCAACAACACAAGCAAACAATAACACCTCATTCCAATTAACAAAGAATTTACAACAATTGATCTATTTATGTGAATTCCTTTTCTATGAAATTGATAAATTCCTCTTTTTTTTATACAAGAGGAAATCAAAAGGAATATGTTCACAGCTCACTTGTCACGTTGTAAGTACCTAGCAGTCTAGCACTTGCAAGTTAGGTAATCTTTTATGTTTTAATTCAAGTCTAATCCTTATCTGAAATTTAGTTTTGAACTTGAAGCAATGTATCATCAAATTTTCTGGTTCGACCAATATCGTTGGATGGGGTGCTGTAAAAATTTTCTGAAGACTGGTAAGTACCTAGCACTTTCACACTATTTGCTCTCCTTTTTTTGTTTTCTAAATTTTAATGACTTGTTGTTAATGATGATAAAAATGTGCTCTGCCTTAATTTTCAGCATACCTTTATGGGTGTGTATGTGCTGAACACTACACCTCAATTCTGATCTTATAATAATTTGAATGCTTGCTTATTTGTCTGTTATTTTGTTAATATGCATAATTGAACACCTGTATGACATATTGATAAGTAATTTTCATTGGTCTGTATAGGCAATGCTTGTAGTTGGGCGTTGTATTCTGTATGCCGAATCAATAACCTTTTGAAGGTAAACAAATAAATTTTGAAGGTAATCAAAGAATTCTCTATAAACTTAGATGAATCAACACAAAATAAACCTATAAGCATTTCATTGAACACCTTGTGTGCAATACATTAATCAAAATCCTCCAAATTAATCAAAGGGCGAACAAAGACGTTTTACCTCGATTTGACGCATCCCGCCTTTGATTGCAATTGATTGCCACCTCTGGCCACCAATTCAGCCGTCCGACTGATCACCACATCAAACACAAACCAACCAACAAATCAGAAAGTTCAGCACTGTTTTGTCTTACTTGGAACATGAAACTGTTTTAATGGTTGTGTGATTTTGAGAATATAAGCTAAAGGAACCAATTGGGAGAATAAAGAGAGTAGAGAACCAATCGACGTAATCTGAAAGTACGTAACTCCATAGTTCATCACTGTTTTTTTAACAAAACCCGAACATGGGCTTAATTTGTGTGATTTCGAGAATAAGCAACCATTCACAAAGAGGTTCTTAATGAAGTAGGGAATTGACTTAGGGTTTACAATTGGGAGAATGAAGAGAGTAGAGAGAAAGAGAGATTACCTGTGCAACTAAGAGAGAAAGGCGCCTCTAGTCATCGCAGACTGCATCGCCGCCCACAATCACCCTTCTCCGACCGCCGATCGATAGCGCCCCGCCTCCACGACAACAACGATCAATCAATTTATCAATTCTGAGAATTGAAGAAGGAAGCTATTATGAGGAAGAAGATGATTGTGAGGAAGAAGGTAAACTTGGTTGAGAACTTCAATTTCAGTTTTTGGTATTGGCAAGCAATAGAACGTGGGGGAGAAAGTGAAAATGTAGTTCTTACCTTTGCTCAGAGAAAGACACGTGGCTCAAAATTTTACAAAGACATTACTTATAAATTTATAAGTATTAGGGGTGGATATTTTTCCGAACATAGGGAGTACCATTTTAGTCATAGTAGCACAGTTGGCCTGGGAGTTCCATTGCGTAGCTTTTCACACCTCTTGACCAGGGTCGTGCCAATAATTTTAGGGGCCCTGTACAAAGAAAAAAAATACAAATTATATTAGTGAAATTAAATTAAAAAGCTCAAAGTTATTTGCTACTCTTATATAATTAAAATAATAAAAAATTTCTCAAAAAATAATAGAAAATGAAAAATCACTCAAAACTATACCTATAGAACAAAAGACATTTACACAACAACAATTTTTTATTTAATCACCTTAAAAAAATTTATAATTATAAATAAATACACAGAAATTATTATTATTTTTCAAAAATTGACAAAAATACGTTAATGGAATATATATATATACATGTTAATGGAAAATACGTTAATATTTCAAAAATAGACAAAAATACTTTAATGGAAAATATATACGTTAATGGGAAAAAACGAAATTTGGAAATTAAAATGTTAAACACGGGAATCGAACCTAGGCAAACATGGAAGATGAAAAGCACATCTAGGTGTAATTTACCAGTGACCACAAATGAGCACTTATGATATCTTTCAAAAACAAATCTTATATATACATACCTTTCACTATATTGGGCCCTTATTATTTTGGGGGCCCTGTTCGGTTGGGCCACTTGAACATATCTATGCACGGGCCTGCTCTTGACACATAAACAAAGGATTGATCCATTTGACCATTCATAAAGCCTTGACCCTTTTCAGCATCTTCTAAAGGTGACTTCAAACCAGCTTCAGTAATAGCAAATGAGCTGAAAAACTCTTGCTATATCTAGGACTCTTATACTATTCTGAAAAACCATGAAGCTTGAAATAATTTTCCATAACCTTTATTTTTGCAATGGTAACATATCTTGTCCCTTCATATCCCTCTTAAAGCCGTCTTGTCACCCTAATATGTATGTGTTTATTTGTTGAGAATGTTAAATATATTGATAATGTTAAATATATTGATAATTTAGAAGTATGTAGTAATAACACGAGGATGATACATGTAACAAAATCCTGTGTGCATCATTTTTCCTCACGTGACCATAGTGTTTTTACTAACAAATTTTAAAATCAATTAAAATAGATTATTGCCCATAGAGGTGAAAATGTTGTGTATGACAAAAATTTTGTGCATATGTATGTGGAACAATATATTTTTTAACAATTTTTTTTAGGGGGAATTGTGCTATAGGCCATAAATAGGGCCTTTATTAGGAAATTGTCCACCCTTCCCTTCCAAATTGGCAAAATATCCACCTTCCTTCCCTTGCCCCCTTTGCCCCTTTTCCCCTTTGCCCCCCCACGCGCGCCCCCTGTGCCCCCTCCTGTTTCAGCACATTTGATTTCAGCAACTCCTATTTCAGCGTTTTTTTTTTCGCGCGTTGCTGAAACCTAAGTTGCTGAAACTGAAATTGCTGAAATTAGTTTTTTTTTCGCGCGTTGCTGAAACCTAAGTTGCTGAAACCAGGGTTGCTGAAACCGGAGTTGCTTAAATTGTTGTTGCAATTGCTGAAATTAGTTTTTTATTTTTTCGCATTAGCGCTTCGACATCGGAGTTGCTTTTTTTTTTTCTTTTTTTCTTTTTTTTTTCGCGTCACCACTTCGACACCGGGTTTGCTGAAATCGGAGTTGCTGAAACCGTGTTGCGGGATTCGAACCCACGTATTTGCGCATAAGCACATTGCTCTACCATTGAGCTAAGAGGCTTTTAAAGAGATTAAAGCAAGGAACATCAAAATTCATGTTGAAACCGTGTTGCTGAACATGCTTGTGTGTAAGATGTAGTAGCTCATACAATTGTATAATAATTAATTTCAGCATTTCAGCATAACGAATTTTGCTAATAAGAATTAATTTCAGCATGTCAGCATAACGAATTTTGCTAATAAGAATTAATTCAGCATTTTAAGATCCCACAAAAACACAAGAAGCTAATAAGCTCTCCAAGAGTCCTCATTTCAGCATAACGAATTTTGCTGAAATGCGGACACCCACTAACGCTTAAAATACCGCTGACGTTAAAAAAATTTGCAGACACCACTAATTTTTTTTTATATAAAAAATAGATATTCCTAAAAGTATTGACACGATTAAAAGTGCTGAAAGCAGAATGTAATATTACTAAAAAATTGTAGACATAAAAAAAAAATTGCGGAAAACATACACACATTCATCTCTCACTCGATTTTCAGCACTCGCCCAAGTTGTTACATTTTTTCCACCAACCTATTCATATTAGCTAAATGTCCACCATGTTGTTGAAACCGGAATTGCTGAAACCGGAGGTGCTGAAACCGGAGGTCCTAAACTATATATTAAAGAGAGCTTCAGTATGATTTTGATATTCATTTTTTAAAGAGATAACTTATATAAATTTAGACAAAGTTGAAACGTAATAAAAAAAATGTTGAAATGTAATAAAAATATAAACCATTAATAAATAAATAAATTAACAGTTCCTTGGTTCAAGACAAATCCTAAAGATGGAAATTAAGCACCGTAATCAACTAATCATAGTGAAATTTGTAGTATAGACTGCGTCCAACCTCCACGAAGTCATGAGAAAATTCAACAATTCAAAACTACTTCGAGTTATCAAACATCGTTAGATGGATGCTCCGTATTTGGATGAGAAAATGAGAGCATGATGAAAGAAGAACAAGAATGCAACCGTATTTAATTGGTCTCTGTTCAATTCCTTTAATATCCATGTGTCAATCCAACCGAACTAGAGTAAACAAATATGTAATTTGATATTTTTTGCAGTAGTTGGTTCAAGTAAATTGGGAAAGGGAAGTGAAATTCACAAGCTCACATAGACATAGCAAAAAAGGTCTCATAAAAAGTGGAGGAAAAAAAAGAAATCAATGTACCTCAGACATAAAGAGCTTCTCTCTGTGGTTGAGATCGGTATCAACCTGATGAATGTTACGTTTCCAGAAACCAAGCCCACCAAAACGGCTCACCGCCTCCTTCACAGACTCAAACGGCGCCGACGTGTCAATCTCTCCTCTAACGCCGGCGTCTCCTCCCTCCTCAACCGCATTCACAACAACGTCTTGGTCCTTTTCCTCCACCGACAGGCCCGAATCAAGCGTTTCGGGCTCAACAGAACAGCAATGGAAGGGCTCAACTTATAACTCACCGAAGAAGAAGGTTGACATGATCGGTGAACGTCGGCGGAGTTAGGCTTTGATGACTTCAGCAGAGGCCTCCGACACCCCTTCATATAATACAGTGACGAACGTCGACCTCTGAATCGGACTAACTCTGAATCGGACTTCCGAATCCGGTTGAGATCGCCAATTTCGAAATCAGAAAGCACCAAACTCTGACGAACGTCGACCTCGGCAACTCCAAATTTCTTATCGTCTGGACCTCGACAACTCCAGATCTGCAAATGGCCGGTAAGCTCCCAGATCTGAGCAAGAATGATACAAAAATCGTTGGATCTAGGTTGAAGGAGGTCAAGCGAACTCAGATCTAGGAGAAGGAAGCATTCGGAGCCCAGATCTGCGAAAGACAAAACCCTGGAGATCTCATCACGGACGAAATGGAAAGGGAGAAGGAAGCAGTTTAGATGGCAGGGGGGCACTGTTTTGTTTCAACAGGAGAGATAGACTTTTTTCCAATTTTAATACCTCCGTGGACAGTTGCTCAATTTAAGCCCAAAAAGTGGCCTGTTTGGCAAATTAATTCTTTTTTTTAAAAAGGTGCTGCATATAGGGGTGAAAATGCAATGGAGATCTCCTATACCACATTATGTAACACTTGGTGCTTCACTTAATTATTTCGTATATAATTTAACATTGAAAATAAAAATAAAAATAATATTTATATTCGACACACTTATATTTACATGTTTATAAAATTTTATCATGAAAAATCGTTATTTAAAAATTATAAAAAATTATTTTTCAATATAATCAATCTTTTAATTATATGTAATTTTTTAAAAATGATTTTTTATGATGAAAATTCATAAATATGTAAATATAAGTGTATGAAATATGAATATAATTTTTAAAATTTTTTTAAAAGTTAAATCATACATAAAATAATTAAGTGATGCACCGAGTGTTATACCGTGTGATGTAGAGGATCTGGATCTCCCCTGGTGAAAATGTTGCTCATGAGAAAATAGAGGGTGAATTTGACAATCAACTCAAAATAAATATATAATTAGGCGATTGGTCCTAAAGAAAGTTTATTAGATATATGATCAAGTAATTAAACAAAATTACATCACTTCCTACCAAATTGCCCCATACCCTTTCCTCTCATCCCATCACATGTCTCATGATTCCTCGATCTCCAAATCACTATAGATCTTAATTCACACAAGCTAATCCAGGGAAGAATACGAAGAAGATAGTGATTGTTAAACTAGTATTATAAACGCCATTTTTATTCTCCATCATTGCCATCATGTTCTTGCGATTATAAAATTGGGATGCACCAATGTAACACAAAAACTTAAATTATTGGGTAGAGTTTCACCATTCCTTATAACCCATCATTTTTTAGTCTTTTATAATCAATGTGGGAGGGACACTCTCATACCAAACCTCTCAACAAATACAAAAAAAAGAAGATGAGTGGTGCATGAAAGAAGATTGAAATTGGAGGTAATTTCCAAACCTTTTGAGATTATGGATTTTGATGTTTAGTATGAAAAAATGAGTTATCGGTGAAAATTTTGATGGTTTGAATAAGTATTGAATAAATGAGTATTGTTGAGAAATGTGGCATATCAAATGCTGGTTGATATCAAGTTAATTTTCAAAGATATGAAATGACTCTTTCACGTTTGAAATGATTATTTTAAACCAAACTTATATATTCAATAATTATTTGTAATAATAAATCTTTCTACTAATAGAGTCTATATCAATTATTAGAGATACCTGATATATCAAAACTTGTCTGATATATCGAATCGACAAACAAAAATACAACTAGTAAATACAAGTGAGGTAGGGCATGCGGGTGGGACATTCCACCTATAAAGTTCTCTATTTTGAAAACGACACGTGAAGTAGTTTCTAGATATTCATTTGCACTGATTTATTATATTTTTAAAGAATGGGGAAAAAAATAGCCCAAAGAACTCCATCGAAATATCTTCGATACCTCTTTTTGCTATCTTTTGAACCTACCATTCTACAAACACGGGGGACCCTATCGGTGTAAATTTTCCATAACACAATTACGTTATTTTAATCATTATAATTTATTTTACATTATATATATATAATCATTTTTCTAACTAATTAAGGTGAACAACAATATATTACATAAACTCCTCGTAGCTCAAGATCATATTACATAATCTTTGCATACGAAAAAGAATGGAAGTTAAAACGATATAAGGCTAAAATTGGAGTGTATTTAAAATTATGGTTTTAACATGTCTCAATTAAGGTCATAAACCAATGAGTCTAATTGAGAATGTTGGAATGTAATTGTCCCATATTATAAATATTGAGATGTAACCTGTTAGATTTATATAACCCTATTAGATTTATATATGTATTATTCATATTTTTTATATGTGGGTTCACTGTTCACACACGGTCTTCATCCAACATCTTAGCCCCACCGGTTTAAATTTGGGCTTAGGATTAGTGGAGTTACTGGCATGTGAACATGTAGTGGCCCTTGGTTTCCATTTGAGTGTAGGTTGGTAAGTGCATCAAGTTGGCGGACCACTTCTCTTATTATTACTCGTTTGTTGTGCGATTTGTTAATAAATTTTATTATATAAACATGGTTTAAATTATTGTAAATTACTAATCCATATAAGGTAAATATATAATCTATAGTGTGTAATTTTTCTAGAATGTAAACACATGTTTGAGTCTAGATTAATCATATTTGTTCTCTTATTAAAAAATAGTTAAAATATATTTTTATCTCGAGTCTAGATTTTATATTTTTTAATAAAAAATATTAAATGATAAAAAATCTTACGTATTAAATCCAAAAGAAATGACGATAGTATAAATTGATTAAATTCCATATGTAAATTGAATCCATTTTTATTTTTATTTATAAAAAAATATAAATATTGATAATATTTATAACAAAATATTACCAAAATATAACTAAGTAAAATATGATAATAACTTATTAATTGATGTAATATTGGATAGATTATTTGATCTAAAAAGATTAGTTTTCTAACTAATTAAGATATAATATTGAATATTTATAAGAATAAGTTAGACCATTAATTGAGACGACAAAATTATATTGGTTTATTAATTGATATGGCTAAAAAATATAACATCATATTTATTCAGAATATGACACGTATGCGAATCGCATCAGATGATAATTTAGGCATCCGTTTTAATATTTTATATAGATATATAGATTGGTTTTGATATGGAATTGCGTTGAATTTATGTGTTTTTCGTGTCTCTCATATGTGGACCCGCACACGACCTTCTCCAACGTATTAGCCCCATTGAGCCCATCCGAGTTTAACAGAGAAAATTCTCTCAAAGTAAATTATTTTTACTTATTTTAATATTGCTTTATTAAGATTGATATAGAGAATATTTTTAGATTTGACTTTTTAATCTATGCTATTAGAGTATAGGTTAGAAATACGTTAACATTATACTAGTAAAAGATCTTTTGCTAAAAAAAAGAGTTCTCTCTTAAGTCTTGTCATCTCCATAACAGGCTGATTCGAAAAATTAATTTGAAGATCATATTCCACTTACTTTCATACAATATATACAAACTATTCGATCTACTAGCTTGTGTGCAAGGGTGAGTTTTGATTAAAACTTTGATTTGATGCATTTTTTTTTTGGATATTATCGTTTGTTCTTTTGTACATATTTGATTCCTTTCTCGTAATTTTTTTTAGGGAAAACTAATTAAAATACCCTCACCTTTGGGGGTATGGTGAAAATATATCCTCAATTTTCAAATGTAATAAAAATATCCTGACCTTTTAGGGTAGTGGTAATATATTACCACGGGTTTTCTCATGGATTAAAAATGCTAACAAGGCATCCTACGTGGTTTTTTTTACAAGGGTTTTCTTAACCGATTTTCTTAGGAAAAAATAAATAAAGAGTTGGACCGGGTTTATACCCAACGCCTTTTCCTCCCTCCTATCTCCTTCCGTGGTCGTCTCTTGAACTGTCTTCCAAGTCTTCCAGGTAGCTCATATTTCCTTTTCAATGGTAGTCTTCCTCCCTCGTTGTCTCATATCTTGAGCTGTCTCTGTCACTTCTTATTCTTCCTCTTTGATTTGTTCACGGACTTGGCTGAGTAAGTTTTGTTTTTCCCCCTCTTTGTTGTTGTTGTTGTTGTTTTCGGTTTGGTGTTAGGAATAGCCGCATTGTGTTAATTTGAGACAATTTTGACCCGATTAGTTGCTTGGTTGAATCAATTTCGTTTTTCGAGTATAATTTTGTT
This sequence comes from Persicaria maculosa, assembly GCA_963922045.1. Taxonomy (NCBI): domain Eukaryota; kingdom Viridiplantae; phylum Streptophyta; class Magnoliopsida; order Caryophyllales; family Polygonaceae; genus Persicaria; species Persicaria maculosa. Next base: position 39,267,196 of record OY998265.1, on the reverse strand, counting down.
GTCGGTTTATTTTTTTGCTAAGGAAATCATTCAAGAAAACCCAATTTTAGTGCTAATTTGTAAAAAGGTTTGCATACATGTTGCCTTGTTAAAAAAAATCCATGTAGGATGCCTTGTCAACATTTTTGACCCGTGAAAAAAATCGTGGTAATATATTACCACTACCCTCAAAGGTCGGGATATTTTTATTACATTTAAAAGTTGATGATATATTTTTACCATACCCTAAAAGGTGGGGGTATTTTAATTAGTTTTTTTTTTTATATCTCAACTCTCAACATCGTCTAGTTTGTTAATTAAATGTCTTGTTCGAATAAACTGTCTAATCTGAATGATCCTCTTGTTTAATTTTGTAGATTTAGGTATGTTTGATTTGTATTTGTTTGATCTAACAATTACCTCACAACCCGCCACTTAAATTTCCTCTTAATTAGGGCTGGGCTTCTGGTCCGGATCGAAGATTTCGGTCCGGTTCAAAACCGGTGGATCGTAATCTCCAAGAATTTGGACCGCGAATCGGATCGGGACCGAAACTTATGATTCCAGTTTTTCCGGTCCGCGGACCGTAAAGACCAGTTGGACCGAAACTTGACCCTATATTGAAATTTCTTAACCCTAGATTTAAAATCGGGAAGAGATTCTTCAATCTTAGTCTAAAATATTTATGATTTCTCCAAATCTATACTAAAATCGACATTAATTTGTCAAAATATACACAAAAAACATAGATAAAAAAAGAACGGAGAGAGAGGCACGCCTCACACACATTCACCTTTTTTTTAATGATAAGAAATCCGGTCTAATTCCGACCTGGACCGGAAATTCTGGTCCGATCCCGGGTTTGGACCGAAAACCGAAAATAAGAATTTCTTGGACCGTGGACCGGACCGTAATATCCCGGTCCAATCACTACACCATTTTGCAAGTTAGGTGACGTACATTTTTGGGTTCGTCGCTTGAGAACCCTTCAGGCGACGTACCATATACAACTTCGTCACCTGAGTCGAATCCAGGGAAATTCAAAGGAGACTGAAGCTCAGGCGACGAAATTATCATTTGTTCATCACTTGAGTAAATTCAGGTGACGAACGTATGTAGAGTCGTCACCTGAATAAGAGTCGGTAGGTCCACATTAAATTGCATGGTGTTGGGGCGACGAAGTTTGAATGAGTACGTCACCTGAAGGAGGGGTAGATCTAACACATTTATTACTATATTACTTAGGCGACGAACATATGCTAAGTACGTCGCCTAAGTCATGACTTTTTTAAAATCACTTTAATGCAGATATTCAAGCGACGAACATAGCATATGTTGCTCACTTGAGTTCTTAAAAAAAAAGGCGCCAAGTTTTCCCGCTCTACTTTTGAGAAGAAAGTGATGAATCTATATAAAATTAGAAGATCGAGTATTGTGTATCTATATATGACTAGTATTTGTTACCTGCACTCTTGCGCGTTTTGTATCTATATATGACTAGTATCTATATGAAATTAGAAGATCGAGTATTTTTTCACTTATTTATCCAATAAATAATACATAATAAAATAAAAGATCTTTATTTTTTAAAAATATAAAAGTATATAAACCCTTTATTTTATCTCTTATAAATGAAAAAGTTTATCTCTTATGTGTAGTAGATTGTATTAGATTGAATGATAAAAAATTATTTTTAAAATTATTTTTAAAATATTGAACGATTACATTAGTTATATTAGATTGTCTTGAATATATACTTTAATCTTGCAATTACCTAACTACGGTCTTATTTACAAATTTTAATATACTAGTTTTATTACTCACCTCTTGTGCGATTTGAAATCAAGATTAACATCAAGATCGACATTTGATGTTGATATTTTATATTTGGGAATTGAGAGTGAGAGTTGATATTTGAGATCGAGATTAAGTTTGAGATCGAGATTTTAGATTGAGATCTCGTGATTTGAGATTTTAGATTTGTCAGTGAGCTTGAAATCAAGATTAACATCAAGATCGACATTTGATGTTGAGATTTTATATTTGGGAATTGGGAGTGAGAGTTGTTATTTGAAATTGAGATTAAATTTGAGTTCGAGATTTTAGATTGAAATCGTGATTTGAGATTTGTCAGTGAGATTTGAAATCAAGATTAACATCAAGATCGACATTTGATGTTGAGATTTTATATTTGGGAATTGAGAGTGAGAGTTAATATTTGAGATTGAGATTAAGATTTTATATATGAATTTTTATTTTCTAATTATATTCGAGATTTGAGATTGAGATTTGATATTTGAGATTGAGATTGAGATTTGATATTTGAAATTGAGATCAAGATCGAGATTTGATATTTGAGACTGAGATTGAGGTGAAGATAAATATTTGAGATTTAGATTGAAATCGAGGTTTGAGATTTGTGATAGAGATTGAGATCGAGATTTGAGATTGAAATCAAGATTAAGATAAAGATCGGTATTTGAGATTGAGATTGAGATTTAATATTTGAAATTCAGATCAAGATCGAGATTTGATATTTGAGATTGAGATTGTGGTGAATATAAAGATTTGAGATTTAGATTCAAATCGAGGTTTGAGATTTGTGATTGAGATTGAGATCGAGATTTGAGATTGAAATCAAGATTAAGATCAAGATCGATATTTGAGATTGAGATTTGATATTTGAGATTGAGATTGAGATTTGATATTTGAAATTGTGATCAAGATCAAGATTTGATATTTGAGATTGAGATTGAGCTGAAGATATAGATTTGAGATTTAGATTGAAATCGAGGTTTGAGATTTGTGATTGAGATTTAGATCGAGATTTGAGATTGAAATCAAAATTAAGATCAAGATCGATATTTGAGATTGAGATTTGATATTTGAGATTGAGATTTGATATTTGAGATTGAGATTGCGATCTTGATATTTGAGATTGAGATCATGATCGAGATTTGATATTTGAGATTGAGATTTGATAATTGAGGTCTGTGTTTGAGATTTGAGATTGAAATCAAGATTAAGATGAAGATTGATATTTGAGATTGAGATGAAGAACGAGATTTGAGATTGAGACCAATATGGATATTTGAGATTTGAGATTTGAGATTGAGTTTAAGATAAAGATTTGAGATTGAGATTGAGATCGAGATCGAGATTTGAGATTGAAATTTGATATTTGAGATTGAGATTGGGATTCGATATTTGAAATTGAGATCAAGATTGAGATTTGATATTTGAGATTGAGATTGAGGTGAAGATAAAGATTTGAGATTTAGATTGAATCGAGGTTTGAGATTTGTGATTGAGATTGAGATCAAAATCAAGTTAGGATATCGAGGTTTGAGATTGAGATCAAGTTTAAGATTAGGATCGAGATTTGATATTAAGATTAAGATTAAGATCAAGGTTTGAGACCGAGTTAAAGGTTGAGATCGAGATTTGAGATTAGGTTTGAGATTGAGACAAAGTTTGAGATTCAATATCGGGGTAAACATTGAGATTTAGATTTTTTTTGTTATATATAGATTTTGTGTGATATATGTTTAGTATGTAACGGCCCAGATTATAAATTTGGGTTACGTTTAGAGGGAAGAATTATCCCTCTGCCAGATCTTGCAGTCCAAGTACGAGCTGCTTATTAATTAACTTCAAGTTATAACCCTGTTTATGTCTTAAGAATCTGATGAAGAAAAAGGGGATTTCAAACCCTCGAGACAGTCAAAAGAAATAAAACGAGAACCTGTCCTAATTCAACTAGTCAAAACTCAAAAGAGATAAAACGAGTTTAAATCAATATAAATACAACATGTTTCTAAATGACAAACTTAACCAAAACATTTGTAAAGTCAAGCCAGAATAGGTGAAGTCTTCTTAACACTCTCGTCCCGTGAGAATACCCCGCCATAGAAGCAAATCAACAAGCAAAGGGAGCAGGTACCTGAAACTATACCACAAGTCAAGGTTGAGCCACTCATGCGGGACCGGAAGTCCTCGCTGAGGTCATATAATACGCATATACCTACAATAAAGGATGACTAATGCAGTACAAGATTTAAATCACACAAGCATGCTTTAACAGTTATAATATGCGGAAAAACTGTAAAGGGCCCAAGACAATGCCAAGTGGCATATCCCTCTCCTACCTCTGCACCCCTTCCCGTTAGTGCAGAGACTGGCCAGTTCGGTGCTATAGCATAGCAATTTCCTCATGGTGGTGCACTCACCACATCATCATCATATCATATCATATCATCTCATCTCATCTCTTGTCTGATGTTGCTGGGCTAATCATATCATATCATATCATCTCATCTCTTGCCCGGTGATGCTGGGCTAATCATATCATGCTCATATCGACTCGATAGACTCAGGGCACCCGATGAGGCTGGGCTACCCTATGACCTTAGCAAAGACTCTAGGACTATCACAGATAACAGCCGTTCTGTTTCAAACGCATAAAGAATAAGGATGCTCATTCATAAGTGCAAGTCCTAAACATGATACTACATGGCATGCTTTTATGCATATGCAACACCTACATACTATATAACACATCAGGAATGAGGTCCAATCACTTGAGCAAGCTCCAGAGGACTTACCTGGAGTCTTCACATCCAATTAATCAGCAACCAAGCCACTTAGATAATCATCCATCGGGAAACAAGCCACTCAGATAATCATCCAATCACACTAGCAAGTAATAAGTACGGAACAACTCATCAATGCATATTTAATCAACACACAAGCATGTTTCCAAGTCATCACAAGACTAAGTAGATAATATTTTATTCAAGTAATCTAGCATTCTCATCATGGCCATCATTCCCAATTAACCTTGTTCTCATCAAGTATGAAACTTAGCTCGAAGTCTTACCAATATCATCACTCAAACATCTTACTTCAATTCAAGCTCAGGTTTTCCTTACACATTTTCTTAAGTGATTCATCATCATCATTATATATCATCATATAACATCTCATCATTTTTCATAGCCATTTCCATAAATCAACTCAAGATTCCATGTATCAATCGTGTTTTTAACTCATATAGTCATATCTCAATTACACACTTCATATATTTTATGCCATAACTCACATAAGTGCTCACGTAATTTCATTAATCAAATTATCAAGTCCACTCAAGTAAGTAATAAATTATCAAATCTCAAATAACTCAATGAAACCATAACTTCTCAACCATCAGAGGAAGTCAACAATTTAGCTCATGTGGATTCTCATGTACTAAATCCTCTCAAACACAATCAATTAAGATTACAACTCATGAATTTCCACAAATAAGATTACAAGCTTGACAAGTTCTCAATACAACTCTCGTATTATTTGAACAATTTTAGGCAATCATATTAATCTTAATCTAAATCAATCCTAACAAGTATCTACTCAATTGGTTCATTCTAACATGATCACATGACATTCAAATAAAACACTCATGCCTAAAAGTATGTTCTTTATAAGAAGAACCTACCTCATCCCCTATTTTATACAATTAGCTAAGTCGTCCAAAGAGTACCCAACTTGGTGATCTCGAGGCATCAACTAATATCTAGATTCAAATTCGATTTAAATCTTACCAAAATAGAAACTCCAAATGTTCTTTCATAAAATCAAGCTCACTTCCTAACTCCACTCACCACCAAAAAAGTCAAGGATGTTGATAGACTCTTAATTCATTTCCAATTACTAGGCATCTAAATAAAACTCATCAAAACAAATTCACATTCTTATGTAAAGCGAGGAAAAAGACAAATCCCCTATTCGATCCCTTCAAATCCAAGAGCAACATAGCCAGTCAAATATCAATTAATCAATTAAGTTTTGCCGCAGTCAGTTATTCATAAATCAAAATCCACAATCACCATCACAGCTTGTAAGTTTGAGGCACAATATGATATAAAATTAAGTTACTCCAATTGATTAATTCGAACAAAAGCCACAACCAAAGCAAAACCATTTTTATTTATGTTACCCTTTTTCGAAACACCTTAAAAGGAATTATAAGATTTCCCCATTAAATTCATTACAATCACACAGTGACACAATCAAGCAACTACTAAGTAAATCAAAATTTCCAAAACCAGTAAAACTTCAACGACCCAACTAAGCTCAAGGTTCATTAATTCAAACAAGCAAGGCAGGGTCAAGATCAAGGAATTATACCCCAAATCGAATCGAGTCCTCGACTCATTCAAGGGTCGGCTGCAGCACCGGAGTCACTCGAGGTCGTCGGAGTCGAGTCGAGCACTGAGAAGGAGGAGACCATAGGGGAGCCATGGGTGCTCCTCTTGTTGTGTAGATCCGAAAAGGGAGAAGGGAGAGCGAACAGGAGCACTGGCGTGGTCCACTGGGAACGAGAGGAGGGAGATCGTCGGACTCACATCGAGACCCTAGGGTGGGCTCGTCGTCGATGGAAGCAGCTCGGGCTCGGCGCGAGGAAGAGGAAGCAAGGCTGCAGAAGGCCCTGGAGGTGGAACTCGGGACCAGTTTTGCTGGAAGGATGAGATTGAGAAGGAGGCCGGCTAGCGGGGCAGCAACCGAGAGTGAAGTAGAGCAATACGAGAGAGAGCGGGAGAAAGGGGTGAAGCCATGGGACTCCGACCTCTTCAGATCCGGTCGAAGGGGCCGAGACGGAAGAGAGGGTAGCCATGGAAGCTTCAGCTTCAGGTCCGATGCGGGAACAAGTGAGAGAGAGAGAGAGAGATGAAATCGAGCGCAGTAGAAGGGAGGGGATGAGTATGACGGAGGAAGAGCGGGAACGGGGAGGAGCGGGGCGGCGTTTCAGAGAGCGTAGACATGGGAGCTCTCTTAAGCTCAGATCCGAACGAGGGAGGGTGAGGGTGAATAGGAGTGAGGCGGCTGAGCATCAATTAGAAAGTGAGAGCGCAGACATGGGTTTCCTAGGGTTAGGTTTTAAGAAATTACCTAATTGTTCCGCTATTTTTTTTTGTGATAGAAATATTACCCCATTGAATAACAAATTTAACCGAAGTAGATTCGTTTTTAAATCGGATTCTATTATGCCAGAATTTGTTTAAAACAAAACAAAATCATTTTGATCGAGGACGGAGATTTTCCAAATTTTCGGAATCTTATAATCTAATATTGAAATAAATCATAATTAATAATATAATATTTTAAAATTTCGGTTCTTTAGATCATCCACCTCTAAAAACAAGTCTCGTCCTCGAGACTAAAATCATTTTTTGAACAACAAAACATTTCGAAAACTCAAACAACTCTTCATATTTTAGTCAAACAGATTTTTAATGATTCAAGAAACAGTTTATCCACCTCTAAGGGCTAGTCCCGGATTTCACTTCCTAAGTTCATTCCTCATGATTAGTTCCACATCAACCTCAAGTACTAACATATCTTAAATATCATCATGTCAGAATTCATCATTAGCAGATCACATCATTAACACACCATATCATCATAAATAGCATGCACTCAGAAGGGAAAGCATAAATCAGCATCGTAAAAGTCAACATGTTGGCCCACCACGCTTCTACTACGCCACTCTAATCAAACTAAACGACCCACTCTTGATCACACCACAGAAGATTATACAAGGATGACGCAAGACCTAAGTCATATCCAAAGGAAAGAGATATTAAGGGAGAATTTGCCTAACTTTGGACACGAAGATAGACTCGGATAGTATCTGGTAAGACAAAACATGAGAATTTCATCGATGCCCATGGGAAACCCTTAAGGTTACGATCGTATCACTCAATCATCGTGTAACACATTATGTCATAAACACACAATGTTGTAATTTTGTACACTAACATGGACCTATCTGAGGAGGCGATGGCAATACGATTTCCATGCCATAACGTGTGGTAAAGCACAAGGTAAAGAACCTATCATGATCATAACAATATCAATGCACATGCTACTATCAAAACAAATCCTCACAAGAAAGGAGTATCACCTATAATGACTAGGAATTGCTATTAAGGTTCAACATTTATGGATATACACAAGATAGATCTAACAATCCGTTGCTCGAATATTCTAAATTGATTCAATACATGCGTGAGGGAATCCTATATGACACTATGGTGTAAGAAAACTAAATTTAGCATATAAGGAATAGCATCAACATGTCTTAAACGTCACGAAAGAAATATCATATAGTTTCACTGGCAAAAGATAAGTGTAAAGTGTGTGCTTTATACAATTGTGTCACCAAGGCATGCATCAACACGTACTTCATATCACTATAAGTTTACCATGGTAGATAGTATAATATCAACAATTCTTAAGCAAAATATGATGCATAAACATGCAGGTGCAATTTAAACTATAGAGTGGACGTGCGAGCATACGGGGCTTAAATCTATTCATGCATAACGGGTATAGAAAAACACCATATAATAGGTAAAAGTGAGCGTGTGCAATATTATGGCCGACTATCCATGTAAAATAGAGTATAATGGTGCCGAAAGATAACAAGATTTATCTAATGATAATGTTCAGAATGCATACGCAATCATAACCTCATAAAACATATAACAAGGGGTAAGTACATGAAGATCTACTTTGTCAACAAACAAGATGATACACAATAAGTCAAACCACCCATATCATAAGAGTAATCCTATAAGTAATATAGAGAGTGCAATAATCGCATAATCATGTTCTCAACTACTTAATTACCAATTAGTATTTAACGACATATGGCAAGATGTAAACATGCAGAGCTATGGTCTAACCACTAACATGACAATTCGCAACCAGTCAAAATAATTATATAACCACACAACATGAATATAGGTGAAGTATAATCGAGAACGATGTACCTAAAACGGTGATGACTAAGCATGGATATATAGAGTGTAATGACATAGATATGCATACCAATTAAGATACAGATAGATAAGGCATGTACCAAGCTATTATGAATCATGCAGTAATCGTAATCAATCAATGTCATAATTAGGTCATGAAACCAAATAATTCTTTATTCGAAAGTAGAGATCACATAAGAGTAGCACGCAACACAATAGGAGTGCACATAAGGAGCAATGAACAACATACATGACAGTAACACATAATAAACCAAAATGATCATTGAAAACATACCAGGAGCATGAGAGGTTTGTAAAAGAAAATAATATGACCATGAGACAGTAGTAGCTACCTAAGGTTACACAAAACGTCATGATATGCATATACGTGTAAACAAGGCATGAATATTTCAAGTAACTGAATACAATGTCATATCAAGTAATGGATGCTCAAGCGTGACTATCATCAAAATTAGATACTATCTTCCAAGCGCGGCATACTATAAGAGGATGACACGTTGTATATGTCGAGAGATCATCATATTATTTTATATAGCTATCGTGGTGTGTGGGCATGCGATGCGTAAAGTCCTTAAAGCATAAAAATCATGGATTTATAGCACAGATTAAGAAGAGACAACGATAAGAGGTACATAGCTAAACAAGACGTTAACCATATAAGGCATAAAATCATAATATAGCTAAATCAATATCCTTTAATAAGTATAAGGAGGCAAAGATCAATGATCATGTGACGAGAACATACAAAAGGATGACAAGTTTAACACGAACCCGCGATAGAAGTAACAAGGCATGATACAGATGAGGTAGACAAGCACGACATACTAATTCAATTATACCTAACATTCTTAAACATCCAAAAGGACAAACGGTAACAAAAGAAGAACGAGAAGACTATCATGAATATGTGATTAAGGGTGACAAACAATAGTATAGATGGAGAATAAGATCGCGTAGTTCACAAGTCATAAATCCTACATGACACTAGTAACACCAAATAAGACACGGGTACATAAACATATGATATACATGTACAAGGCTATCATGGTAATACATCCGAAGTCAAACTAATCATATAATAATGTGAGAGAAACACAAAAGAAGTACCATGGAGTGTGATACGATCCTAAGATAAGGTGTATAATGCATGGATGAAACGAGTGCAAGACGATAGATATACATATCAATATAAATCCAAATAGAACAAGTATATACACGATAATACATCAAAATATGGAACACAACGAGACTGCCATCATAACCTAATAGAAGTTTCTCAGGGCAACATTGACTCATCTCCACTGACTCCATACCCCATTCTGAAAGGAAGCCTAGTTGTTTCCTTGAGAGAGAATACACTCTTCAGTGAACATCAACCATAAGGAGACCTTCAAATGAATTTCCCGAATGAACAAGGACTTCAAAAGATCTCCCGATACAAAAGACGACATCCAACATATTTCTAATAATCACTCATCAAGACCCCTTTTTGGTATTGTACCCCCCTCAAGACAATCAACACTCTAACTTATATACCAGTTCGCAACAAGTTAGACTCATAAGGCTTGGAATACAGTTGACCAACATGGAAGGAATTTAGAAGGAACCAGAGCGGCAAGGCAAGAGAAGAGTGTTGAAGAGAGACAAGGAGTCATCATGGCAATTTATCGAGGTCCTCAAAGATCGCAAATAAAACTTCACCAAGAATTCAAAGAAGTCAATCAATAGGTCAACTTGCTATCTTAACGAATCTCACCATTAACAAGTTAGCTTGAATATAGAGTCTCTTCCCTTAGAGAGGAGGAAACCCTTTAATCAAGATTTAAAGTCTATGTTTTAGAGATCATTCTTGTCTTCATTACTAAGCAAGTTACATCTATGCATCATTTCAACCTATAAGGCCAAGTTGTACAAGTCTCCTTCCCTAACCAAATAAACAAGCAAGAATTTATCTTATTGGAATAAGAGACATGTAAGTTATCAATTATACAAGTCAGACAATTATAGGATGACAAGTAGCCACATAGGCAGTACACCATAGTTAACCATCATCATTCATAAAACAAGATAGAGGTGCATGGCATAACTTCACAAAATCTCATAAAGTCACAACATATGAACGATAACACGTCAAGGGTAGGAGGGACAATGTCATACCAATCACATAAATCCTATTTTATGAATAAGCAATTCACGTCTATTCATTGATTCACATGCATTTTAGTCGAGTTGTACAAACATGATCCTATTTTGAACAAATTTCGCATAAGAGAGCAATATAATTAGAATGCATCATCTAAGATATCAGTAAATAGATCATAGAACGATATCATGCCAAAACATCTCAAGTAGGCACATAAGCGATGCATTTTGTGATACCTACAAGTATTCCATAGGCGTCCCCATGAAATACTTGTACAAGTATCACAAAATCGTCACAATGTTCTCACTAGATTCGACCAAGTACTTTACAAGCGTCCCTGTAAAATACTTGTGTCGACTTTGTGAAAACATTATCACTAGGCAAGAATCAACAATTTATATCAAGAATCTGAATTTCATAAGTATTTCATATCAAGTCACTATGAACTCTTATAGTCAAAATATCATGGCTTTCAAATCAACAAACTTAACTTCTCAGTTCTCAAACCGTAAGTTTTCCCATCAGCTCATAAGCTCCCACTAACCAATACGAAACATCAATCATAACAATGTAAATCCTCATAACCTCATCTCATTTCCTCATCAAACTAATGCCAAAAGGCATCAACAATTTCCATAATAAGTGATATACGTAGCAACCAAATATGTATAAGTCAAATGCAGCAAGAATGACAACAATTGTCCCATCCAAGTCGTCAAGTACCATACATTAAATGCGCATAACAAGATCAAAGCATGTTGTAAGAATTACGTCAGATGTCATAACAAGGGAAACTAATATAAACAAATATCATATCAAGTCATCAAGAATAACACATATGAATCACCAAACTTCTCCCCCAAATGTACATATCCCTAAAATCAAGTTCACGAATTACTCAAACAAGATTTTACATATGCCCCCCATGCCCACCTATAATGTATAAAGCTAATGGTATCTATCAATCCCAATCTAGTCCAGATTCTCACTTCTCAATGTGGTTATCTTACTTATCCATATTAAATTCATTTTACCCTTTGAAAACATTCAAAACTCGCGAAAACCTTTGGGCCATTCTATTTTCAAAACTCAAAATCACCAATTGTTTTACAACTCATTTGTACTCGGATTGCACAACCTCGCTATGATACCAACTTTGTAACGACCCAGATTATAAATCCGGGTTACGTTTAGAGGGAAGAATTATCCCTCTGCCAGATCTTGCAGTCCAAGTACGAGCTGCTTATTAATTAACTTCAAGTTATAACCCTGTTTATGTCTTAAGAATCTGATGAAGAAAAAGGGGATTTCAAACCCTCGAGACAGTCAAAAGAAATAAAACGAGAACCTGTCCTAATTCAACTAGTCAAAACTCAAAAGAGATAAAACGAGTTTAAATCAATATAAATACAACATGTTTCTAAATGACAAACTTAACCAAAACATTTGTAAAGTCAAGCCAGAATAGGTGAAGTCTTCTTAACACTCTCGTCCTGTGAGAATACCCCGCCATAGAAGCAAATCAACAAGCAAAGGGAGCAGGTACCTGAAACTATACCACAAGTCAAGGTTGAGCCACTCATGCGGGACCGGAAGTCCTCGCTGAGGTCATATAATACGCATATACCTACAATAAAGGATGACTAATGCAGTACAAGATTTAAATAACACAAGCATGCTTTAACAGTTATAATATGCGGAAAAACTGTAAAGGGCCCAAGAAAATGCCAAGTGGCATATCCCTCTCCTACCTCTGCACCCCTTCCCGTTAGTGCAGAGACTGGCCAGTTCGGTGCTATAGCATAGCAATTTCCTCATGGTGGTGCACTCACCACGGCATCATCATATCATATCATATCATCTCATCTCTTGTCCGATGTTGCTGGGCTAATCATATCATATCATATCATCTCATCTCTTGCCCGGTGGTGCTGGGCTAATCATATCATGCTCATATCGACTCGATAGACTCAGGGCACCCGATGAGGCTGGGCTACCCTATGACCTTAGCAAAGACTCTAGGACTATCACAGATAACGGCCGTTCTGTTTCAAACGCATAAAGAATAGGGATGCTCATTCATAAGTGCAAGTCCTAAACATGATACTACATGGCATGCTTTTATGCATATGCAACACCTACATACTATATAACACATCAGGCATGAGGTCCAATCACTTGAGCAAGCCCCAGAGGACTTACCTGGAGTCTTCACATCCAATTAATCAGCAAACAAGCCACTTAGATAATCATCCATCGGGAAACAAGCCACTCAGATAATCATCCAATCACACTAGCAAGTAATAAGCACGGAACAACTCATCAATACATATTTAATCAACACACAAGCATGTTTCCAAGTCATCACAAGACTAAGTAGATAATATTTTATTCAAGTAATCTAGCATTCTCATCATGACCATCATTCCCAATTAACCTTGTTCTCATCAAGTATGAAACTTAGCTCGAAGTCTTACCAATATCATCACTCAAACATCTTACTTCAATTCAAGCTCAGGTTTTCCTTACACATTTTCTTAAGTGATTCATCATCATCATTATATATCATCATATAACATCTCATCATTTTTCATAGCCATTTCCATAAATCAACTCAAGATTCCATGTATCAATCGTGTTTTTAACTCATATAGTCATATCTCAATCACACAATTCATATATTTTATGCCATAACTCACATAAGTGCTCACGTAATTTCATTAATCAAATTATCAAGTCAACTCAAGTAAGTAATAAATTATCAAATCTCAAATAACTCAATGAAACCATAACTTCTCAACCATCAGAGGAAGCCAACAATTTAGCTCATGTGGATTCTCATGTACTAAATCCTCTCAAACACAATCAATTAAGATTACAGCTCAGGAATTTCCACAAATAAGATTACAAGCTTGACAAGTTCTCAATACAACTCTCGTATTATTTGAACAATTTTAGGCAATCATATTAATCTTAATCTAAATCAATCCTAACAAGTATCTACTCAATTGGTTCATTCTAACATGATCACATGACATTCAAATAAAACACTCATGCCTAAAGTATGTTCTTTATAAGAAGAACCTACCTCATCCCCTATTTTATACACTTAGCTAAGTCGTCCAAAGAGTACCCAACTTGGTGATCTCGAGGCATCAACTAATATCTAGATTCAAATTCGATTTAAATCTTACCAAAATAGAAACTCCAAATGTTCTTTCATAAAATCAAGCTCACTTCCTAACTCCACTCACCACCAAAAAAGTCAAGGATGTTGATAGACTCTTAATTCATTTCCAATTACTAGGCATCTAAATAAAACTCATCAAAACAATTTCACATTCTTATGTAAAGCGAGGAAAAAGACAAATCCCCTATTCGATCCCTTCAAATCCAAGAGCAACATAGCCAGTCAAATATCAATTAATCAATTAAGTTTTGCCGCAGTCAGTTATTCATAAATCAAAATCCACAATCACCATCACAGCTTGTAAGTTTGAGGCACAATATGATATAAAATTAAGTTACTCCAATTGATTAATTCGAACAAAAGCCACAACCAAAGCAAAACCATTTTTATTTATGTTACCCTTTTTCGAAACACCTTAAAAGGAATTATAAGATTTCCCCATTAAATTCATTACAATCACACAGTGACACAATCAAGCAACTACTAAGTAAATCAAAATTTCCAAAACCAGTAAAACTTCAACGACCCAACTAAGCTCAAGGTTCATTAATTCAAACAAGCAAGGCAGGGTCAAGATCAAGGAATTATACCCCAAATCGAATCGAGTCCTCGACTCATTCAAGGGTCGGCTGCAGCACCGGAGTCACTCGAGGTCGTCGGAGTCGAGTCGAGCACTGAGAAGGAGGAGACCATAGGGGAGCCATGGGTGCTCCTCTTGTTGTGCAGATCCGAAAAAGGAGAAGGGAGAGCGAACAGGAGCACTGGCGTGGTCCACTGGGAACGAGAGGAGGGAGATCGTCGGACTCACATCGAGACCCCAGGGTGGGCTCGTCGTCGATGAAAGCAGCTCGGGCTCGGCGCGAGGAAGAGGAAGCGAGGCTGCAGGAGGCCCTAGAGGTGGAACTCGGGACCAGTTTTGCTGGAAGGATGAGATTGAGAAGGAGGCCGGCTAGCGGGGCAGCAACCGAGAGTGAAGTAGAGCAATACGAGGGAGAGCGGGAGAAAGGGGTGAAGCCATGGGACTCCGACCTCTTCAGATCCGATCGAAGGGGCCGAGACGGAAGAGAGGGTAGCCATGGAAGCTTCAGCTTCAGGTCCGATGCGAGAACAAGTGAGAGAGAGAGAGAGATGAAATCGAGCGCAGTAGAAGGGAGGGGGTGAGTATGACGGAGGAAGAGCGGGAACGGGGAGGAGCGGGGCGGCGTTTCAGAGAGCGCAGACATGGGAGCTCTCTTGAGCTCAGATCCGAACGAGGGAGGGGGAGGGTGAATATGAGTGAGGCGGCTGAGCATCAATTAGAAAGTGAGAGCGCAGACATGGGTTTCCTAGGGTTAGGTTTTAAGAAATTACCTAATTGTTCCGCTATTTTTTTTTGTGATAGAAATATTACCCCATTGAATAACAAATTTAACCGAAGTACATTCGTTTTTAAATCGGATTCTATTATGCCAGAATTTGTTTAAAACAAAACAAAATCATTTTGATCGAGGACGGAGATTTTCCAAATTTTCGGAATCTTATAATCTAATATTGAAATAAATCATAATTAATAATATAATATTTTAAAATTTCGGTTCTTTACATAGTATGAATTTCCAATTTGTGTTTGAGATTGAGATTGAGATTTGAAATTGAAATCAAGAGTAAGATCAAAATCAATATTTGAGAATGAGATTTGATATTTGAAATTGGGATCAAGATCGAGATTTTAGATTTGTGATTGAGATTGAGATTGAGATCAAAATCAAGTTAAGATTGAGGTTTGAGATTGGGATCAAGATCGATATTTGATTTTGAGATTAAGATGAAGGTTTGAGATTGAGTTAAAGGTTGAGATTGAGATTTGAGATTCAGATTCAGATCAAGATATATTGGTTCTAATTTTATAGAATATATTGGTTCTAATTTTATATATAATCGATTTAACAACAGAACAAAATTTTATATTTGAATTTATAAGTGGTATATAAATTATTCAAAATGTATAAAAAAATAATTCATGCTTGTTAATTTTTTTGGGCACATTGAGACCCCAGGGTGGGCTCGTCGTCGATGGAAGGAGGGAGATCGTCGGACTCACATCGAGACCCCAGGGTGGGCTCGTCGTCGATGGAAGCAGCTCGGGCTCGGCGCGAGGAAGAGGAAGCGAGGCTGCAGGAGGCCCTGGAGGTGGAACTCGGGACCAGTTTTGCTGGAAGGATGAGATTGAGAAGGAGGCCGGCTAGCGGGGCAGCAACCGAGAGTGAAGTAGAGCAATACGAGGGAGAGCGGGAGAAAGGGGTGAAGCCATGGGACTCCGACCTCTTCAGATCCGGTCGAAGGGGCCGAGACGGAAGAGAGGGTAGCCATGGAAGCTTCAGCTTCAGGTCCGATGCGAGAACAAGTGAGAGAGAGAGAGAGATGAAATCGAGCGCAGTAGAAGGGAGGGGATGAGTATGACGGAGGAAGAGCGGGAACGGGGAGGAGCGGGGCGGCGTTTCAGAGAGCGCAGACATGGGAGCTCTCTTGAGCTCAGATCCGAACGAGGGAGGGGGAGGGTGAATATGAGTGAGGCGGCTGAGCATCAATTAGAAAGTGAGAGCGCAGACATGGGTTTCCTAGGGTTAGGTTTTAAGAAATTACCTAATTGTTCCGCTATTTTTTTTTGTGATAGAAATATTACCCCATTGAATAACAAATTTAACCGAAGTAGATTCGTTTTTAAATCGGATTCTATTATGCCAGAATTTGTTTAAAACAAAACAAAATCATTTTGATCGAGGACGGAGATTTTCCAAATTTTCGGAATCTTATAATCTAATATTGAAATAAATCATAATTAATAATATAATATTTTAAAATTTCAGTTCTTTACATAGTATGAATTTCCAATTTGTGTTTGAGATTGAGATTGAGATTTGAAATTGAAATCAAGAGTAAGATCAAAATCAATATTTGAGAATGAGATTTGATATTTGAAATTGGGATCAAGATCGAGATTTTAGATTTGTGATTGAGATTGAGATTGAGATCAAAATCAAGTTAAGATTGAGGTTTGAGATTGGGATCAAGATCGATATTTGATATTGAGATTAAGATGAAGGTTTGAGATTGAGTTAAAGGTTGAGATTGAGATTTGAGATTCAGATTCAGATCAAGATATATTGGTTCTAATTTTATAGAATATATTGGTTCTAATTTTATAGATAATCGATTTAACAACAGAACAAAATTTTATATTTGAATTTATAAGTGGTATATAAATTATTCAAAATGTATAAAAAAATAATTCATGCTTGTTAATTTTTTTGGGCACATTGAGAAAATTAGGCGGGATAAATCCCGCTTGTTAATTTTTGTTGGGCGGTATAATTCCCGCATTGTGAAAATTGGGCGGTAGGATTCCCACTAACCTTAGATCCACCGCCCCTCTCTTCATCTCTTTCTCCTTCTCCTTGGTCGCCGCCTTCTCTTTCCTCTCCTCCTCCAGTCGAGCGAGCTCTCAAACTTGCCCTTCAATGGCTTCCTCCGTCCTCACTTTCCATCCCCTCTCTCTCTCTCGCCCTCCTCTATTCCTCTCACTCGAACTCGCCTCATTCGGGGGTCGGAGAAGACTAACCCGACAACGGAAGATCTAAAGTCAGAGCTCACTTCTTCTCTCTCTGCTTCCTCGTCTCGTTGCCATTGGAGAAGAGCCGCAGCGGACCCTTGCCACGAACGACGTCGAAGCCATCTCTCCAGGCTCCAAGGAAGGAGGCCCTCCTCTCCCTCCTGCATCCACCTTCGTGAATAGGACGATGAACCACCCAATCAGACCCGGGGGCACCAGATTCACGCAACCCGGACACCACTTGGCGCCATTCGACCTCCCTCCATTTAGACTTGTAGCTCGCCCTCGCCCGGACATCGCCTGGTGCCATTCGACCTCCACCTTTTTCTTCTTTCCTTTATGTTTTTGTCGTTCTATTCCAATTCTGGACTTTTATGGAGTTGTGCTTAGGGTTTTTAAAGTTGTTGTTCGATTTTAATGGAGATCTTGACAATCTTGTGCTATTATTTTGCTCGCAGCATCACCAAATTGCTCAGAATTAAGGAGAAGGCACAGGAGCGACTGGAGCAAGGAGAAGGAGGATTGATTGAAGCAACTGTGCAAATCCAAGGTAAAGAAAAAAATCAGTTTGTTATATTTTATTTAGCTGGAATTCGAAGCATTTATGCTTTACAGTGTTTCCATTTGTGAAGCTTGCAAATCTGATTTATAGCAGATCTCAGCTTTGCGGAGAATTGTGATTTGTAATTGTTGCTTCTGTTATCTGAAAACTTACTTGGTGACTGGCCTTAGCTTGAAGTTGTTGAGATATCTAGGGTGATTTATCTTCTTCTTTGCACTTGATAAATGCCTTTGCTTTTCATCGGATTGTTGATCTGAATCTAATTTAGAAAGTTTGTCCCTTTATGTAAATTTTATATGTTAATTATATCAGGATTCAGGTGCTTCATGGTAATCAATTCGACATCAATTGGTCATGGAATTACTTACACTGATAATGTTAGGTTTTAGGAAACTAAGTTTTGGATGAACCTAAGTTGCAAGGTGAGAGTTGCCATCAGATGGGTTAATCAATTCGAGATCAATTGAGAAACTATGTTTAGGGATGAAATTGCAGCACTAGTACAAAATGGCTTAATATCACGGATATTTAGGGCATAATATCACGGATATAAGCAAATACACGTCCGGGCTTTAGCTTAATGGTCTTACCACTAGTAGATCGGGAGATGACAAGACAGTAACGTTTCCTCTAGGAAAAAAAACCTTGTGGCTGCAAAGTCCATTAGCCACACTACATTTATAATATGCATATGTCAAGTCATCTATGGAAGATCGTACTTGAACCTTTTCTCTGTCCGGTGAACTATAAGCCTGGAAATAAACAGATACACCATTAAAAATGGTTTAGAATTTTTCAAAAGCGAAGTGCATCCTAAGCATTAGCAAGTATACATGAAAATATTTCATAACTTCTTCCATAAAACATCAATTTGAGAGGTTTCAAATCTCACAACTTCCTAAAATTTTTATCTACTTTTTCCTTTATAAACCTTGGCCTAAAATAAGCCATAATTTTTTTTTGTTGTAGCTGTCATACTAACCAAAGTTTAAAGATTCACTTGCATCTTTCTTTAAAGTTGAAGGACCCATTTCTATATTTTCATACAAAAGCTATGTGTTCCTTAGTCCAGGGGGAAATCTAGGCTTAAACTTGATGGATAAGGGTATGGGTTACGTGGAATGGCAGTTTGTGGCTTTTTTAGTTCTGTCCTCTGTCACATGATGGGTTAAAATTTTCCATAAATCATCATTTTTTCTGCTGTAGCTGTCATACAAAGGAAAGAAAAAAAATGCCTGGTTTAGCTGTTATACCTGATTTAGCTTGTAAATTCCTCTAAATCATCAATTTTCTGTTGTAGCTGTCATACAAAGAAAAGAAAAAATTTCTGTCCTCTGTCACATGCCTGGTTTAGCTGTCATAAATCATCATTTTTTGCCATAAATCATAATTTTTTTTGCTGTAGCTGCCATACCTGATTTAACTTGTAAACTCCTTGAATTTTATCTAGCTTAGTGTCGTACAAGAGCTAAACACCAGATATTAGACTAATAACAAAAATTAATCAAATCAATTGAGATAATTTTATATAACCTGCAAAACAACTTCACTGAATGATTAACTAGAGAAAGTTGAACCTAATTTAGCTTGTTAGGACTCCATTGACAAGTAATCAGAACAATCAGTACATTGTTAAGCTTCTGTGGAATTTATATAATCCTTAATCAGTACATGGACAAGTAATTTACTTATAAGTAAATTGAAAACCAGGACAGCTGAATGTAAACAAGATGATATTGGCGAGATTTGTTTGGTGAAGATCCTACATTTTGGCCTTAATTAACTCGATCAATTCACTTAAAAGAGGATCACTAAAACAGCTGAATGTAACTTTGAACCTGTGTAACTAGTGAAGCCTAGATTGTTGGGTGAGTTATATATCAAGCCCGATTCAATTCATAGAGAAGTGCTAAAAATGGAAGTGCTATGGTTAAAAGATGCTAAAGAATTATTTTGTGAATTTGATGTCAAATTGAAGTTTAGTGTGAATTTAGGTCCTTAATATCATTGTTATTTTTGGCATGTTTTTTTGTTTAAATCCTTGCACTCTCTTCTAACTTAAGGTAAATGACGTGTCTTTGTATTGGCCAAAGAAAATAAACAACTAGTTGCACATTTGAATTTGAAGAACCATGTTGCAGGAAGAGTTGATGACAACCGTTGTGAAATCCCACGCACCTTCCCAACCCAGCTCCTCCCAAGGTAACACCCATGGTTGACTTCTAGTGTGATTTTGGACAGCTGTGTTTGGACATGTTTCTAATATATATAAGTATGTTATGTAGATGTGTGGTTGTATTGGACACATTTTGGCCATCTTTTGGACATGTTTTGTGGCCTTGTATACATTTTGGTGTTTAATGGTATTGAATGTGTGTAGTTAAAATCGCGTGTTGTGAAATGCTTGAATGGTATTGATTGTGTACATGTACATTTGTGTTTTTGGTATGGTAAAAAACAGGGGTACAACCACTTACGGTATATATATTTTTGGATGGTTATTAACACAGGCGACGAACATAGACTAATCTCGTCATCTTAATTTTATAAAAAAACTCGAAATATAATTAAGCGACGAACATATTACGAGATCTCCTCACCTGAGTACTCTGGCAACCAACATATGCACTCTATATTCATCACTTGATGCATCAGGTGACGAATTTCATAATTCAATCCACCCTGATTACAGTCTCAACTGACGAACATTTACGTCACTTGATTTGGTAAGCGACGACATAGTTGGTCACTTGAATGCCCTCTTTGACAATGTTTGCTATCTTTTAGGCGACGAAAACTTGGTCGCCTAAACCGTCCGGGCCGGGCTTTTGTCGGGCTTTGACTTAAATGTGCTGAATCAATTCCAGCGACCAACTTTGATAGAGTCGTCACCTAAAATCTCAGGGCACGATGGTCAGGCGACCACCATTCAGTTGACGACTATTCGTCACCTGAAGTCTGAGGTGACCCAATTCGACTTCAGGTGACCATTTATGTACGTCGCTTAACTTGCAATTTGGCGTAGTGAATCCAAAGACCGTAATTTTCGGTCCGATCTCGATCCGATTCCGGTCCGATCCAAATTTTGCCTAGCCCTACTCTTAATTGTCCTCCCTATAAATAAAAATTAATAAAATATTGATATTGATATTTACTGTATATAATATTTCAATTTAACTTATTTATTATGCAATCCATTTAAACATCATTCTAAAATACTTATTCTCGATCTCTTATTAATATTTATTTCTATTAAACCTACATAAACAAAAATTAAAATTAGGTTTCATTTTTGAAAATTATTTTATGAATGAAAAAAAATCTTTTTCTTAATTTGTTTTTACATTTTAAAATACAAAAATAATCTTTTTTAAATCTAAGCTCAAAAACACTCTATCAAGTAAAATAAAGGTTTGATGGTCAGTTTGGTAACACATAGGTAATAAGGCAGTTGAACCTGTTAAGGTAGTTGAAGTTGATATTAAGTGTTTTAAATATATGTTAAATTTAATTGTTTATAAGTCAGTAAGGTACTTGATAAACCTATCTGATAGAGTAGCGCGCCAATACAAACTAACTAATGAGTTAAAATAAAATGAATAGATTTGTGAATAGAAAAAAGAAAATCTGGAAGTAAGTAGCTGTTGAAAATTCAATTTGAAAATTTAATTAAACTAAAATATTATGTTTGCTTATATAAAATTTTATAATATTAAAATAAAAAAATTCAAAAAGTTATTTGTATTACTAAAGGGAGTGTCAATCTGTTTTTTTAGGGTTGCATACTTGCATTGCAGACTTGCAGTGATACTCAAAGGCCAAAGCATATATGGTTTCATTTCTTCTTTCCTTATTTATTTATTTTGCAACATGATATGAAAACTCATTTATGCAATTTGCAGGTTTATAACGTTAGACTCGACAACTGAAAATTAATTAATTAGTTGTATATATACATTTTCTGTAAAATCACTTTAAATGAAACCATAAATTGATATATATATATATATATATATATATATATATATATATATATATAAATAAACAAAGTGAAAGTGCTAAAAGAAACACGAAAATGACGAGTCTATAAACATAGGAGAGGGAGAGGGAGAGGGAGAGGGAGAGGGAGAGGGAGCGCCCGCAGAAATGAAAAAGAAGAAAAACAGACAGCTGAGAAAACCAGCGACTGAGATGGAGATATATCAAAACATAAGGCAGCTCTTAATTTCTACTACTCCATTGAATTTCTTTAATTTGCCTTTAATTTGGACCATATATATATGCGCCCATAAACGCTAGCTCTTCAACTTCCTCCTAATCATTTAATTTAATTTAGAGATCGATCGATCGATCTTTAAAAACCTCAATTCTACAACACTATATTACCCCCCAGGCCCAGCCCTAACAAGTGTCAAGACGTCGTACGTTTTCATATTAACAACGTCCAGTACCCTAATTTGCTAATCTTGCTAATTAAAATTAAGATCGAACACCGTATTGTCCCACGTACACTATACTGGCCAGCTACCATAAAAAGGTGTTGCTGATCAAGAGATGAAACTACACGTTTTTTTAATTAATTATAATATGGGGAGAAGTATATGAGGATCGATGTAGTCTTTGGAGGGGAATGATTAAGCTAAGGAACGTCTGTCTTGAGGAAGTTATCCTAATAAAATGAGAGATCAATTTATCTCTGTGACCAATTAGGATTAACTCCTAACCCGTGACCAATTAGGATTAACTCCTAACACAACTAAGCAGTGGCGGATCTAGAAATTTTTGTAAGGAGGCTGAAATTTTTTTCCAAAAAATGACGGTTTGAAATATTCGAGTATAAGGTTGTAACTATATACACCGTTGACACATTCAGTCCTGCTTATTTGTTGAATGACACTAAAAACGCCACTATACTGTTCTGCGGATTTAAGAACCTACATCACCAATTGTAATGTAACTAGACCCGGGCAAACATGGGCACAGGTCGGGATTGGGATGGGTTTTACCCCAAATATTATCCCAGTGTTGCGGGCGTGCGAGGACCGGGCTAAGCTTCCTTCGCGGGTTGAATGTATTGTCCAAGCCCGTCCGGTATTGCGGGCGCGGGTTACCCACGGGTACCCGTAAAATCTAAAATGTCTATGTACTTCGACAACAAAAATAATATTATATGCTATCCACTTCAATCCAAAAAAATATTTGGTGGGTTAATGAACAAGTTGCTTCATGTTGTCTACTTAGAACAAAAAATGAAAGTTGTTGAATTTTAATTAATACTACGTATTGTACTAATTATTATAAATTTTAATTAATGCAACGGCAGGTGTTTAGGGGTAGTGTTTTTTTTTAAAAAAAAACATATGCAACAAAAGGGAGAAAATGGGGGAGGCTGAGATTCAAACAAGGGATGCCCCGCTCCCCCTTCTAACTGGCCCTATGTCCTATCCGCTGGGCTAACACATCTTTATGATTCTATTCTACTTCACTTCTATATATTACTAATTTAACAGATATATAAAAATATACATATACCCTTATTTTGGTCAGCGGGGGGCTTCAGCCACCCCGAGCCCCCCACAGATCTACCACTGCAACTAAGGGTTTTATTCCATAGTTATTTATGTCGGATGTTCAATTTGTGAAATAAAAACCTTAAAAAGGTTTTATTTTATTCTACAAAATACTGAAAAATAAATATATGCCGGATATTACAATTTATGTCCGGCATAAATATCAATGAAATATTAAAAGACCCTAATTATTTATGCCGGGCGTGTCAAATTTTTGGATCCGGTATATATATAATGGGAATCCTGCATGAAAAAACGAATACAATTACCCACAAATTGTTTTATACCAAATATAAATATCCGGTATAAATAAGGTTTTTATTTTCGGCATAAAAAAAATTAAAAATTTTTTCGGTAAAAAAAAACCAATTAACCGCCAGTTTGTCCATCTCTCCCAAGTCCCAATTCGATCGACGCCTGAAACCCTAAAACCAGAGGCCGACGGCCCTGCACTCCCCATCGGCGTCGCTCTCCTCGTCGGCGCTCTTGGTAGCTGCTCCTTTTCGGCTACCCGAATCCAGTTGCTGCTGTTGCTGTCCGTTGAAGGCCCGGCCTCATCCGCTTGTTGCTCCTGTTCGCTAATCCGAGGTCGGCGGCCCTGCACTCCCCATCGGCATTGCTGTTCTCAACGGCGGGGCTCTTCTCTGCGGTGGCGGCACTCCTCGTCGGCTCTGTTGGTGGTTGCTCCTCTTTGGGTACCGGAATACAGTTATTGGCTTGCTGCTATTTGTTGTTCGTTGAAGGCTGATGTACATATTTGTACCTTTGTTTATAGCATCTTTCGACTTCTTATTTCATTCGATTTCCAAAGAAAAGGTTCAAAAGAATATAAACTTGTGTACGAATGAGCTAAAGTATAAGAAATAGAGTCTACACGAGTTTTGAGCTAACCATGCAGGAATTGGAGCGAAATCGGAGTCAAAACGAAGAAGCCAAGTGAAGCTAAGCAGAGGTAGATATCGACCTTCAACATAGATATCGACCTCAACATAGACATCAAGTGAAGCTGAGAAGAGGTAGATATCGACCATAGACCCAGATATCGACCCCCGGTGTCGATATCGACCCCCATATCGACCTTAACATAGACATCGACCAGAGTTGAACAAGTCGAGCAGGAACAGAGACCTCGATATCGACCCCTGGTGTCGATATCGACCCCTTATCTCGACAGAAGATAGATTTGAGTTCGAGATGTGGATTGGAACTATATCTTCAAAGAGGCACGGGATTATCTCATACTTTCAAGATAGATAGCAGCTGAAGTTTTATTTATCTTTTTACCTTTAAGTTTTATCAAAAATAAAAGACCTATCCTAATTGTTTGGATAGAGTTCATAGTTTAGATAGGAGTTACAATCCTTTGATAGCGAGGATTAGTAGCCTATAAATAAAGCCCTAGGGGGCTGGCATTCAATCATCTTTCAACAAACAAGTAAGACAATCAATAGAGTTAGAGTTAGAGAGAAGTTTTAGGGTTTGACGTTTGCGAAAGTTGTCGTTGAGTTGTAAAGCTTCGGAGTTTATTTTAATGCAAGTTTCTTCCTTTCAATTGACAATGAGTTCCATGACGAGAAGCGAGTAGTTCCCCAAAGCTCTTAGGGTCGGGGTGAGCCCGACGTTAGCCATGCTCGCTTGAGGTAAGTATTTGATGTTGATATCGTTGTGTCTATCTCTCCTCCTACGATTCTATGTTTAGTCCTAATCGAAAGAAAAGGGATTCATGCTAACAACTTGAGTTATAAACATAAAATTGGTAGAGACAATTAGGTTTATTTGCAAGAGTAATCCTAAGAGTTGGTGTACGGCGAAAGCTTGTCCCTCGGGTGAAATAGCGCAATTGTCCGTCTTATTTATCTCATCGCATGCATTGGTTAACGTTGTGGTAAACCCTAATCCTAGGAGTTGCTTTTTAAATAGTTTATATTCAGTCAAAACCTCTGTTTTATTTCTGTTCATCCCTTCTCATCCATCCTAAAATCTTCGGCCTCTCTTTGCCGACGAAGAACTAACACACTGCAAGGAGACATCGATATCGACCCCAGACGTCGATATCGACCACTGAGTTGATCGACAGTTTTCTGAGTCGACGACGAACATCGATGCGGAGTTACTGGACATCGATATCGACCCCCAAGCATCGATATCGACCCTTTTGTATCGACTGGCAGTCTTCTGAGCCAGTCGATTTCATGAACTGACATCGATGTCGACCCCTTCTAGTCGATATCGACCACTTGTTTTTGTTTCTGCAGGTCTTCTGTTGCAGAGAACATCGACAGCCGAGGACGACATCGAGGCCCACAAGTATAGTTGATGACGTTCCTGTAAAGGTAGGTAAGTTCTTTGTGCCTACTGATTTCATTGTATTGGAAATGCCTGAAGATCCTGTAGTGCCTATTATACTTGGTAGGCCTTTCTTAGCTACTGCTGATGCAAATATCAATGTACGTCGAGGGTTACTAACCTTTACTATAGGGAACGAAGTGATAAAATTCTCTTTCAACCCGACCATGAGCGAAACAAAGCACCTGGAGCAAATAGTCCTCTCGCCGGCTAAGGAGAAGCTTAGAAAATTTTTGTTGGCGAGGACGGAAACAGCAAGCAGGGTCGACATCGACTGTAACCAGTCGATATCGACTAAAAACATCGAAATCGACCCCCCTTGGTCGAAATCGAGTATGCCAGATTATTGCCAGGAGCTTAAGTATGGGGTCACAGAGGTCGATATCGACCCCCACATGTCGATATCGACCACAACACTCAAAATCGACCCTCCTTGGTCGAAATCGACCACCCCTCAGCCCGAAGATTTCTGTTTTGGGCCCAAACAGGTAAGCCCAAGTATGACTCCTAACCCTCCTCTATCCCTTATTGATGAATCAATTATGCCCATTATTGATAAATCTAGTAATAAGAGGGTCAAAGCTCCATGGTTTGCCTATATTGCTAAAGTTAGGTCAAGAAAGAGAAGAAAAGCGCCCAAAGAAGAACCTAACATCAAAGAAGCCTTGGTCGCTGAACTTCGCTACTACCAAAAGGACCTAGATGATCCAGGAGAAGGCTCACGCTTGAAGGGCCCCTACATAAAAGGCTCGTGAAGAATTGACGGAGAAGTCGGCCTAGTGACTCAAAACTCTAGAGCTTGTACATAAAACTTTTAAATTTTTCATAGATGGTTTTTTAGGATTTAATTTTTGGCTTTTTGAACTTTTAAAACTGAGATAATTCGTGCTTTATCTATATTCCTAACCAAGATTTCAGGTTATCAAGCAAAAGGAACGACGAAGAAGAAAAGAAGCTTCTGCAGAGGCAGTCGAAATCGACCAGGCCAGTCGAAATCGACCCCCCCATGGTCAAGCCATCTCCTGGAGTCGACATCGAGGGCTCAGGAGCGAAAAAGAGAGGTCGATATCGACCATAATACTCGATATCGACCCCAACCTGGCAGCCCTCGTCTTCATCTTCTTCCTCGAATTCGACAGATGCAGTCGACATCGACCACTGACCTAGATATCGACTTCTGGCATCGACCTAACCTGGAAATCGACCTAAATCCGCAAGGTTGCACTGTGAGTTTCTCTCTACCCTTGTTCTTCTTTTTAATACAGTGAGGACACTGTATATTTTAAGTATGGGGTGGGGGAAAGACATGTCTTATGGTCTTAACTTGGTTTTCTTCTTCGCATTGCATTCATGTTTAAATTTTTGTTTTTACTTTTACTTTTATAAAATGTCAAAAAAAATTCAAAAAATCCAAAAATATAGAAAAATGTCAAAAATACAAAAAAAAATGCATGTTTATTTTTTTTAAGTTTGTTTTTTTTACCCTACTTAGATATCCTATGATGAAAACTCAATAGCTGACTTGATCATGTAAATCCTATGGCATATTTGGATGGTTTAGCCTAAGTCCTTAAAATTTTGATGTAGATTGTGAACTTGTGATGAAATTGAGCACAAATGATCCTAGGCTAAAAGGCAAATCCAACAAAAATTGTCCTTGTGAGAATTTTGACCTATAGGGAGAACATCAAAAATCCCTCCGCTTTCTTGAGTGAATTTACTCTTCCTATGTATCTCTAAATGTTGTGACAGTTATTCAAAACCAATGCATATATATGTTTATGTTTACGAGAATTAAATGATGGAGGCATCTTTTAAGCCATTTTTATCCTCTCTTTACCTACCCTGCATTATCCCTGCTTGAAGCCAGAACATTAGCCTGAGCCTGAAATTGCAAACTCCACAAAATTATCCCTAGCCGAATTGAGCCTGACCCCATTTGGGAATTGAGACATAGATTGGTTGAACTAATGCCTTTGGAAAGAAAAGAGCATAATGTCCAGTTTTGAGCAAGGAAATTATAGGATGGTGCATATTTACATTTTGTCATATTTTGTAAAAGGATCCTTTGGCTCACCATATAAATGCACATATTTACTTATTATTTTCGGAAAAAAAAATCCGAAAAAATAATAAAATAAAGATATATATATATATATATATATATATATATATATATATATATATAGTGCATGAGCCAAAATCCTTAGATCTTTTATTCATACAAGTGTTATATTTTTTAGAGGTATATTAGAACTTGGAAGAAGGGTTGATAATATGGTTTACATCTTTAGTGCATCTTTAGAGCATATTATGGAAAGATGAGTTGGGAAAGAGCATTATAGAGATTGAGCTTACATTAAAGAGTTATGGTTTGGATATTACAAGTGTTGAGATTTAGGAGTCTTGATTCCCGAATTATAAAAGCACCACATAGCCAAATAATTCCATACCTTTTGTTTCATACCAAGCCCCATTATAACCCCGCCGAATGGAGTCTTCTTTGATGTATTCCATTGAGCGAAAGTCCTCCTGATGATTCTTATTGCATTTTCATAATTGGTTGCGAAGTGAATTATTATAAATTGCAATGTTTATGAGATTGTATATGGAATTGAGTTGAGAGTTGATCTTCATAGCCTAAACACATGAGAGTTGAGTGCAAACACATTATCCCTGTGAGGTTGGATCAAAATTGCATGTGCCTATGGATCGCCAAAATATGTGCTATGATGTTAAATTCACTTGCTTTGCTTTGCTACCACTTATGATGTTGCTTTTGACAAAGGCGAAGACTTGAAGGGTGTGTTGTAGGTGTTGGTTATTGCTTGGTTATTGCTTGAGGACAAGCAAGTCTAAGTATGGGGTGTTTTGATGTACATATTTGTACCTTTGTTTATTGCATCTTTCGACTTCTTATTTCATTCGATTTCCAAAGAAAAGGTTCAAAATAATATAAACTTGTGTACGAATGAGCTAAAGTATAAGAAATAGAGTCTGCACGAGTTTTGAGCTAACCATGCAGGAATTCGAGCGAAATCAGAGTCGAAATGAAGAAGCCAAGTGAAGCTGAGCAGAGGTAGATATCGACCTTCAACATAGATATCGACCTCAACATAGACATCAAGTGAAGCTGAGAAGAGGTAGATATCGACCATAGACCCAGATATCGACCCCCGGTGTCGATATCGACCCCCATATCGACCTTAACATAGACATCGACCAGAGTTGAACAAGTCGAGCAGGAACAGAGACCTCGATATCGACCCCTGGTGTCGATATCGACCCCTTATCTCGACAGAAGATAGATTTGAGTTCGAGATGTGGATTGGAACTATATCTTCAAAGAGGCACGGGATTATCTCATACTTTCAAGATAGATAGCAGCTGAAGTTTTATTTATCTTTTTACCTTTAAGTTTTATCAAAAATAAAAGACCTATCCTAATTGTTTGGATAGAGTTCATAGTTTAGATAGGAGTTACAATCCTTGGATAGCGAGGATTAGTAGCCTATAAGTAAAGCCATAGGGGGTTGGCATTCAATCATCTTTCAACAAGCAAGTAGGACAATCAATAGAGTTAGAGTTAGAGAGAAGTTTTAGGGTTTGACGTTTGCGAAAGTTAACGTTTAGTTGTAAAGCTTCGGAGTTTATTTTAATGCAAGTTTCTTCCTTTCAATTGACAATGAGTTCCATGATGAGAAGCAAGTAGTTCCCCAAAGCTCTTAGGCTCGGGGTGAGCCCGACGTTAGCCATGCGCGCTTGAGGTAAGTATTTGATGTTGATATCGTTGTGTCTATCTCTCCTCCTACGATTCTATGTTTAGTCCTAATCGAAAGAAAAGGGATTCATGCTAACAACTTGAGTTATAAACATAAAATTGGTAGAGATAATTAGGTTTATTTGCAAGAGTAATCCTAAGAGTTGGTGTACGGCGAAAGCTTGTCCCTCGGGTGAAATAGCGCAATTGTCCGTCTTATTTATCTCATCGCATGCATTGGTTAACGTTGTGGTAAACCCTAATCCTAGGAGTTTCTTTTTAAATAGTTTATATTCAGTCAAAACCTCTGTTTTATTTCTGTTCATCCCTTCTCATCCATCCTAAAATCTTCGGCCTCTCTTTGCCGACGAAGAACTAACACACTGCAGGGAGACATCGATATCGACCCCAGACGTCGATATCGACCACTGAGTTGATCGACAGTTTTCTGAGTCGACGACGAACATCGCTGCGGAGTTACTGGACATCGATATCGACCCCCAAGCATCGATATCGACCCTTCTGTATCGACTGGCAGTCTTCTAAGCCAGTCGATTTCGTGAACTGACATCGATATCGACCCCTTCTAGTCGATATCGACCACTTGTTTTTGTTTCTGCAGGTCTTCTGTTGCAGAGAACATCGATAGCCGAGGACGACATCGAGGCCCAAGGTCGAAATCGAGGCTTCTAGTTGACGCAGACTTGAGATTTCCAAAGCTACTAGGCTCCCGCTGACACGCCTCCTCGTGGATCGATCTTGACTACCCTTCCACTACAACGGGAGGAAGTCTTGTAATTATTTTCTTAGGCCAGGAGTGGGATTACATTTATTACATCTTTATTATTTGTAATTACTTGACATATCAAGCCTCCTGCAACAACAAAGGCCCGACATCATCCTCTTGTTGCTCCTGTCTCTCCTGTTCGCAAATCCGAGGCCCTCATCCTCTTGGGCGACACTTATTACTCTTCGTTGGCAACCCTGTCCAGTAATCCGAGGCCCTCATCCTCTTCGTTGAAGCGCCAATCCGAGTCGAGGCAAGGTTAGTTTTCTATAACGAGTTCCTTATATGCATTGGATAGTTATGTACCGATTTCCTTCAGATTTGAGATTTTTCTCCTATTCAAGAGAGTAATTTACTAATTAGTTAAATGATGGATTTGTTTGTCTCTATTGAAGTGCTGCTGGATAGAATTAGGTTTTTCAATTGTGGTTTGATGTCTCTGTTGAGATTTGAGATTTGGTATTCAGGAGAGTAGAAGTGTTGCTGGATTCGTTTTCAATTGAAATTCTAGCTAGTAATGCCTGTTTCGTGGATTGATGTAGAAATTTTATGCAATCTGATATTCTCCGCTCCGTAGATGACAATAATCACAGAGGTTGCAGAGGTGGAAGCAGCGTCGGCCGTGTTGAATTCATCCCTCGCTATCATCAAATGGCGCCTTAAACCCTATGCTAAGCGTCGTCTTCACATAGGTCCATGGATTTTCTTAGCAACTTTGTTTCAATTTCATCTTGTACCTTATATCTGAATCATGGCATGGTTGTGATATTCTTGATGATTTCAGATCATCCATCTTCAAATTCAAGCTGCAAGACCAGTGCACTTGAATCATGGTTATAAATTCGAAAGAGTCCTACTATTATTGCAAATCAAATTCAATTAGGAGAATTTCTGAGAAACAACATTTTTTGGTTGCGTGAAACTGTCATCCAGATGCGCTCGCACTATGCATGGCATTGAGGCCAGTCGTGATGGTGGATTACGGTGGAAATATGCTTGAATTGCAAGGACATTTATGTGGATTTCTTGCACCTGCTCAAACGGTATCTTTATGAACATCTCTTGTTGAGGAACACATCTGCTAACATCCAGTGTAATTTACATGGATGTGTCAACAACTGTTCTGATTTCTTGATTGCAAAATCTTTGAATTGAAATGTTTTTTTTTCTCTGTTGAGAATGCATCTTGCTTGTTAAGAGATGGATAGGGTTGGGAATTAGGTTTCCCTAAACGATGTTCTATTCATTGCTATGAATTTCGAATTGATAATAGTTCCAAATCCTATATAATTCATCAGGGCTGATTAACGATAACGTTCCCTGTGAAAAATGCAGAGTAGAATAAAGAGGCAAGTGCTTGGTGATAGCTTCTCATAGCCTGTTTGCATGGCCAACATTTTGTTCTGGATGTTACCATTGTGATAATATAACACTACCAGTATGTGTTTACTAGACTGTGGGAAAAAAATGAAAAGTATTAATGAGAAATGCTTGTTATCTCTTTGCATGAGCAACTTTATGTTTAGTGCTTTGACCTCGCTATGGGGTACTCATATAGTCATATGTTGTTGCTAACTTTTCATACACCTGGTTTGTAAAGTTGTAGGCTTGTAGCTATGTACACAAACCTTGTTTTGTTTGTTGTTGTAATTGTTGCTCCTTGTTTCAGGAGTCATCTATATTTCAGAAATTGCAGATAATGGTTATTGAAGATATGATATACTTGGTAAATATTGATGAATTTGCAGAGTATATAAGCCGGAGTTTAAATTCTAGAGGAAAACAAGTCTTTGTAGATCTAGAAAATGATCCTTTGAAGGTAAAGCCATATTAAATATGTCAAATTCCAATGTTCTTGCACCACACTCACAAGTCTTTTTTTCATCTTCAAATCTAGATGATAACAGAAACAACTGAAAACTCAGTAGCTATGCAGCTTCCATTGGTTCAAAAGTTCTTCGCTTCCATATTCAGAGACAACGGACTGAACTATGAGTCACTTGAGCATCAGAGGAGCAATTCGGCAGACAATCCCAGCACCTCTAGTTCTAAGCTCGTGATTTCCGAATTTGCAGAGGATAGTATTTTAAAGTACACTACTTTTGCTTGACCTATTTGCATTTTAGTTGCACTACAAAAAATAAACAAATTAGCCACGCACTGTAGCAACGGCAAGGGTTTTCCGTCGCTATTGAGTAGATTTTGGCTATAACGTAGCAACGGATCATATGCCGTTGCTGAAATTTACCACGGCAACGGTAATCCCGTTGCTAAATTGATTGTAGCCAGCGAAGCCAGTACAATCTTTGCAACGGCAGGACCCTTCCGTGGCAAACAAGGAAGCGGAGGCCCAAAAATTGCCACCGCCTGGTAGCTAAAAACCCAACTTAAAAAAAACCCAACTTAAAAATAAAAAGAAAAAAATATTAAATTTGAATTTAAACGCGTATAGGTATCCAAAATCCCTAATTTCAATTTCAGCCTCCCGCGACCTCCGCCATCTTCTCCCTCCTTCGCCAGTTCCATACTTCCATCCTCTCTCCAGATCTAAGCTCGCCGAAGCTAAGCCTTCCCAACACCGGTGATGGGGATCTCACCTTCACTTGTGCTCGTCCCCTGTGCTCGTTGATGTGGTCGTTCCTTGGGCTTGTTCGTTGTGATCATTCCCTGTGTTTGCGGTCTTTTCCACACCACCCAGGCGCTTGTTGTGTTTGCTCGTTCACCTAAAGTCAATACTCATCCCCAACAAGCTCTCCAACATCCATTATTAGGTAATTTCTTGAAACCCCTTTAGGGTGCTTGATTTTTCTGAAAAGAGGACTTCTAGGGTTTGCTGAAATTTGTTCTAAATTTTAATACCTGTTTATTTTCTTCAACGTTGTTAGGAAATGGAGTAAAGGAGAAGACGAGTTTTTATGTGAAAAAAGCCTAATTTATTCTAAAAAATACATGTGGAAATGTTCATAGCTGTGCAAACAAGGCCGAGTATTGGATGGTGAGATGCTCATGTTTCTTCTTTAGGGTCATGAATTCGTTTTGTTTCTTGTTTTGCTCCCTTTTTGGAGCTCTTTTTATTTTATTTTATTGCAAAATCTACTTTGTAAAGGTTATGGAGCCTTTTTTTGATGGAGAACACCATGTCTTTTGATTTCCTGTTTTCTAAATCTGAGTGTTGGATGGTGATATGTTCCGTTCAGGTCATGAATTCGTTTTGTTACTTATTTATGATGTGATTACATTAAGGAATTTATCTGACCTTACTAGAACGAGATTAACCTGCCAAACCCATAAGATTCAAATGACATGGTGATGTGTTTAAATTTATCTTGTTGATACCTTTATACTTCGTTGAATGGATAGGCCTTGAGTTAAATTTTGATCTTGTGACCATAGCTACTAATTGTTTTCAACCCATTGAAATCACTTACATCATCTTTAAGATCCAAATCACATGTGTCTTCCTTTTCACTTGGAGAAATTGCTTGATTGTTATAAATGATGTCATAACAAAGTATGTGACTCTTGATTGTTATAAATGATGTCATAACAAAGTATGTGACTCTTGACTATGGCCTTTTGCTAAATCTTAAAGGAAATTTTTTGACTTGTTGCAAGTGCTTGAATAAATGCTTCGTCATGCAAATGGATTGATCTTATGAATAGAAGAATAAAACATAGGAACCTGGATAGGGGGATGGCATCAGATGTCTCCACTTTTCATCACTTTTCATCACTTTTCATATTAATTAAGTGGGGGCATCAGATGCCTCCACTTTTCTTCAATAAGCTCAAACCTTCATGTATTAATTCATTGTGGATGCATGTGAGCCTGTGAGGTAGATAGATTGTATTCCATTTCCATAGAGTTACCAAAAATTACTCTACCTAGAGTTTCTAAAATCTCAACCATCAATTTAAAGTCTATCCCATTTTTTTTTTCATGAGAGAATTGTCAAAATCTACCGATAGAGTTGTCCAGTAACTCCATGGGAGCAACACCAAAATGTTGCATATCTACTATGTAATGACTTTTGCAAGGAATAATGTTTATGATTTTGTAACGTTCTTGTATCGAAATTCACACAATACGTCATCATTTGTAGGGATTTTATAGCTTTCACTAGTAATCTAAGACTTAAATAGGATAAAGAAACCAATTAAGTGAAAGAACTCATTCTTGATATTGGATAATACATTGTACATTTTCATCTTGTTTGCTAAAACAGGATAATTAAGCTAGATTTACCTTATATCCCCTCCTCTTCTTACATACTTCATACTATAGACATCTAGCTAACCAAGTACCAACTATTTGTTAGATTATCCTCACATTTGAGCCATCTGATAAGAGAAATAAAAATAATCAAACAATTGCATCGATCTGTAATTTGGTTAAAAAAGTGATGAGTGTTTAAAAGAAAATATCATGAAACTTTATGTGTTTCATTGATTTTTAGAATTTTATGCAAAGCTAAAGTTAATATCCCTTTGGGGACATTGAATGTGCTTAAGAATTTAAGAGCTTTGAATTACTAATGTTTTGATTTTTAATTACTTAGTAGGTGTTGATTATACAGTGGTTTGTAATCAATTTCTCAACAAGCAGTAATTCGATGGCACTTAGTAGGTGTTGATTATACAGTGGGCTGTTATGCTCTTGAAAGAGGCAAGTGATGCTTTACAACTAGCAAGCACATTCTTTCTATTTATGCTTCTGTTGAGTAGTAGTAGTAGTAGATAATTTCACATCTGTTGCTTCCCCTGACTTGCTGCCATATATACTTGCACCTAACTTTTCCTTGCTCTTAGAATTTCTTAGCTGCTCAAATAATTTTTCAGATTTATTACAAGGTGTTTATTTACTTCCTAGCTTGCATCCTTTGATATTGATACCAAAGAATGCACAACTTCCTAACCTCAACTAAGGTATTAAACACTAAATGTTTTCTTCTAGTGTATAAACACTGAGAAACAGGAAAATAAGAAGAAATACTATGATTAAAAGCAACATAAGAAGAAATACAAGGCAACTGAATGTTTTCTTCTAGTTCATCAAAAAATGTTCCTAACCCCTAACGCCTTTGCAGAAACTGATTACCAAATATAAAGTGGGCAAGAACTTAAGAAATACTATGATTAAAAGCAAAATAAGTAGAAATAAGAAGCTTTTATGTGAAGGAAATAATCCTACCAGAATTAATTAGGAGGACACAACAATCATAGAAACATTTAAAACCCTACAAAAAACACAATCAGATAGTCATAGGAGTTTATCATCCAACATAGCAAGGGCTCTCGTAGGACACACATACCTAAGGAATTTAAAAATACAAAGCAACTTAATGTTCTCGTAGACAGACCCATAAAACATAGTAGGATGAAACCAATACAACACACATTTAAATTGTCAACAAAACAGAATAAGATCAAACCCAACAGACAAATAACCATAACAAACAAGCCATAAATAGAAGTCTATCGTAACATGAATCGAAAATGCGGCTGCATAGCCCATCTGCCTGCAATCCAGTCGAAGTGTGGGCGCATTTCGAAGCTACGATACGTATGAGTATCCCTTGTCAGCGGGAAGTTAACCTCGAAATTTCTATCACCCCCTTCCCAGGTCACATATGTCACCTGACCAGACCAATACCCATCAAGGGCTCTACAATCCACACGGTCACCCTTTTGATAGGCTTTATACGGAACATGAGGCGGACGTGGACGGATTCTGCCAACCTGCAATATTTCCCTTAGAGGACCTCGTCTCCTCTCGTCTTGGAGGGATATGTATTCCACTTCGTAGTGGGTGGGATCCACTCGACGTCTAATAGTCGCCTCATAGAACGACCCCAACATACCATGTTCACACCCGATCACCTCCACTTGGAAGCCTGGATTGTATGTTGGGGGCAACGACGTCGGTCTTGCATTAAAAACGTAAACAAATCAAAATAATCACACACATTTCAAAATCAAATCCCAACTAATCAATATGGCACTACAAAAAAAATCAGTGACCACCCGAACCATCTGAGCCGTCGTCCGAGCTATCTGATGGGATAACGATGGGTTCAGGGCGGGGAGGGCGGTTATATGAAGAGTCGTGGAAGTGGCGAGATGATGAGGCCATTTGTTTCGGGGAGAGAGGTTTGAGGGAGATAAGATAATGGTAAGGATGGAAGTAATACTTTAATCAGATCACCAATGGATGGGTACGTATATATTGTATGAATGGGTAGCATATATATAAGTGTTTTCTGATGATGCTTTCAACCCACTATTGAACATGTGAGCACTTTTCTGGAAAAATGACATGAGCACTTTTCTGGAAAATGACAGTGTCTGTAACATTGATGCTTTTTTGGAAATGAAGACACAAAGACCTACAACAGTACCAGCCATAGGGTTTTCTGGAAAAATGAACTGATGCTTTTCTGGAAAACTGACAGACAGAATAAAACAGTAGCAACCAAATATTTATGCTTAAGAAAATATATAAATGACATTAAATAACTACTATATTGATAAACTCAACCCTATTTAATTTAATTTAATAACAAATATTTAAAAATAAAGTTTGAATTGAATGAGCATGCTTATTTACTTGATCAGTAAAATATTATTTCACTTATTCAAATGTGTAGAGTTGGAATTGACTTGGCATGCTGATTTACTTGATTTAAAATATTATTTCACATATTACAAATTTGTAGAGTTAGAAATGACTTGGCATGCTCATTACTACATCAGTAACTTTTCTGTAAAGTACTATTCACTTATTTAAATGTGTAGAGTTTGAATTGACTTGGCATGCTCATTTACTTGATTTAAAATATCATTTCACTTATTAAAATGTGTAGAGTTTCAAATGAATTGGCATGCTCATTTCCTTGATCTGTAATATATTATTTCACTTGTTAAAATGTGTAGAGTTTGAATTGACTTGGCATGCTGAGTTACTTGATTTAAAATGTTATTTCACTTATTAAAATGTGTGGAGTTTGAAATTACTTGGCATCCTCTTTTTCTTGATCTGTAAAATACTATTTCACTTATTCAAATGTGTAGAGTTTGAATTGACTTGGCATGCTCATTTACTGGAGTAGCTTTTCTGGAAAATATTATTTCCCTTATTAAAATGTGTAGAGTTTGAATTGACTTGGCATGCTCATTTACTGGAAAAAAAACCACAGCTTACTATTTCCCGTTTTTGGAAATAGGCTTTTCTGGAAAAAAAACAACAACCTACTGTTTCCAGTAGCTTTTCTGAAAAGATGCTTTTCTGGTGTAGCTTTTATGGCTCCAGCGCCCCTCCTCGACTGGTGTATCCAGGATCATCAACCACCTCTATTAGCAATGCGACAATGTTCCAACAGCTCGCCGATAAGTTAGCTGAGACTGCACAAAACTTTGACCGGAAACTCGAAGCTCTAAGAGATGAAATCATGTCAGCTTTAGGGACCACTGATAGGGTAACCGCTCATTCAGAAGTGCCGGCTAGTTTATGAATAGTTCTTATCATCCCCATTTCTATCATTATATATATATATATATATATATATATATATATATATATATATATATATATATATTGCATCCATAGATCCTTATAATCTTGGCTTATACCATGCTGAATCAAATATAGGTTTGTTAGCATCCCCACTCTTTTATAGACAACAAGTGTTCATCTACTATTATGTGTTAGCATTTTGAAGTCTTGTACAACTTCTTTCGAAACTTATCCTACTTTTATGAATAGTTCTTATCATCCCCACTCTTTTATAGACAATAAGTGTTCATCTACTATTATGTGTTAGCATTTTGAAGTCTTGAACAACTTCTTTCGAAACTTATCCTACTTTTATGTTTTTTTCTATTGTAGACAACAAGTGTTCAGCTCAAGGAGTCTATAGGAGATGAAGCTCTTACCGTATCTCCTGATGATGATGATGATCATGATGGGGCAGCCACATCAGTGGAAGGAGATGACCAACAAGCTACTGAATGACACAGTCAAGGGCTCTACTAGGTATCGAAAACGTACATAAACTATATATGTAAAACAACTTGGTATGCTTTGTTTTGGCTTCATGTATCATTGCTGAGAAACTTAAACTTGGCATTGGCAAGGTTAAACTATGCGAACGTAGGTTATGTGCTTTTGCTTTACTAGGTTAAAGTATGCGTATGTTATGTACTTTTGTGTGGCGCTTGGTTTATATGAAATTTATCTGGTTGGGAAAACAATCTTGTATGTAATATAGTAGCTTTGGATGACTATAGAAGTAGGAAACGGGAAAAAAATGCCAAAAGCTTGGCAACAGAGCTTGCCGTAGCAAAACTATGAAGAACAACCAGTCTTGTCTAGCCTCGGCAGCCAACCGTCGTAACTGTTAACAATCACAACCAAAACATTTTGCTCTGAATACTATTTAGCCACGGCGGATAGCCGTCGCAAACATGGCGTCAAAAATTGGTGGGAAATTTTGTTCATTAGTGGCTGCTAGTTTTTAGCCACGGTTGGCACCCGTCGTAATTTTGGCGCCAAAAAAAGGTGGGAAATTTTGGCTGCTAGTTTTTAGCCACGGCTGGCACCCGTCGTAATTTTGGCGCCAAAAAAAGGTGGGAAATTTTGGCTGCTAGTTTTTAGCCATGGCTGGCACCCGTCGTAATTTTGGCGCCAAAAAAAGGTGGGAAATTTTGGTCCCTTGGCGCCGGAATTTTATTTGCCACGGCAACCTCCCGTCGCCCCTTTTTCAGCTCTAGCAGAGCTACACATAGCCGTGGCTTAACCGTGGCTACGAAGCTAGCCATGGCTGTCGCCGTTGCCCCTTTCTTTTTACCACCGCAGGTTTGGTTACGCTTGAGTTGTCGTGGCTACATCCGTTGCTAGCTCTTTTCTGCCACCGCAAATCCACTTTTTGCCACGGTATCTTGCCGTTGCTAATATGTTTTTTTTTTGTAGTGCTGTAAGGTTGATCTATCTATCAAAATATGTAACCCGGATGTGATGTTGGTGGTTCCAATTAAACAATGGATTTGTAGTGGTTGTTGATGTTGTCTGGATGGTATTTATGTATGTCTTTGATGCGATTAACATGGGGTTTATATTGCTATTCAAAAGTGCTCTTGCAAAATAACGAGTTTAATATATCCCGAAACATTTATGGTCTGTTATATAAGGCCATATATACCGGCCAAAATTTAAAAAAAAATCTTCATGAGTATTTATGTCGGATGTTGTTTCTTCAGGTCTGGCATAAATAACCTTAGCATTTTTTTATAAAAAGGCACAGCTTTATTTATGCCGGGCGTGTGGTTTAAACATCCGACATAAATAACTGTGTGTATTTGGAATGTATAAAAATATACCCTATTATTTATACCGGGCGTGTGTTATATATATCAGGCATAAATAAAACGCCCTTTTTTTTTATCACACCTACCTGAAGCCCGGAGCTATTTTTTGTTATATCCGGTATAAATGTACCCATACGCCCGGCATAAAAATGAGTATTTGTAGTAGTCGACAACTTTGGTTTCACAACAATTAATGAATAATTTTTTTAGAGGATTCGAACTTTAAACCTCTTGACATAGGGTGTAGTTCCACAACCATTACACCCACTTGTAATTAGTGAAGAAGGGTGTGTGGTTTAAACATCCGGCATAAATAACTGTGTGCATTTGGAATGTATAAAAATATACCCTATTATTTATGTCGGGCGTGTGTTATATATATCCGGCATAAATAAAATGCCCTTTTTTTATCACACCTACCTGAAGCCCGGAGCTATTTTTTGTTATATCCGGTATAAATGTACCCATACGCCCGGCATAAAAATGAGTATTTGTAGTAGTCGACAACTTTGGTTTGACAACAATTAATGAATAATTTTTTTAGAGAATTCGAACTTTAAACCTCTTGACATAGGGCGTAGTTCCACAACTATTACACCCACTTGTAATTAGTGAAGAAGTTTCTGCTATACAGCAAACTCACATCCTCATGAAGTATAATTAATTAATTAAGAAGATATATTCAAAGAAAGGAGAAATGAGATTCTAGATGATTATATTGTATGTATATCTCGTAGGGAAATCTATATGGTTCAATTAGAAACTTTTGAATCCAACTATTTGAATTTTGTGATTTGTAAATTTAGTAAATCCACCTATGTTCTCAAACAAGCTTAAAGACAACGGAATGATTGGAATCATATAAGTTCCATCAAGTGATTACCTCATTTTGTTTATAGGTAAATAAGGTGGAAGATTGTGTATATTGCAAATTCAATGGGAGCAAGTCCACAATGAAATCATATAAGTTTGATATTAACAAAGATTACAAAAATGTGTTTGAATGTATGAGTACTGAAATGAAGAAGAAAGAGGACTGAGCAGGAATTGATTATGGTGTTGCCACCATGGCAGAGAAAGAGAGGAAAGCTCAATCAGTTCATCACATTCTTGATTAGCAACTGATTACAGTTCATCCCTTTAATTTATAAGGGTGATTGAGTTCTGTTACATGAGTTACACTTCTCTATGAGGCACACAAACTAAGTATCCTGGACACCAGTTCTTATTATTAATTACAACACCCTCCTTCAAGCTAAGAGGGCAAGAAGGCGAGAACCTGTTCTCAACTCCTAGCTTGGAGAGAAGCTTGGTCATAAGGTCACATGAAAGAATTTTGGTGAAGAGATCACCCGGTTGCTCTGTAGTAGCAATGTATGATGTGGTGATCTCGTGACATTAAACCATATCACGAACAAGGTGACAATCAACCTCTATGTGCTTCGTATGCTCATGGAACACATAATTCCTAGCAATATGCAAAGAAACTTGATTGTCACATAAGAGCTCGATAGGTGCAGTTAGCTTAACTATAAGATCCTGAAGCACTCGGACAAGCCAAATAATCTCACATCATATAGCTGCCATAGCCCAATACTCAGATTTAGATGTAGACATTGCACCAAACGATTGTTTCTTTGTGCACCAAGAGATGAGAGAGGATCCCAAAAAGATGCAAAATCCAGTTAGAGATCGACGATCGGGCAAGCTTGCCAATCCGCATCACATAAGGCACGCAATTATGAAGGAGAAGAGCTACTCAGTAAAATACCCTGTCATGGAGAAGCTTTAAGATAACGAAGAAGGTGTTTGGTTGTTATCTAGTGCCATGAAGTAGGACACTGAACAAACTTAACACTTGACACATATTACACAATATTTGGTCGAGTGATAGTTAGATAGATCAACTGTCCCACAATACACATGTATTGCCTTGAATTTGAAAGTAACTCCCCCTCAATTGATAGCTTCTAATGAACATCAAGGGGAGTAAACAAAGGTTTAAAATTTGCCATCATAGGTTCAATAAGAAGATCAAGAGTATACTTTCTTTGATTCAGATGAAACCCAACATCTGACCGATCCACCTCAATATCAAGGAAGTACCTTAAGGGACCAATGTCCTTAATTTAAAAATGCTTCTAAAGATGACCTTTCAGAGCAGCAATAGCAACATGATTAACATACACTAATAAAGCAGTAAACGAGCCATCTTTGTGCCTGGTAAACAGATTATAATCCGAGTATGATTGGACAAACCCTATGGCCAAAACTACCTCATAAAATTTCAGAAATCATTTCCTTGACGCCTATTTCAAGCCATACAATGAGTTTTTAAGTTTGCACAGATTAGAGTGAGAGGGAACATCAACTACTGAACCTAGAGCAGCCTTGTACTCTTTGAGAAACTTGCATGTACTTTGGAGGAAGGGTCATGAATACTTCTTCCTCAAGATCCCCATGCAAGAAAGCATTGGTGACATCCATCTGTTTAACATGCCAACATTTGGAAGCCGTAATAGCTATCAGAGCTCTCACATTGATCATTCGAGCCACTGGTGCAAATGTTTCAATATAGTCAATGCCCTCCAGTTGACTGAAACCATGAGCCACTAACCATGCCTTATATCTGTCTAGAGTAACATATGACTTGAATTTTAATTTGAACAACCATTTGCAAGTTACAAGGGGTTTGCTTTCTAGTAGGGGAACCAAGTCCTAAGTACCATTCCTCTCAAGTGCCTCTAGTTCTAGAATCATAACCTCACACCATGCAGGGTTCTATGTTGCTCTCTTTATTGATTTGGGTTTAGAATATGAGGCTAAATTGGCTATAAATATTTGATATGATAAAGAACAATTATTATAAGATAGAAAAGCTGAAGTTGGGCAGGGATGTACCCGAGCATAAGTTGATGAAACAGTTGGTACACCAGTGATAGTCGATCCTATATAGTATTTCATCCAAGTAGGAGGATTATGAGACCTTGTGGCATGTCGAACAAATGGTAAAGGGACAATATCAAAAAAAGGAGGAACATGGGAAGGAGAATAGTCTGCCATAGACTGATTTGATGTCTCATATGACAAAGAATCACACGTTAGAGGTGAAGGTGTGGATTCATAAGAGAAGGTGAGTTGTGTGTAGATGCTTCATCCTCAACAATGGAAAGGTAATCATAGGGAAAATTATGGTCAATGCCTTGCTCTATAGGTGTTAAAGATGAAGAGCCAGGGGTTACAACAAAAGGGAGAATATGCTCAATAAATGTGACATCTATGTTGATCATGAATTTGTGGGTCTTGAGATTGTAAAGCTTGTATCCTTTTTTTCCCAAATGGGTAACCCAGAAACACACATGGGGCGGCACGAGGGTCAAATTTCTTGACCATAGAACTATGTGTGGTAGTTGCAAAGCAAAGACAACCAAAGTTACGAAGATGAGAGTACTGTGGATATTTATTAAAGATAATTTCATTGGGAGATTTGTGATTTAGAAGAGGATTTGGGAGACGAATGATGAAGTGGGTGGCAGTGAGAACACTATCCCTCCTAAAATTTTAGGGGCATATATGTTGCAAATATTAGGGAATGACAATCTCAAGTATGTAAAGGTGTTTTCGCTCAACTCTCCCATTTTGTTGGGGAGTAGGCGTACAAGAACTCTGATGGATAATGCCTTTGCGCATAAGAAAAGAGGAAACAAAACTGATGAAAAATTTTGTGCCTTGCTCACTCCTCACAATTTTTATAGTAGAACCACTGTTGACGCGGTGAAAATCTCAACTTATACACGATGTCAACACTAATTTTCAAATTTGTGAGAGATTTGGATGACATAGTTTCGAAAATCGTACAAGTTCTTTGTGGTCATTTTTTTATAACAAAACCTACCAACCATTGTTTGTCAAACCATGGGTACATATGGGGCGAGGTAGAAAAAGTGGCTAAAATTATAAACAAGTTGAAATTGAAAAATTGTGTGAAATAAAGGTTGAAAGATTATGAAATAATATAAACTTCGTATGGGGCGTAAAAGAGTTTATTTGTAAAAAAATGGTGTCTATTTGGTTATTATTAGGTGTATTATGGTAATTTAAAACAAATAAACTAAAAACACTAAAAAAATTAAGCTATCAGATATAGCTTTTTTTTTAAATACTACTTTTAATCAAAAAGCTCAATTATAACAAGCCCCATACACATCTGATAATGCATATTTCATATAGGCATTCTAGGTGGTTTTAATGTAGTTTTAGGGTGCATTAAATAATGTTTTATAGTTAATTTGCATTCTTGATCATT
This sequence comes from Persicaria maculosa, assembly GCA_963922045.1. NCBI lineage: Eukaryota > Viridiplantae > Streptophyta > Magnoliopsida > Caryophyllales > Polygonaceae > Persicaria > Persicaria maculosa. The sequence goes on along the minus strand of OY998265.1, from coordinate 39,222,761 downwards.
TGGTATTCGAAGTTCGGAATCTACTATTTTTAGTGCTTATTTGTAGATTATAAGATCCGAGCTCAAAAGGTGGAGAAATCATGAGCGAATTGGGAAGTAAAGGAGCACAAAAACAAGAGTGGAAACGAAGAAAGTGAAGAAACCTCATCTTTAAGCTTCTGAGAACTTTGAATCAGCTTATGAGGTCTTCATGAGATTTGTAGTCCTTGAAAAGGGCTTTCCAACTCATACTCATATGCATCAATCGAATGAAGGACAACTCTAGAAAGTGTGTTACAAGTTCAGTCTATCGAAGCTGTCGCTACTACAAGAACGGCGCCCGCCGATTTCGCGGGTTCAGAAAGTCCGAGTTCTGTCGACTTATTTTATTTTGGGAAACATTTATATTATTCATCTAGGGTTTCCTTAGGCCAGTTTTAAGCCTTTCAAGACTATTCGTATTAGTATTCATTCATCAAACAACTATGGAGAGGAGAATAGAGGTTTTCTACATCGGTATGATTCACTAAACCTCTTTAGTTTCACCTACAATTCAGATACATGGTTGGTTGATTCGTGAGGCTTGAATTCTATTTTATTCCAATGATTAATTCATTACATTTGCACTGATTTTGTGTTGTTGATTCTATTTTGATTCGCTACCTTGATAGAATTGCATCATGTTAGGGTTTCAATTGATTCAAGAGAATAATTAGACCTTTGGTAGCAGCCACAAGCAAGTGATTCTGCAAGGAAGATCTTGATTTTGGAAGGTAATGACAGTTTGGGCGACCATTCTACCTAGAACTTTGGGAATTTGTGCTGTTTGTATGTTAAATCTTGCAAGGTTAGGGTTGCATATGGATGTAAGGGATGGTCATCTCTGCGAGGAGTAACAATCCATTCAAACCAAAGTCGGATTAATCCATATAACTAGAATAACTAGAAAGAGAGTCAATGATCAATAAACCAACCATTTTCGAGAATTTGTAGGTGAAACTACTTCATCCCTATTGTTATCAATCAATCACCACTGCTACTCTTACTTTATTTGTTTACTTTAATCATCTCAATTACCCTCAATATCATTACTTTTGGTAGCAATTTGAGTATATAAGAAAGGTATTCTCCATGTGGATCGACATCTGGACTTACCGCTTATACTAGCTATAGGTTTGGATTATTATCTTTGACATGGATCAACAATCGTTTTACGCTCGTCAAATTTTGGTGTCGTTGCCAGGGAGGTAATACTTTATTTTCTTTGTTACTTTTATTGCTATCTAGATTGTGATTCACTTTGTTATTATTAGTTCTCTTTGTTATGTTCTTCTAGGACTAAGCAAAGATGGGCGAGATCAATGATCCCCCTCTCAAAAGGACTTTGAGAGATTTGAAGGAACCTGATCTCAATTTGCAAACTCTTGCACTTATACTTCCTGAACTCCCAGAAGGCTCCAAGTTAGGATACAAAACAGAGTTAGTTAGAGCCCTTCTAGTCTTTCATGGAATGGCTGGGACGAGCCAAACAAGAATCTCACGGAGTTCGTCAATGTTTGTGATATAATCAGACCTCAAGGATTCACTGTTGATCAACTTATGCCGAGACTGTTTCCATTCACTCTGGAAGATGCAACAAGTGATTGACTTCTCTATTTGCATGCAGGTAGCATCACTACATGGTTAGGTCTGAAGAAGGCCTTTTTTGCAGAAATACTTCCCTACTACGTATTTGAGCAAACTGAAGAAGCAATTGACAAGCATAGAGCGATTCCCTAAGAAGAGTCTCTATGACTATATTAAAAGATTAAGGAAACTCAAGGCAAGTTGTCCTCAACATGGTATACTAGAGGAGGATTTGATCCTCTATCTTTATGAAGGGCTGCTTGATCATGAGTGCACCATCATCAACGCTACTAGTGAAGGAGATATTCTAGACAAGACATTTGAAGAGGCTATGCAAATCTTTGAAGGGTTAGCAAATTCTTCTTAGCAATATAGAAAATCTCAAGGCATCGAGGAAACTCACAGTCTGAATAACTCTGAAAGAGGCTGCAAAGAAGAAGTGATTTAGTTATTAGAGATTGTAAAGAACATGGCTATTCAGATATCCCAGTTGCAACCACCACTCAGGGGTAAAAGGGATGGAATTGAAGAGGTCAATGCGATAAGGAGTTCAATTTTTTAATCACCTCAAGAACCCTCTCATGATAATTCAACTAGAGATGACACTCTAAGAAGCCTGATGGACATGATGAAAGCTCAAGGGAAGCTAATAAACCAAATAGCTCAAGAACTACAGGAGCTCAAAGAAAGGGGCTTAGATAAGCCTCCATCACAGGATACAAGCAAAGATAATGCTAGTGCTATGACTCTCAGAGGAGAAAAAGAGATAAAGAATCCAGAAAGGGAAGCAAGTGAAGAGCAAAAAGGAGGAAAACGAGATGACGCTTTGACAGAAAAAGCGGTGCCCGTCGCTAAAAACCAACGCCCACCGTTTCGCTCAGAAGACTCAAATTCGAAGTTTCTCCCAAAGGAGTGGTCTTGTAACGACTATAAACCCGAACCACCATTCCCAGAGCTCTAAATGAACATAGAAAGTGGGAAAGCGAGAAGGAACTCTTCGATACATTCTCAAAATGTGAGGTAAACATTCCCCTTCTCAATCTTATTAAGTTAGTTCCACGCTATGCTAAATTCTTGAAGGAGTTATGCACCATCAAAAGAAAGCAGCGAATGAAGAGAAAGAAAAAGGTAAATAAGAAAGAACAAGTCTCTGGTGCTTCAAAAGCAATTGCCTGAGAAGTTCGGAGACCCAGACATGTTTACCATTCCTTGTACAATAGGAAATACAAAGTTTAAACATGCTATGCTTGATCTTGGTGCATCTATAAATGTTATCTCTTCTAAGGTTTACAAGTCCGTGGGTCTGGGTCCTCTGAATGAGACTTGAGTAATAGTGCAGCTTGCCGATCGATCTCAAATTCATCCTGGTGGAATTATAGAAGATGTTTTGATTATGGTAGATCAACTAATTTTCCCTGTTGATTTCTTTGTTTTATACATGGAACAGGGCATGCTAGAAATTCCTATCCTCTTGGGTAGGCCATTCTTGCGAACTGCTAGGACAATGATTGACAATTTTGAAGGTTCTCTAACCATGGAGTTTGATGGCAGGGAGACTGAATATTCAATTTTTGATGTTATGAAACCCCCTTTTGATGATCATTCTCTAAATCTCTTAGATATAGTAGAGCCTTTTACTAAGGATATCTTAACTATTGATCTTAAAGATGACTTGCAGGCAGTGTTAGAGGCTCCTTTTGATGAGCTTTCTCTTGATAATGCTTTACCTAACAACTTGTAGGAACTTTCTTTGGCTATGGAAGCCAATTCAGGATATGGCTTTCCAACTAGAAAGCCAGAACCACTAACTCTCCTTTGTGAGAAACTTCTTCCTTCTGGGATACAAGCACCTTAAATTGAGTTAAAACCTCTCCCAGATCACCTTAAGTATGCTTTCTTAGGAGAAAGTAATACACTGCTGGTGATCATATCAAACAAGCTTAACCAGGACCAAGAGGAGAGATTAGCGGAGGTGCTAAAGGAACACAAGACGGCTCTTGGATGAACCATTGCAGACATCAAAGGAATAAGTCCAACACTGTGTATGCACCACATTCTTATGGAGGAAGATGCAAAGCCATCAAGACAACCCTAAAGGCGCCTGAACCCACCAATGATAGAGGTGGTAAAGAAGGAGGTGCTGAAACTTCTTCAGGCAGGTATAATCTACCCTATTTCTGATAGTCAATGGGTTAGTCCTACACTGGTGGTTCCAAAGAAAGGTGGCATCACGGTCTCTGAAAACCAAGATGGAGAGGTGGTACCTATAAGGACACAAACTGGATAGAGAGTTTGCATAGACTATCGCAAACTCAATGCAGCAACTTGTAAGGATCGCCTCCCTCTCTCTCTTTTATTGACCAAATGCTTGAGTGCCTTGCTGGGTGTTCTTTCTATTACTTTTTGGATGGATATTCAAGTTATTTTCAGATTCCTATTGTACCTGAGGACCAGGAAAAGACCACTTTTACATGTCCTTTCGGCACTTTTGCTTACAGTAGAATGCTCTCTGGATTATGTAATGCTCCCGGAACCTTTCAAAGATGCATGATGAGTATCTTCTCTGAGTATGTTGAGCATTTTATTGAGGTCTTTATGGATGATTTTACTGTTTATGGCAATGATTTTGATTCCTGTTTGCATCATCTATCATTAGTGCTTAAAAGGTGTGTTGAGACTAACTTGGTTCTAAACTCTGAAAAATGCAATTTCATGTTTGAACAGGGAATCGTCCTTGGACACATCGTGTATAAGAAGGGCATTGAAGTGGATAAAGCGAAGATTGATCTCATTCAATCTTTGCTATATCCCACTAATGTGCGAGAAATTTGCTCTTTCTTAGGCCATGCAGGTTTCTACCGTAGGTTTATTAAAGACTTCTCAAAGATCGCCTCACCTTTATGTGAACTTCTTAAAAAGGATGCATCCTTTGTGTTTGAAGAGAATTGCAAGAAAGTTTTTCATGAGTTGAGAGATCAACTAACATCATCACTTATCATCCAAGCCCCAATTTGGACTCTGCCTTTTGAGTTGATGTGTGATGCTAGTGATTATGTCATGGGTGCTGTTTTAGGGAAAAAGGTTGACAAGGCTTCTCATGTTGTATATTATGCTTCGATGATGTTGAAAATGGCTCAAAGGAACTATACCATGACAGAAAAGGAACTTCTGGCTGTGGTGTTCTCTCTTGAGAAGTTTTGTTCATATTTTTTGGGTGCTAAGGTGATTGTCTACAGTGACCATGCATCTCTTCGTTATCTTATGGCAAAGAAAGAAGCCAAGCCTAGGTTGATTAGATGAATTTTGCTTTTGACTGAGTTCAACATTGAGATCAGAGACAAGAAAGGGGCAGACAACTTGGTAGAAGATCATCTGAGTAGGATATTGAGGACTGATGGTGGGGGAGAGCAACCAAGAAGGCTAGGAGAATTTCCTGATGAAGGGTTGTTGACAATTTCGACAAGAGCTGCTACTGTAATAACGATGCCCGTCGCTATTAAAATCGGTGCCCGCCGCTCTGACGATTTGGTGAACACCGAGCTTGATGAACGTGAGGGAGACTATTCCTTTCTCCTTATGAGTGCCAACACCTGCCAACCATGGTTTCCATACATCTTCAACTACATAGTGTCAAGAGTATTTCCACCCAACTATCCAAAGACCAAGAAGGACAAGATTCGACATAATGCTCACTTCTATGTGTGGGATGACCCATACCTTTTAACGCACTACACCGATCAGGTAATTTGTCGATGTCTTCCCAACAATGAGGTAACTTCCGTCCTTGATTTCTGTCATGAATAAGCATGTGGGGGGCATTTTGGACCTCAGCAAACCGCGAGGAAAGTGCTCGACGCAGATTTCTGGTGGCCACATATCTTTCGCGATGCATGTGCATTCTGCAAAACCTGCGATCAATGCCAACGAACAAGGACTCTTTCGGGAAGAAATGAAATGCCCCAATCTAAGGTCATGGTGTGTGTAATTTTTTATGTTTGGGGTATTGATTTCATGGGTCCTTTTCCTAGCTCTTTTGGGAATGTTTATATAGCTCTAATTAGTGACAGAGGAACTCACTTATGCAATAAGATAGTGAGTGCTCCAATGAGGAAGTACCATGTGACTCAGAATTTGTCAATGACTTACCACCCACAGACAAATGGGCAAGCGGAGTTATCTAATCGTGAGGTGAAGAGAATCCTAAAGAAGACAGTGGCCCCCGAATCGCAAGGACTGGAGTCTTCGACTGGAAGATGCTTGGTGGGTGTACCATACGACCTACAAGACACCTATTGACATGTCTCCCTATCGATTGATATATGGGAAATCATGCCATCTTCCAGTTGAGCTTGAGCATAAAGCATATTGGGTTGTTAAGCAAGCAAACATGGATTCAACAGAAGTTGGAGAACTCTAGAAGCTTTATCTTCAGGAACTAGAGGAGATTCGCTGGGATGCATATGACAATGCTATGAATTACAAGAATAAAACGAAGGCTTGGCATGATAAGCACATCATGCGAAAGGAGTTCCATCATGGAGATAAGGTCTTATTGTACACATCGTGACATGCACTCTTCCCAGAAAAGCTCCGCTCCCGTTGGACAGGACGATACACAGTGGTCCATGTCTATCCTCATGGAGCAGTGGATGTTTGCAATGACAAAGAGGATAGAGTATTCAAGGTAAATGTCCATCATCTCAGGAAGTACCACTAAAGTGTTTCCAAGCAGGTCTTGGAAGAGATACGCCTGGAAGACCCAGCTGAGGAGTCATAGGGGCTCATTGTGTCGAGCCAAAGACATAAAAAAGGCGCTTCTTAGGAGGCAACCCAAGGTAAATTTTCTAGTTTTTAAGTTTTTCAATTTTTAGTTAATAAATTATAGAGTTTCATGTCAAAAGATAAGTGTTTTTGGAAGATTTGTGAGCTAACCACGCAAGATAGGTAAGAAAGACCGAAGAAGAGAAGGACACTGTGATAGCGACGCCTGCCACCTTCAGTATCCCAAGCTGTATTTCGTTAAGTAATTGCAACCATCACCACCATGGTCAAGTAGGTCTACTTTCTCTCATGTTTGTATGTTCTTCTTGTCTTTAATTGTTTGTCATTGAGGACAATGAAAGATTTAAGTGTGGGGGAGGGGATAGTGAGTAAGGTCATGTTTAAATTTAGTTTCATGTTTATTTTTATGCTATTTTAGTGCATTAGAAAAAAATGTCATGCATTGCATATATGTTGTTATCCTAACACCCACCTTAGTTAGCGAAACTCTATAATTTCTTATGGTATGAACTTGTAAATCCTACGATAAGTTTGAAGTGCTTAGCCTTATTGCTTTAAAATGATCTCTTATGGAGCATGATCGGTGATGTAATTGAGCATGTATGAATGAGCTTAAGTATGATTGAAATCCATCAAAACATGTCCCTGGTGAGAATGTTTTAGCCTTATTGGAATCATTTATAATTCCTTTTACTTATATGTGTGATTTACTCTTCTTATGTTTCTACCTCTTGATATTGACTTCATTATCTACGGTCGAAACCGACTCACATGTTTGTTGCTTGGGGAGTTTATGTGTTTATGCGTGTTTATATTTGGCTTTAGTTTATTTATTCAGAAATAAAGTGGCAATGGTCGAGGACACCCATGGGTATGATTCGCACAAAACAGTGTCAAAACTATCCGTTATGAAAGGAAGCTTAGCATTGAGTAACCGGGTTCATTTATGACACCCTTATTTGCAACTCGCGTAAAAAGATGGTCAAGTGGACTTTACCAAGTAAGTTGAGGTGTTGATAGACCGGGCCATTCATAACACACATGTTTGCGACTCGCGTCAAGAAGATACCAAAGCCGAAAGAAAAGAAAAATTAAAAATTAAAAAAAAAAAAGAGAAAAAGTATTAGAGCCAAATTGCTAATTGATTTTCTTATGTTTTTCCGCAAGTGATGGCATTTCGGTGGAGATTTGTTGATGTTGTTGTCAATGTCTATGAGCTTAGTGCATTTTTTTTTATTGAGATTAGAGTTGAACTTTAAAGCCTAAACATATGAGAGCATGAGTGAAATACATATTCCTGGTGAGATTGGATGATTTCTACTTTTATGTTTTGATCACTAAATGTATGCTATGATATTTATTCACTTGATCTTGTGCTCTTTTCAAATTGATGTTGCTTTTGATTAAGGCTATTGCATGTAGGATTAATTCATAGATATAGGTTGCTTTCTATTATTTTGCTTGATGATAAGCAAGAGCTTAAGTGTGGGGGAGTTTGATAATGCATATTTCATATAGGCATTCTAGGTTGTTTTAATGTAGTTTTCGGGTGCATTAAATAATGTTTTATATTTAATTTGCATTCTTGATCATTTGGTATTCGAAATTCGGAATCTACTATTTTTAGTGCTTATTTGTAGATTATAAGATTCAAGCTTGAAAGGTGGACAAATCATGAGCGAATTGGGAAGCTAAGGAGCACAAAAACAAGAGCAGAAACGAAGAAAGTGGAGAAACCTCATCTTTAAGCTTCTGAGAACTTTGAATCAGCTTATGAGGTCTTCATAAGAGTTGTTGTCCTTGAAAAGAGATTTCCAACGCATACTCATATACGTCAATCGAATGACCGAAAACTCCAGAAAGTGCGTTACAAGTTCAGTTTGTCGAAGCTATCACCACTAGAAGAACGGCGCTCTCCGGTTTCGCGGTTCAGAAAGTCCGAGTTCTGTCGACTTATTTTATTTTAGGAAACATTTATCTTATTCGTATAGGGTTTCCTTAGGCCGGTTTTAAGCCTTTAAAGACTATTCTTATTAGTATTCATTCATCAGACAACTATGGAGAGGAGAAGTGAGGTTTTCTTCATCGGTATGATTCACTAAACCTCTTTAGTTTCGCCTACAATTCAGATATACGGTTGTTTGATTTGTGAGGCTTGAATTCTATGTTATTCCAATGATTAATTCATTACCTTTGCACTAAATTTGTGTTGTTGATTCTATTTTGATTCGCTACCTTGATAGAATTGCATCATGCTAGGGTTTCAATTAATTTGGGAGAATAATTAGACCTTTTGTAGCAACCACAAGTCAGTGATTCCTCGAGGAAGAACTTGATTATAGAAGTTAATGATAGTTTGGGAGACCATTCTGCCTAGAACTTTGGGAATTTGTACTGTTTGTATGTTAAATCTTGCAGGGTTAAGGTTGCATATGGATGTAAGGGATGGTCATCTCTGTGAGGAGTGAAAATCTATTCAAACCAAAGTCGGATTAATCCAAATAACTAGAATAACTAGAAAGAGAGTCAAGGATCAATAAACCAACCATTATTGAGAATTTGTAGGTGAAACTACTTCATCCCTGTTATTATCAATCAATCACCATTGCTACTCTTACTTTATTTGTTTACTTTAATCATCTCAATTGCCCTCAATATCATTACTTTTGGTAGCAATTTGAGTATATAGGAAAGTCATTCTCCCTGTAGATCGACATCCGGATTTACTACTTATACTAGCTATAAGTTTGGATTATTATCTTTGACAGAGATCAATGATCGTTTTACGCCCGTCAACATCTAATATTTTAACCCCTTCATTTTAGTAGTTTGAAAACTATTAAAACTATCCTCAGACACACCCCATGTGAGGCCAACCTTTTTCTTAGTAGTATTTTATGAACATAGTTAGTTTTGACATGATTCGATGCAAATAAACAAAGTGACACGTTAAATCATTCAGGTGACACGGGCATACAAACAGGTGACATGGTGGATGTCCATAACAAATTGAAAGTCAAACTCTGAAGATTGACACGTGAAAATAAAACAAGTGACATGTTTAATACAAAAATTGACAATCATGCTTAACCTCCTCCGCCGCCAAGCGTGCCCTTCGAGCCTTCCAATAGCTACACGTGATGCCGAAACCCTCATACCCTCATCCTCCTCGAGACCATGTCACTCCAAATTATCCAAGTCTTCTTCAAGCTTCACTCGGACTTCTTCGTCGTCCTCCGACCCCCAAGGTAAATTTTGGGGTTCGACCCATCCTCATCGTCCTCCTCGTTCTTGATGGATATCACCTCCAACACCTTATCCATGTTACCTGAAAAGTTATCTGTGTCACCCAAGTGGATCACATCTAGGCCCTTCCCTTGTCACCTGAACACATACTCGTGTCACTCAAGTGAATAACATCCAGCCTATCTTCAACATACTCGGTGCTCATCCCTATGATTGAAAGGTTGATTTCCTCATGGCCGACCTCACTAGACTGACCTCAACATCTACCCCAACATCTAACCCATCAACTATCATGATCGGAGGACCCCTCACTTTCGATGTTGGCACACAAGCCAATGTCAAGTCTTCAAATATAGCACTATTGGATACCTTCAGCTTGTTCAGGGTTTTTCAAAGATGCGAAGTCGATGCTCTCTTGTACCACTACGTTCTTGTGCACATTTTGACCCGCAAAGACCCATTTGCCACCCTCGAACACCCAACAACCATCGTATATGAGAGTGACACAGACCAAGCCTTTGCAACCTTAAAATGAAACGAGGGATGAGCTTCACGTCCCGGGGTTCTAGTTTTCACCATAGATGAGGAGTAATACAAGAACTACACTTACCCAATACATCCGCGAAGAAAGGTTTCTGGGAAACCTAAGTGACACGAGGGATTCTATTGAGTGACAAGACACATAATGAGGGAGATAGGTGTTTTGCAACTGGAACTTTAGAATAACGACTTCTCTTCCATGATGACAATCTTCTCCATCTTTTTTTTCTCGGATTTTGCAACTTGAGGAAGAAATTGATTGGTCTCCCCTCTCCCCTCCTTTTATGTAATGCAAAAGGTTGAAAAATCCCCCAATCACGTCCCCTTGTCCTTTTAATATGTGTGTCATTAGATTTTCTGCGTCAAAAAACTCCCCCTAATTTCAGCAGGTTCAACCGTTCTCTCTCACCTGCTACCTCCCTAGCAGGTATACCTGTCAAACAGGTCGGGTCATTTCGGGTTACGGGTCATGAAATGCTCAACCCAGACCCATATTTAACGTGTTCGGGTCGACCCAACGGGTCAAGAGCGTTACTCATCCAGATTTTTTAATTGTCATTTATTATTCATACACATTATTTAAGGATGATAAAAATATGTAAAATATCAATTTTTTTATTATTTGTTATAATTTCATTCATTTTAGTTTGAAATATGAAATTATCTATAATATATAAATTGATATTTTAAATAATTTTTATCATCTTTAAAACCATATATGAATAATAAACGACATTTAAAATTAAACAGATGGAATATTTTTAATGATTGTTTACATAGTTTCTAAACTTAAAATTGTTATATTACCCTAATAATAGTTATATTATTGAAAAGAAGTAATTAATTTTGCTACAATACTATAGTAATATGTATTTTTATATAAATAACAATTTGCAAATAAGGTGAAGTTGATGATAAAAAGATAATATGCAATCCTCATTATTATTAGTAATAAATTTTAATATAATATTTGGTTAAATTATAATTTATATATGTTTTTATTATCTTAGCGCTTGACTCAACGGGTGATCCACGGATTGACCCAACCAGACCCAGAAATTTGCGGGTTGAACGGGTTCGGGTTACTTCGGGTTTCGGGTTGAAATATTTGCGTCAAAACCCACGTTTTACGGATCGGGTTGGGTCGGGTCCTCGGATCGGATCACGTTTTGACAAGTCTACTAGCAGGCCACCTTTTGCATTTGCAAAAGTAGCTCCCATAACAAAATTACTATATTGATCAAAACTAGACATTTTTGCAAAGAAACATTAAAAAAAAAGGTTAATTATACAAAACTCTCCCTAATTTCAGCAGGTTCAACCGTTCTCTCTCACATGGTACCTTCCTAGCATAGTAGCAGGCCACCTTTTGCATTTGCAGAAGTACTCCCATAACAACATTACTATTTTGATCAAAACTAGACATTTTTGCAAAGAAATATGTATTTGACGAAATTTGGACGGTTCGAATATCAATCTGGTTTTCATTATCATAGTTAGAGCAATCAGAGCTCAATATCAATCCATATATTGTACTCGAATCATATCGTGACTCGATGCTGATTAAAAATCGATACCAAATGCATCAGTATTACATAAACCCCTTACACAAATGAAAGGGTACCGGTATTCGATCTCACGTTTTTAATTTGTCAAAAATATACAAAGAGGAAAGGAATACGAACTTTTTGGCGACAAAGTTTGTCATCTCTCAGTCACGTACACCCCCTCTGAATATTCCCATCAATTTGCTTTCCACAAAAGAAGTACCTAATTAGAATCCCCAAATAAAGTACAGTAACTAATTAATTATTCTTAATTGTGTAAATTAAATTAATGAGAGATTGAGAGTTCATACTGAAGCTAGGCAGCAGAATTGGCCAAGTCTCCGTGTTCTCCGCCTGATTTTGACTGTTACTCAATACTACCTCCGTTTCACATTATATTACTTTTGGTATTCGACACGTTTTTTAAGAAGCAAAAAACTCTATGAAATATTAATTTTTTAATTAAATTTTTTATATAATTGGATCTCAATCCTAGTAAGTATCAAATTATATAAAAAAATTTAATTAAAAAAATAATATTTTATAGAGTTTTTCGCTCCTTAAAAAGCGTGCCGAAAAGCAAAAGGACATCTATTATGAAACAGATGGAGTATGGAGTACGTACTATCAAATCAAATTCCGCATTTGTGAGCCAACGAGCAAATTAACGGGTATGTCGCACGGCCACATATCGCCAAATGCACGGTGCCGAAGTCGAGTGCTGAAGTCGGTAAACAATATGCATATGCCTAGTTCCGAAGTAGGCAAACAATATGCCTATGCCTAGTTCCGAAGTCGACAAACCAACGCTAGGCTGCAGTGCTCAGTCGACGGAACGGAGTAGTTAGGAATCTTGCAGCTTTTTGTCTCTACTGATCTGGAGACTCGGCATCTGCTGAGGGGATGGAATGGGTTGCTGAGATTGCAGGTTGATCACCCAATCTGGTTGTCGATCTGGAGACTCGGCATCGTCATTTTCCATACCGATTCGGAAACTCGGCTCCGGCACCATATGTCGATGGCGATAAAATAGCCGTGTGTATAACATGCCCCCAAATTAAAGGAAGCTCTCCAGAAATTCCTCAAGCACATGTTTTTATAATCTGTATTTTTTTTAAAAAAAAATTTATAGAGTAAGAAGTCGAGTTCAAAAATGATTACATCTCGATCGGCCGAAAAGTTGACAGACGAAAGACCATCGAGACAAAATTGGAGCAATTTGGAGAAGAGAAGAAAAGCTGGAAAAATACTCGAAGTCTACTGATGAGTCAAAATCGACCATAAGACTCGACATCGAGTGGAATATGACACCAAAAATCGAGCCAGAGGAAGAACAGAGCATGTCGACGCAGACTGGTCGATATCGACATAAGTGTTCAATATCGAGTGCCCCAAATCGAGTGAAAAGATAGAGTTCGAGTGAAAATCCGAGGTCGAGTAAAGCTGGCTCGAGATAGAAGAGATGAGGTCGATATCGACACGAGCTGGTCGATATCGAGTGCTGCTGCAAACAGATCCGACGCTGTTTTTGATAGAATTCTATCCGAAGGAATTTACTTCTATCCTAAGTCGAGATCTTTTATCTTTTATCATCAGACTTATATCCTTTATGGTGAATTAATATTACCTAAAGTGATTTAGTTATTTACTTTATTTAGTTTTATCTTAGGAATAAAGATAGATTTTCTTATCCTTGGATAGCGAGGTTTGAGATCTATAATTAGAGGCCATTAGGGCTAAGTTTAGTCATTCAAATCCAAGAACATTCAATTACACACACATTCAGTTTCAATTACAATAGAGAGAGAGAGAGAGAGCTGAGTGGAGTAGGAAGAAGCGAGAGCGGAAGGTTGCTTTGTTCGGTTGTACTCTTTCGTTGCAATTTCAATTCAAGTAGTAACTTTTCCAATGATGATGATGTCAATGATGATGAAGCGCAAGTAGTTCCCTTACTTCTAGGGTCGAACGTGATTGCAAGCTTAGGAACCGCTGACATACCTCCTCTTGGATTCGATCCTGAATTCCCTACTACTACAACGGGAGGGATTCTTGTATTTTATTTACTTGGACAGGGAGTTGGTTGGGTTTTATATTTTATTTGATATTTATATTTCGAACTAGCATCCCTCCCCTACGAACAAATTGGCGCCGTTGCCGGGGAGGCAATCAATCGCGCCCTAAGCTTTATTCACATTCCTTTTTATTGCTGATTTTGCAGGTTTATGCGACTTTCTGATCGCAAACCTATGTTGGAAAGTATAGACGAGCCCGAACGTTTCCTCCTCCTTCGAAACAGAGCAATCAGAATCATGGCGGAGAACGAGACACATGCTTAAATCATAGATCGATTGAGGAGGGAGATTGAGGACCATAATGCTACAATCGCCAATGAAAGGGCAGCTGCAGCCGCAGAGAGAGCTCGCGCTGATAGAGAGGAGGACGCACGCAGACAATTCCAGGAGTGGCTCAATCAATATCCGCAGACGGCGATGCAATACATGTACCCGCAACTCCACGTTCCTGAATCTGCGATTCTAATTCCATGAATGCCCATTGCAACATATTTCTACTTTTATGAATTTATGTGAGACTATCGCCGATGGTGCGAATTTAGAATATGTTAGACTGAAGTCCTTTCGATGGTCTCTTGCAGGGAAAGCATTGCAATGTCTTGAAAGCTTGGATTCACACTTGCTGAGGACATGGACAGAGGTGAAGGATGCGTTCCTAAACAAGTTTTTTCCTCCATCTAAAACAGCGATGCTGCGACAAAGGATCACCTTTTAAACAAAAGCCTGGCGAAACATTGGCGTAGGCATAGGAGCGCTTCAAGGACTTATTGAGATCATGCCCTACGCATGGGCAATTACCTTATGTCATCCAGGAGATCTTCTACAACTCCCTTGATGCACTGATTAAAGAGAGAATCAACTCTTACACCTCCTATCGGTACATTGAGCTTACACCAACGGAGGCCTAGGACACAATTGAGAGGCTTGTCAACTTTGACAATATATATGGGACTGATGCGGCCTATGACTCAAGGTCTGCCCTATCTATGCCACTTTATGAGCCTTCAAAGGATATTGATCCTGATGTGCAGCAACAATTCAACAATGATCAGACACACCGCCTACAAAAGCAAGTTAGATTCCTCTCAGATAACCAAGCTTGCCAGGAATGTGGGTCTACTAGGCACAACACCAATGCATGCCCTCATCTTGAGCAAGTCAACATTGCGGAGACACATGAGGAAGCTAAGTGGACGAGAGGCCCCTATGGAGAGGGCAATCAGCAGTATTGGGGAGATCAAAGGTTCTATCAACCTCAACATCAACAAAGGGATCCCCCACATTAGAGAGCACCAAGGCACCCTGAGCGGGAACCAAGGAAGGATGACCTGCAGATCATCCTAGATGAGATCTGGAGGAACTACAATGAGTTTAAACAAGCCAATAACTCCGTTCATACTCAGTTGCAAGGCATCAACTCTAGGCTCGGGGAGATCGACGTTTGGAAGAGGAACATGGAGACCCAAATGGGTCAATTGGCTGAACAACTTCCCGAACCGTCAGGATCGTTGCCTGGATCTACTGTGCCCAATCTTAAGGGCAAAACTACTGAACAAATAACGGCTATGAATCTAAGGAGTGGGCATCAACTGCGGATTCCTGAGCAAAAAGCGGAGGAGAAAGATCCAGAAGAGGACTTGATATTGACTCATCCAATCGATATCGACCAAGGGATAGTCAACGTCGAGTCCCCTTTACACGATGTCGACACAAAAGCTGAGCATCACCAGAAATCGACTCCTCCAAACCACCCTCTACTCGATGTCGACTCAACTTTAGCCGCAGTGAAGAAGAAGGTGTTGCCATTCCCTAAGAAGACTCTAAAGGACCCAGCGGAAAATAAGTTCCAGCGCTTTGTGAAGATACTTCAAAGGCTCAATGTAACAATTCCATTCACCGAAACACTTCATGAGATGCCATCTTATGTAAGGTTCCTTAATGATATAGTAGGTAAGAAGCGATCAATTGCTGAGATCGAAGAGGAATGCAACAAGTGGGAGCTACCGGAAAAGAGGGCGGACCCAGGTAGGTTTTCTATCACTATAGGCTTAGTTCAACACCGATTCAATGCATTTTGTGATTTAGGTGCTAGTGTTAGCGTTATGCCACCAACCATATGGTCAAAGGTAAATATTGGTGCCCTAGAGCCTGTGGATGCTAAAATTTTCATGGCGAACAACACGGTGGTTATTCCAACAGGCATGGTGGATGATGTACTAGTGCAAGTAGGTAAGTTCTTTGTCCCTGGTGATTTTCTAGTTGTTGATATGGTAGAGGACCCTACTTGTCCCATTATTTTAGGAAGGCCATTCTTAGCAACCGTGGATGCAAACATAAGCGTAAGGAAAGGATTGCTCTCATTCACCATCAGTGATGAAGTGATAGAGTACGCATTCAACAAGACGGTGAAGGAGAATGAAGGGCCTATGGAGGTAAAGTCAATCGAAGGTGTCTATATCACATATGGGGAAGTGAAGGTAAGGAATATGACCCCCCAAAGAGCTTGAGAAGAGGGCTATAGAAGCCCAAGTGGAGAAAATCGTGGCAATCTTGAATGAAGGAACCAAAAAGCCACTCGAAATCGACCCAGGTAAGTCGATATCAACTAACATTATTCAAGATTATGTGCCTGGTTTTAAATATGGGGTCGACGTCGAAGAAGACCACTCGAAATCGAGTGTAGTAGTCGAAATCAACCAAAATCCTAAGCCGACATCGACTGCACCAGAAGCTGAAGGAGAGAAAAGCCACTCGATATCGAGTAACACTGGTTGAAATCAAGTAGAACATGTCAAGCCGAATTCCTCCACATCGACTGAACCACCAGGAGCAGAACAGAGGTCGATATCGAGTGACAGTGGTCGATATCGACTAGACCCACAAACAGAAGAAAGCTCCGAAAAGGTAAGCCAAGGTATGGATTCCTCTTTCTCAATTTCAATAAAAGATTTATCTCTATTTGGAAGAGGTTTGCCTTGGTATGTGCGCTTGTGCATGGTATCCAGTGAACATCCAAGCAACTACAAAGTAGGAGATAAGTTGTATGTCTCCAAATCAAAAGATCATTGGTTTCCGAGTAGGTTCAAAACAAAGAAGATGGGTCCCTTCACTGTAAACAAAATCCATCTAGGTGGGATGCAGCTGAGAGACAAGAACGGAGTGTTATTTGAAGCCCAGGCTACATGGGCTCTGCAGATGCCGCCTTAGGAGCATGAAAGAAGAAGTCGGCCTAGCGACTATAAAGTCTAGAGCTTGTAACAAGACAATTAGTTTTTAGGTTTTGGACACTTTTGATTTGTTTTGAGACTTTATTATTTGTTTTGGTTTTTGTTTTTATTTTCTAACGAATTTCAGGAAAGAAGCAGTGAGAAAGAGAACTCGATATCGGGTAAAGTGCTCGATATCGACTAAGCAGGTCGATTTAGAGAGCTTGTGATCGACATGAGATCACCTTGAAGCTTGAAACCACTAGGAATCGAGTGAAACTAATCGATATCGACTGGTCTACCCGATATCGACCGCACCTACAGACGTCTTCAACTCCTGATTTTCGCTAATATTTAGTAAGTTTCTGTCTTGACCCTAGTTCTTATACAGTGAGGACACTGTAATCTTTAAGTATGGGGTGGGGGAAAGGCTTACTTGCATATTTTTAGCATTTTTGAGCATGTTTTAAAAAAATTTTCATAGTTTTTGCATATTTCTTTTTCATGTTTATGCATACTTTTACATAGAAACTTTAGATATGTTTATTTATCTTATGCATCATATTTATTTTTCGAAAAAAAAATCACCCCAAAAAAAATCACCCCCATTGAAAATTATTGAATAAGTGTCATAGAAGCTTTTATTGAACTCGACGATGCAAAAGTAGATTCATTAGAGATATAACATGAAATTGCTTGGTTAAGGGAAGTCACAATGAAGTGCAATTTTTGAGAGAAAACCATGAAAGAGAGGTTGCTTTTGACATGTGCATGATAAGATGATGGAGGACTTTATAATTTCCATACATGTGCTTAATTTCATACCCTAGTCTTACCTATGCAAATTTGCAATTACACAAGCCATATATGAGCCTTACAACATTATTGCTCCACAATACATCACATATTGCCCATTTTATACCTTATACCCTATTCGGGGACAATGTTGAGAATGGATGTCATCTTTGGAGTTGTTATATGGAGTTTGTGCATATTATTATTGAAGTAATGGCAGGAATGAAAGAAATTTGAAATATGGAAAATTTAATGAATGAGAAAAAATCCGATCATCTTAGGAGATAAAGGTAGATCGACCCTTCTCGTTGAGATGTTAGTTCGGCGAGATGGGTCACAAGGTAAGGAGTCCGAAGTACTAAGTATCTGGGGCCATTCATGACACCCATGTTTGCGACTCGCGAGAAGGCAGTACTAAGGTTAGAGAGGTAAAAGCATTATAGTGAAAAAAAAAAGCATTCAGCAAAAAGCGAAAGGTGAGAAATATTATGAAGAAGGAATGTGGAATGAAAGTTTCGAGAGAAAGTTTATTTCCCCGGATTTAACACCACATGGCCAAAAATTGCCCACCTTTAGCCTTTTACCAATCTACTTCTCATAAGCTTGCAAAAGTCCTCTTGATTATTAATGCTATGTTGCACAAAATTGTTTTATGCGTATAACCCTCCTTTTGTGAGTATGATGTTGTTTTTATTCACAAGCTTGGATATTGTAGACATTAGTACCTTTTCGAGGATAGCAATTGATTGTAGGGACATATAACAATGAATCTATGATGTTGAGGGTTTAGTTTCTTCCCCTGAATGACCGCTAAAAGTATTGCTTGAGGACAAGCAAGATTAAGTATGGGGTGTTTGATGTGCGCGCAAAACACCATATTTTCCATTTACTTTTTATGTCCATTTTGTCCATATTTTCATGCATATTGGCTGGGAAAACATAAGATTAGTGTAGTTTATGTTTATTTGCCAATTATGGAGGTCTACACGAGTTTTTATGTTATTTCGCATAAATCGAGACAAAATTGGAGCAATTTGGAGAAGAGAAGAAAATCTGGAAAAATACTCAAAGTCTACTGAGGAGTCAAAATCGACCATAAGACTCGACATCGACTGGAATCTGACACCAGAAATCGAGCCAAAGGAAGAACAGAGCATGTCGACACAGACTGGTCGATATCGACATAAGTGGTCGATATCGAGTGCCCCAAATCGAGTGAAAAGATAGAGTTTGAGTGCAAATCTGGGGTCGAGTAGAGCTGGCTCGAGATAGAAGAGATGAGGTCAATATCGACATGAGCTGGTCGATATCGAGTGCTGCTGTAAACAAATCCGATGCTGTTTTTGATAGAATTTTATCCGAAGGAATTTACTTTTATCCTAAGTCAAGATCTTTTTATCTTTTATCATCAGACATATCCTTTATGGTGAATTAATATTTACCTAAAGTGATTTAGTTATTTACTTTATTTAGTTTTATCTTAGGAATAAAGATAGATTTTCTTATCCTTGGATAGCGAGGTTTGAGATCTATAATTAGAGGCCATTAGGGCTAAGTTTAGTCATTCAAATCCAAGAACATTCAATTGCACACACATTTAGTTTCAATTACAGTAGAGAGAGAGAGAGAGAGAGAGAGAGAGAGAGAGAGAGCCGAGTGGAGTAGGAAGAAGCGAGAGCGGAAGGTTGCTTTGTTCGGTTGTACTCTTTCATTGCAATTTCAATTCAAGTATTAACTTTTCCAATGATGATGATGTCAATGATGATGAAGCGCGAGTAGTTCGCTTACTTCTAAGGTCGGGGTGAGCCCGACGATAGCCATGTAAGTTTGTGCATCAAAGGTATGATTTTTATGCGATTCCGTCTTCTATCCTATATGCATGATCCTTTGCGAGAGTTAAGGAAATTCCTTATTTGCATTATTGAAGCGAAAGCCAATCATATTGTGAATTTGGATTAATTATGAAATTGGATAGTAACTCTTAGGGTTTATGCGAGAGCCTCTAAATCACCGAATTGTTGGTAACGAAAGTTATTTGACGGAAAGGCATCATCTTTCATGAATTTGGCATAGATCTTATATGATTATCGTTGTGGCATGAATCCCCGATCTTGGAAGTCTTTAAGTTTATTGAAGTTTATAAAATCTGAGTTTTTATTCTGTCCATCCTTCCATCATCATTCTTACTTTCTTCTGACACTTTTTCGACAAAATTTGGTTACCTTACAGTTTCTGTTGATGACTCGAAATCGACTGCAGAGGTCAATATCGAGTGACTGACCCGATATCGAGTGAACAACTCGACGTCGACTGTCTATTTTATCTTCTGCAGGAATTTGCTGGAAATCGACTAGAACTGTAGTCGATATCGACTGATCTACTCGATATCGAGTGGTCTTTTAGAGTCAAAATCAAATGTGATTGCAAGATTAGGAACCGCTGACATACCTCGTCTTGGATTCGATCATGAATTCCCTACTACTACATCGGGAGGGATTCTTGTATTTTATTTGCTTAGACAGGGAGTTGGTTTGGTTTTATATTTTATTTGATATTTATATTTCAAACTAGCATCCATCTCTCCCCTACGAACAATCCTTCCAACCAACCCCCCATATATATACTAATTATCACAAGAGAAATTAGGAGAAGGAGAATTGAAATTTGTACAAACCCAATCGATCACACAGAACTCATCACTGGTAACTTCCTTGTACCAGTAAGCAATCCCAAAACCTTCGACCCTATAGAACAAGCATCCAACCATGAATGCCCAGAACATCCCCAATCTGAGCATCGTACAATTCAGATTAGGCCAAGGGGGTGGTCGATTTGACCAAACCTGAATCATAATCATCATCCAAAGACATAAGGAACAACCATCGGGCATCAGATATAAGATATGAGAAGTACGCTTAAATTCACACGCAAACAAAGGATTAGGGAGAAAACGCTTCTCCAATGAAAAATTACCATCACAGGGCCACAATCGGCACCCGGTTGCAATTGATAGAGAATTAGGGCCATCATCAAGCTTTAATAGGGAGAACAGTAAGGCAATTAGAGAGTGGCATATGCATGTGCAAAGGGTCGCAGAGAACCCTAATTTCTTTGGGGATAATTTCTCACCAAGACAACACGAAGGGGTTTTTGGATAGGCGCGTGAAGCGCGTACTTCTTGGAGGAGAGGAGTCATTTTTTATTCGTTTTCAAGCTTTCGGAATTTTGGTTTTTAATTTCATTTATATTAATTTTGTTTTTATTTTTAATATATTTTATATTATTTCAATATATTTAATAGATTTTCCATTAAAAAGAAAAGATAAATTAAAATATGATTTTACCCTTTCTTATTTATTTGAAATTATAGTGGATACGGTAGTTTTGCTAATTAATAGGGCATTTTTACTAATTTTTAAATTTTGATGCAATTATTTTTCAAGCGTGGGTATTTTTGCAAGTTCAATATGAGAGTGGGGTATTTACTAATCAATCCCTCTAAAAAAAACACTAAATTAGTTCTCATTATAAGTATAGAGAAAGCATTTTGACAACATGTCTTTTGTCTATTGACAAAAAAGTTGATAAAAAAAATTCACCAAGGCACTTTTCATTTTTACATAGTATTTACGTTTTCTTTGAGAGAAGAAATATTTTTTTTATTAGGTAAGGTTTCGGATCGGGCGAATCTATCCGCAAGCATCCTTTCAAATGAGATACTTTAAACCAGCACTACAAAAAATGCAGGAAATAGCCACGGACAAATAGCCACGAACTGGCCACGAATGATTGTGGCTAAACGGTTTAGCAACGGGCATAGCCACAAATTTTACGTTCGTCGCCATTCGTGGCTATATGCCTCTTCGCTAATAGGCCGCTCCCCAACATCCGTGGCTAATAGCCACAATCTGACAAGTCTGTGGCTATGTTCATGGCCGGTTTGGGATCGTGTCATCCGTGGCTGCAGCGAGGAAGTTAGCCATGGTGTATGCCGTGTCTGATTTCGCGGGATGTCTAGCGTCTTTCGTGGCTGATTTCATGGCAACGAACGTGGCTTTTTTGTTGGCTATGGCCGTGGCTATTCCCGTGGCAATATTCGTGGCGAAGTTCGTGACTTTATTGCTGGCTATGCTCATGGATTTATTCGTGGCCTTATTCGTTATATGAGCTAGGAAACAAATTTAAAATATAATTTTACAAATCTGTCATACAAACACATTCAAAATACAACCATAAATTACATCATTAAAACACGTCTAAAACACACTCAAAAGTTCAACCATACAACAAGTCTCAACATGCACGAATATGACAAGGACACCCAGTAGAAGCATGGATTCAATTCAGACGAACACAAGACACCTAAATGAGATGTCAGAGCACCTACATAAGAAAAATGTGACAACAAACCTTTATACAACCAATGCCTTCCCCTTGTCCCAAATAATGAAACTTTACCTTTAATCCTCAAATAGGAGCAACTGCAGCAAAGAAGGCAATGAATGATGCAAAAAACCCTCATGACGCTTCCCATTGGCATCCGTAAAACCAGTAGCATTTATCCCAAGTCATGTACCGCCATTGGCTATCTCCTTGTAGTGATATGCAACAAGAGCCTTGGTAGTTCTAAGACACATGTCGACAACTTCCGAATCCTATGATAGGAACAGAAAAGAATCTTAAGAGGAGATGCTCTCGGAAGACACATGGATGATAAATTCATAAAATCATTCAAAAGTAGCAAAAACAATTTCAAATGTAGGTTTGAATATTCTGTTGAGTTACATCAATGCAACCTTCTAATACATAGTATGATCATTAAGAAACCGGATACCAATTTATATGCCAAAGCATATCTTAGAAAATCATACAAAAACGACATTAGTTAGCAAGCAGTTTTATATATATAGGGTGTGGTTCGAGTGTACATACCCCTTAAAGTGTACCTTGTTCACAAATATTATTCGGTGAAATGTGAAACATTATTCGGTTAAATTTGAAGCATTATTCGGTGAAATGTGAAACATTCTACCGAATACTGTTATGTTACAAATTATTCCGTGGAATTGGAACGTTTTCATCTGAACTGAAAGGAAAAAGAAAACATAACAGTATTCGGTAGAATGTTTCACATTTCACCGAATAATGCTTAAAATTTCACCGAATAATATTTCACATTTCACCGAATAATATTTGTGAACAAAGTACACTTTAAGAGTTGTGTACAAATGATCCATACACTATATATATATATATATATATATATAACTCTCATGTCCCGTAAGTGGAAAATTCTTACATATAGCACGGCGAAAGACAAGTTGGATCCCAATTCACCTGAAAACGAAGGCCAAAATCAAGAGTGCCCATGATGTGTGCAAAAGCTTCACCGGTTAGTTGTGCAATCATTTCAGGGTAAACCTCCAGCATATGCGATAGCAATGAGAAGTACTTAATGGAAAATCAATAATGTCAAATACAAGAAAGAAATTTCGAATGTCAATCTTCCAGGGGATTGAAGGGATTATAACTTAAATCACGACATAGTTTAGGGAATTTCAGGAGATCCAAAGAAACCAATGGTGTAATTATGTGCAATCCAGCATACACAACCTGTAGAAATTATAAATTAGGATTACATGACTAAAGTTGCTACTATACCAATGTCAGGATTTAAAAGTGAAGCAAGAGTTTGCCTGAGCAATACATATGCCTTGTGACTCGATGGGATCAGTTGAGAAATTGATCTGCATAGTCATAGTATCAACTATGACTATGCAGGTTTATCCGAAGATGTCCTTTAAATGATATCCGAAGAATTTCGTCAACTTGAAAGTAAAAAAACTATTGTCTCTCCTACAGTTGGAAGAGCAAATTGAATATTGTAACATTAACTCATGCTGAAGTCAAACAAACACCTCATCATTAAGTTAAAGTTTTTTTAAAAAAAAATCACTGTCTGCAAGATGATTATGCATAAAAGGGATTTATGACAACAACATCATGTAAGATTATTAATTTATAAATCCCACAAGAAAACTTGTGATACGTTAACGAAGCAAACCATAAAAAAAGTCTCACAGGCAAACCTCATGTAAGATTTATGACAATTCATGCTGTAAATATGAAATTCTCTTTGAGGCAAAAACACAAACACTTGGCGCACATCACAGATTCCGCGACGAATTCCTCCACTGAATACTGGGAATTTCAAAGAGTGGGCTGGGGTGTCAAATTTGAAGAGCAAATTGAATGCAGATTTGAGAGGAGAGGGAGAGAGAGAGAGAGAGAGAGAGAGAGAGAGAGAGAGAGAGAGAGAGAGAGAGATTGGAGAAGCGAACCTTGCTGAGAAACCAAACGCAGTGGCTGTAAGTGCGGCTGAAGAGGGCAGGGAGGTTGCCGGACTCAACTTCTTGGTAGTTGACGAAATTCTCGCGGGCGTATTTGGGGTTGTAAGAGCAAGTATCCATGGGGAGTTTCCTGATCAATCTCAGTACCTCCGGTGAGGCTTAGGGTACCGGTAGTGAATAGAGAAGGGAGGAGACGGGTATCTGTGGGCAGACAGAGGAGGCAGTGGGAGGATTGTTGGGGTTATTTGGTGGAGGGCTATGGCCGGCGAGAGGTGGTGCGAGGGAAGATCAGGGCCAGCGGGATGAGGAAGAAGGTCGGTGATGGTGGTTTGGCCCGACGGTAAGAGGTGGTGCGCTTGGTTTGTCGGCGTTGTTCTCCGGTGGAGGAAGACAAGAGTGGATGTGAGATAGGGAGGAAGAGAGACTTGTAATTTTTGGGCGAGAGAGACAAGGAATAAAGAGGGAGCGGCCAGAGAGGAGGAAGAGATTTGTGAAATGAGACGGTGCCCAAAATGAATTAGGGTTGTTCCCAATTTCAAAGAGCGGGAAATTTACCGCTCAATATTCATTTGGGCACTAAAAACAATTTCGACATTGGGCATGTATTACTTTTTTATTTTTCATTCACAATTTACATCTAGAAAAAAGAACCATCAATACAAATAAAAATATAATATATTTTAAATAACAAAATAATGGTAAAAATAATAATAGTATAATATAATAGTTATTGTTATTATTAAAAGCAAAATTTTAAAAATATATATTAAATAATAAAATAATAATAATAACAATAATAATAATCATAATCATAACCATAAAAATAATAATAAGGTTAATATAGGGTTTCATACAAGGTTAATACAACGTTTTATTCAACAATTATTAGTTACTTATATTAGGTTTCTTCAAAACATACTCTTATAGTATTCTAATAAGAATTTAGTAGTTAATATAAGTTATTATTAAACATTTATTCGTTACTTATATGAGTTTTCCTCAAAACATACTCTTACAGTATTCTAATAAGAATTTATTAGTTAATATAAGGTTTTATTAAACATTTATTCTTTACTTATATGAGTTTTCTTCAAAACATACTCTTATAATATTCTAATAAGAATTTAGTAGTTAAAATAAAGCTTTATTAAACATTTATTCGTTACTTATATGAGTTTTCCTCAAAACATACTCTTATAACAGAAGGTATTATTAAACATTTACTTGGTAATTATATGGGTTTTCCTCAAAACATACTCTTATAGTATTCTAATAAGAATTTATTAGTTAATATAAGGTTTTATTAAACATTTGTTAGTTACTTATATGAGTTTTCCCCAAAACATACTCTTATAGTATTTTAATAAGAATTTAGTAGTCAATATAAGGTTTTATTAAACATTTATTCATTACTTCTATGAGTTTCCTCAAAACATACTCTTATAGTATTCTAGTAAGAATTTATTAGTTAATATAAGGTTTTATTAAACATTTATTCATCAATTATATGAGTTTTCCTCAAAACATACTCTTATAGTATTCTAATAAGAATTTATTAGTTAATATAAGGCTTTATTAAACATTTATTAGTTACTTATACGAGTCTTCCTCAAAACATACTCTTATAGTATTTTAATAAGAATTTAGTAGTCAATATAAGGTTTTATTAAACATTGATTCATTACTTATATGAGTTTACCTCAAAACATACTCTTATAGTATTCTAATAAGAATTTAGTAGTTAAAATAAGGTTTTATTAAACATTGATTCGTTACTTATATGAGTTTTCCTCAAAACACACACTTATAATATTCTTATAACATCTTATTAGTTAATATATGGATTTATTCCACAATCAGTAGGTACTTATATTATTTTCCCTTGAAACACACACTTAAGTTATAGTATTCTTATAACAATTTATTAGATAATATAAGTTTTTATTCGACAATCATTATCTACTTATATTATTTTCCCTCAAAACTCACGCTTATAGTATTCTTATAACATCTTATTATATAATATGAGGTTTTATTCCACAATCATTAGCTACTTATATGAGTTTCACTCAAAACACACACTTATAGAATTCTTATAACATTTTATTAGATAATATAAGGTTTTATTTCAGAATTATTAGCTACTTATATGATTTTTCTTCAAAACACACGCTTATAATATTCTTATAACAACTTATTAGTTATATGGATTTATTCCAAAATCATTAGGTACTTATATGATTTTCCCTCGAAACACACACTTATAATATTCCTATAACAATTTATTAGATAATATAAGGTTTTATTCTACAATCATTATCTACTTATATTATTTTCCCTCAAAACACACACTTATAGTATTCTTATAACATTTTATTAGATAATATGAGGTTTTATTCCACAATCATTGGCTACTTATATGATTTTCCCTCAAAACACACACTTATAGAATTCTTATAACATTTTATTATATAATATAAGGTTTAATTCCACAATCATTAGCTACTTATATGATTTTCCCTCAAAACATACACTTAGAGAATTCTTATAACAACTTATTAGTTAATATAAGGTTTTATTCCACAACTATTAGTTACTTATATGATTTCCCTCAAAATACACACTTATAGTATTCTTATAACATTTTATTAGATAATATAAGGTTTTATTCCACAATTATTAGGTACATATATGATTTTCCCTCGAAACACTTACTTATATTATTCTAATAAGAATTTATTGCATAATATAAAGTTTTATTCCACAATCATTAGCTACTTATATGATTTTTTTTCAAAATAAACTATCCTAATATTCTCATATGAATTTATTAGTTAACATAAGGTTTTATTCAACAATTATTAGTTACTTATATGATTTTTTTCCCTCAAAACACATTTTATTGAACAATTATTAGTTTTGTTTATGTTCTAGTATTTATTTAGATATAATGACATATGCCATTAATGGTCCCATTGGCGAAAATTATAGCCATATTTGGGCCCATATTAAATTAAAGTCTATTAGAAATTGAAGTGTGTCATTTGAGGTTAACTGTAAATAGCCACGGCATATGCCATTAATGGTCCCATTGGGCTTTGATTATCTCTGATATTGGGCTTGACCGCATTTGGGCTCTAATATTTTTTTTTGGTGAGATTTTCAACTTTAAAATTATTATTTGCTTTAATTTGTTTGAAGAATTACTCAAATTTGGATACAAAAACGGACAATGGACATGACCATATTAGCGTCGAATCCAGCCACAAATATTACAATAGTGGCTAAATTCATAGCTATTGGCCACTAAATCAGGTCATGATTGCCAATTGCCACTTCTTCTTAGCCACAGTACTTTTTCACGGGCTTATTGGCGTCGAAATCAGCCAAGGATAATTCATTATTGTGGCTAATAGTCACGACATTCTGGACACGAATTTTTGTCATCACCCCCAGCCACGGATTTAGCCACGAAAATTTTCACTCGACGCTTATTTAGTGACGACATGTCAGGTCGTGACTACGTTCGTAGCTATCAACCACGAATTTGGCCACAACTATATGACGTTGCTAAAAAATCCGTGGCTATTTCCTTAATTTTTCTTGGTAGTGCAGGATCATTGAGAATCTCTCTCCCTGGGAAAAGTGGCAAAGGTGTGCGACCTTATCAGCGACTTTATTGCATACACGAGGAATATGATGAGAGAAGGATATTTGTTCAACTCCCTGGAGAAGCAGTTTGATATCAGACATTAGCATTTCAATTTCCCACGAGTATATGGAGTTCCTACGAAGATGATTGATAATAATTAAGGAATCCCCCTCAATTTGTATCTTAGATATCCCAAGCTCCCTAATTTTTTCCACTCCTTGTAACAAAGCAAAGGCTTCAGCTTTTAGCGGGGTTTGTTTTCCCATATTTTTGTACCCTATATTAATAAAGCGTCCTTCCCAATTTCTGATAATAAAATCACCCGAACTTTTTTGATTGGGCAATGAGGATCCATCAAAATTTAGTTTGAACGATTCGAAAGGTGGTTTTACCCACTTGTGTTGACCTCCTCAAATATTGTTCTTGGGTTGTGCTGTAGTGGGTGTCGGGAGTGGTTATTCTGATTCGACTCAACGTTGAGAGAAGAAAGATGGTCAAGCCTCCTCCCTACTAATCACCCAATGGCAGCCCACCAAGGCCACCTAATACGCTGCCGCCAACCCCGCAACACCATTGGCGGGCATGTGGCTGTGGAGATCTCAACAAGACCGGATACGGCAAGACCACGATTAGCCTCATCACCTCCCTTTTTTAATGAAGCAAATTTACAACGCCTGCTTTGAGATTCGTTGTGTCGACGACCTTCGCAATCGCATGCATTGTCGGCACCTCCACTATCGCCACCGCCTTCACTTTCTGTGCCCCAAATTTTGGTTTCTCCACTGACTCCAACAACCATTGTCATCCCCTAACAAACATTTCGTTCTTTTAATTGAGGTTTTTGAGAAGAACGTTCGTACTTTTGAATATAGAAGGTCGGTAACATGGCCAATTTTAAGATTTTGACCAAGGATTTGACACAGGAATACCACTATTAAACATCATTTTACGAAGATTTAAGTCATCTTATTTGGGGCATCATACAATAGCAATAGGGTCAGCAAATTCCAATCATTTTTAGGTCACACCACAAAATAGGTCCTAATTAATTTCAGGATTACGAAAATTCGAGCATATAAATTACACAAAAACTCTCAATATCAAAACAACGCCTATGAATATAACCAATTGAATTTCGAAGCAAAAGGCGAAAATAGACATACGCATAGATCATAAATTCGAGAGAAGATAAAAGAAAAGAAAAGGAGATCATCTTTCGGAAATCGTTAAAGGAAAAGGCTTCTAGGACCCGAGTGTAATTTTTTTTTCAACCGTTTTGTCAATAGATGAAAATTATGTTGTCAATAGAATTATATTATACATATGGTGGAATATGTAAATAAAATAAATAAAGACTATTGAAGAAGGGATCGAGTAGGCCAAGCAAGAGTCAACTGGTCAAGTCAATAGATTGTGGTCAAACGAAAAAAAAAGATGTGCACATGCAAATTAATTAATTTTAATTTGACCAAATTCAAAAAAAAAAAACATTTCAGGATCTTCTACTTGACTACTTTACGTGCTTTACAAAGTGTAACTTTGGTTAAGAATCCTTTGGATTTTAAGTGCGCCACAATTTTGAATTTACCGTTATTTTATTTTGTATCCATGTAAAAATTTGGATGGTGTCAGTCTTTACTAGACCACTAACCAAGAGCATCATTACGGACGAGGATATTGAGGTTTCTATTTGACCGAACATCTGGCGAGACTCAACTTGAAAGAGACACGAGATACCGTCGGCGCATTTATTGATATCTCGAAAGCAATGTCCGAAGGTCACATTCACAAATGACTGGAGCAAATAGAGAATGTCACTTATGAACTTCTCAATCTCCCACCTGCAGGACTAACTGCCTTTGATTGCGTTGATCACAATACACAATACGGCTGTCTAAAAGGCATATAAACAATGCGAACTACAAGTATGCCTAAAAGGCATATAAACAATGCGAACTAAACAGGGCCGGCCCATATATTAAGATATTGCAGTTGTTGTTTATTTGGGCCTAACCGATTCAAAGGGAGGCCAGCGATAATAAGCATAAAAATTCCAACTCTCTATGTATATAGTCTTCATATTACATTCCAACCCTCTATGCATACCAACTCTCTATGTATATAGTCTTCATATTACATTCCAACCCTCTATGCATACCAACTCTCTATGTATATAGTCTTCATATTACATTCCAACCCTCTATGCATAGAACATTTGACGACAAAATCAATCAATCAATCAATTCAGTATATAATATTAAAATAGAGACGTGAAAATCCTATGTAGCAGACTCTGGTGCGATTCGCTTATGTCTCATTTTCTAGTGCAATCTCGCCCGAGTTTTTAACACGTCAATTAATGATGATCCAATATATTTAAACCATGTTGAACAATAAATCTATCTATTTATCAACGTGTCATCCTATGCGTCTACCTTAATTGATTATTATAATTAATTTTCAGAAATTTCGCATGGTACCCCTAAGGTAAGAGCATTTTCGCATGGTGTACCAAACTTTCGCATATTTCACGTGGTGCCCCTGAGGTCTTGATTTTTTCCGTCATGTGCCCCTCCGTTACCTCGGTTAACCTTTTTCGTTATAAAAAAAAACTAAAACAAGGAGAAACGTGAAAAGCAGTAGAACACAAACACACGCTCATGACTATGGAGAAGGCGAAGGCCATCTCAGCAGCTAATCCATCTTCAAAGCAGATCTAAGGTGAAACGAAGGCAGGTGGTGAGGGCGAACCATGAGCAGCGAATGACGGCATCGACTGACAGTGGTTGTGTTGTGTTGAGTTGTTGAATTTGGGGTTGCCGCATGTTTATAATCTACCAGAGTTATTGGAAATCATTGATGTCAATCTATTTAGGGTAATTTAGGGTTCAAATCAAGGCTCATTGATGGTTTGAATTTGGGAGTTTGTCGATTTGGGATTTAGGATTTGAATTTGGGGTTTTCTCTCCATGAAAGCATTCTTGATGGTTTGAATTTGGACCCTCACATGCAATTGCCTTGAGATAAGGTTCCTGCACTTTGAAAGGGGTTCTATATATTTTTCATCTTACCCTATTCAATTGTGTAGATATTGCCAATGCACTTGTATATTTCTGTCATTTATATCATTCAGGGCATACTTACAATCATAACCTAGTGCAGTAGTCCCATCTTCCCTGGGCTTAAGATGAGTGTGTTCAAGTTTTTGTATTCACAGACCCTGAAATTTAGGGTTTAGGGATTTCGTTTTGAGGACATTATGATTGGATATGGGATTTAACTAGAATTAATCGAGTGCAATTTGGATTTGAGAATTTTGTGAATGGATTTAATGTATTGGATTGAGATTTGGGGATTTTGTGTTAAGCATAATTTTTGCTAGAACCCTATTAGCTTCAATAGATAGCTAACATGTACTCTAATTCATTTACAGAGTCAGTAGTTACTAGGATTATAAACGAAGAAGCTTGATATTAGTGTTGTTGGTTGCTTTTTTTTTCTTTTACTAGTCATGGATGATCACATATCCAAATCAAAGCCAGTTGGAAAAAGAGAATTGAAATCATGCCAAAATCAGCAAAACAAGTGTCATTAGGGAATGAGTCATAAGCGCAATTTAGATTGGCAGCTGTCATAGTTCAAACCCAAATCACATTACGAATGTGTGTAAATCACAATTTGAGCACAATCATTCCATATCCTTATCCTTGCTTTTCACCTCTGTCTAGCCCCTTATTTGTTTCTTGAGTGATCTCACTAGAAGATTGGACCCTGTTCTTGAGACCATAAATTGCACCATGCACAAATGAATAATTCGTTTGTATTGCAAGTTCTTGTATGGGCAGTTACAAAGTTGTAGATAGGGATGAAACATAATTAGTCAAATGCTCCTTTTCATGTTGAATTAGCCTATTAGCTCAAATGGTAGAGCATTTTGTTATACACATCAATGTGGATTCGAATCCCACATAGGCTACAAATCTTTTTTATGTATGTGTCTTAGGCTGATGGTTATTTATATTTTTCCAGATTGATTTAGATAGCAAATATTTACCAGATTAAGAGCTCTTATACTGATGGCTTCTTGATTTCTTGGAGCTCTTATACTTTAAGCTTCTTTAAGCACTTGGTTACTTGAAAAAACTACACATAACTATATATAGAGTATGAGATTTAAAAATTATGAAATATAAATAGATACGATGCTATTTTACACCTCATTCCTTTGAACTCATTAAACATGGCCA
Source organism: Persicaria maculosa (assembly GCA_963922045.1). Lineage (NCBI taxonomy): Eukaryota > Viridiplantae > Streptophyta > Magnoliopsida > Caryophyllales > Polygonaceae > Persicaria > Persicaria maculosa. The sequence goes on along the minus strand of OY998265.1, from coordinate 39,190,719 downwards.
GTCAACTCAAGCAATTTCCAGTAAGATCGTAATTAAACATTGATCTGAAAATCAAATTGGACTGCACCATGATTTGAATTCTAATAGTCAAATTAAACACAAAATATGGTGATTTCAAATTCAAATGTGATGTAAATATGTAATTATTGTTAGATGAATTTTGGGAGGTTTCTAAGTAAATGATGCAGTTCAAATGAGATCAATATGGGCTCCAATATCAAATATTAAGCCTTTGCAAAAGAGAGCAAAGGAGAGCACTTTGCAAAAGTCGGCCAAAGATCTACTGGAGCTTTCAAAGGTAGTAGCGTGTAACGGCCCGGGATTATGATTCCCGAGTTACGTTTCGAGGGTTGAAACCCCTTAGGATCTTGCGCCCCGAGTACAGGTTGAAGGTTTGAAAGCCTAATCTAATGTTTCCAAAGTGGGATTTCATACCCAAATTTGAAGGGATCGTTGGAATCCTCGGGGAAGTCCCATGTACCTGTCATAAGTCTAAGCGTGGAAAAACAGTAGCCAGGCAAATAGCGAAATCAAATGTAATACAAGAGGGTGCCACGGCAGAGCCGGGTCAAAATGGAGTATAACATGTAAATCCAAAACGTGGGCAAAGTCTGGTGAAGTCGATAACTCCAACGCTCACTCTCCGTCAAACAAAATGACCCATGCAATAAGCAAATAGCACCAATAGGATGAACATAAATAATACCTAAAAACATTGATGGTGAGCGGGATCAGAATCATGCCCACCTGCTGCATCCCGGCCCTATGTACACATATACGCTATACCTAATAAAGATGCTTCTAGATGCAGAACAGAATATTAACACACTAGCATGTCCCTAAGATCAAGTGCACAATAGAAGATAGTGTCCTAGCAAAGATTACCAAATGGTATATCCCTCTCCTACCTCCACCCCCTTTCCGATAGGGCGGAGACTGGCCAGCTCATGAATGCATTCCATTTTATCATAATCGAGTAGGCCCGTAGGCCTGACCCATAATCATATATAAAAGCCCGCATGCTGCTCTTATAATCATACTCACAATATATATAAAGGTGATGCCATATGACTCGAATGACTCAGGACGAGACCCGATGGGACTGGGCTGTCCTATGACCCTAGCAAAGACTCTAGTTACTTCACAGATAACGGTCGTTCTGTTTACACACGCATAAAGAAATAGAATAATCAACGGTCAATTCAACCTAGCATGATACTACATGGCATGTTGATTCATGAATGCAAGCACCTAGTATATCATGCACATAAAGCAGGGAATATCTCTCTTTCAATCTGAGTAAGCTCCGAAGAGACTTACCTTGCTAGCAGATCAGTAAAAAAAGAACCCGGCACGCAGTAAGCACAATCAGATAATATCACGTAGATACATAGCAGAAGTATATGAGTCTACATCTAAGATACTTTAAGCATACATATCTCTCACACACACACACACACACACACACTATACACTCGAATAGGTAAATAGATCACTTCATTCACACTTGTCATCCCATCATGATCAACCAACTCATCGAATCATAATATCTCATCAGATAACAATAACTTCCCGATTTATAGCCAAATTCGCATACTTATCATATCATGCTTATATATATGTATATGTATATCACCTCTCATTATCATGTATAACATTCGTAAGATATTACTCAAGCCATAGATCAATACTACGATATCGATCATGCTATTAATCACATATTCAAGCTATTAGTCACACAATCATATCATCATGCTCATTAGTCATCGAATAAGTCGGATTCCCAAGTTAGTTCCCAATCCATTTCAAAATTCGAGTCAATTAGTTAGAAATTCCGATTCTTAAAAACATTAGTCAATTTTCTTTTTGTTTTAATCTGATAACATATTTTTAAGTTCCTATATTTTATAAAACCATAATATAATATCTTTTAATCTCAAAATAATATTATATCTTTTAAATCTCAAAATAATATTTATATTCTTTAAATCTCAAAATAATATAATATAATATTTCAAATACCATTTTCTTTAAAACACTATCAAATAATATTTTCAAACCCTAAAGAAATACTAACCATTTTATTTAAATAACAAAACAGCCCCTATATTTTATAAAAATTAATAACCGGCCCCTCCCTTTTATCATTAACCCAAACCGACCCTTATTCACTACCAAAAACCGAGCCCTTATTCACTACCCAAAACCGAGCCCTTATTTAAAAACCAAAGCAGATTTGGTTTTAAAAAATAAAGCCCAATTCCTCTTGTTTTAGAACCACCCAATTCGGTCCACCAAAAAAAAGGCCCAACTGCCCTCCCACTCCCCCATTCCCCTTCTGAAAGCTGAGTCAGATTCTTTAAAAAAACAAGGGGTCCCAGCTGATTAGGCGCCAAGGTGGCAAGGTGGGGGCCCACGCTCCATCTTCTTCTTCCTCATGCTGTTCGAAGGAAAGAAGAACAGGAGAAATCCCCTGGGTTCGAAAAGCCGAGGGTGAATGAGGAGGATGGGGGCTCGCCGGCGGTAAATCCGGACTCCGACTCCGACCACTACACTGATGACGCCGACACCCACACATGACCGGAAAGGAAGGGAAGAAAGAGGAAGGAAGAAGGCTCACCGAGAGGTTCGACGCCGGAAATCTCGGAGCTTCGGGGGGTGGCGTTCGGGGCGTCGGAGCTGGTTCTTCGAGCAATAGGGCCTAGGAGAGATGGAGGGATGTTAAAGGAGAACTCTTGCTCAGTTTTAAGGTGGAAGGAGGAGAAGGAGGGAGGAGTGGGGTGCTTACCGTGGCCCGGACTCAAAACAGAGGAGGAGGGGGTCGAGGGCGGCGCTCCGGTTGCTCCTGGCGGCTAGTCAATGTCGAGGGGGGTAAGATCGAGGCTGCATCTGCTGCTTCTTGTCGAGGAGGAAGGTGGTGGAGCTGGTCCGGGCCGGCCCTGGGCATGTGCAAGATGGGCGATCGCACGGGGCCTCCGATTTTACGGGGCCTCATTTAAATAATATTAGTATATAATTAAATTTTTTGCAAAATTAAATAAATTGTTCTGTTGGCACAATGGTTGTTGAAGCGCTAGGAAAAGCAGCTTTTTTACTGTCTTCGTGAGTTCGATTCCACTAAGCAACAACTCATTTAATTTTTTTCACCTTTTCTTGAAGGATTGTGGAATTTGGGGCCCTCGTGTGGGCTGCTTTTTTTCCACCTTTTTTGGCCTTGCTCATTGCTTTTAAAGAACAAGATTAATTTTTGTTTTGTTTTGTTTTCATTTCTAATTTATTTGCACAATTTGTTTAAAATATACTCCACTTTGATTTATTTGGTTTTCCTTTTAAAGCATGTTATATACTCGTTTTTTAAAAATAATGTTCCAAGAGGTGTCAACTCCTATTAACTCAATACCCAATAATAGTATAATTTATGTATACCTTTTTAGGTTAATTTATACACTTAATAATAACTTTTTTGAGGCAAATCTATTTGAAATTTTATTTTATTTTAAAACATGTATCAAATGTACGATAAACTCAAGCCACAACCGACCACCAGCTGAGCTAGTGGCCGGTTGTGGCTTGGGTTTGCCCTTGGTAGAGCAGGGGCAGAGGGTTGGGTGGCTCGGCATCGGAGCTGGGCTCCTGCTGGTGGTGGCGTCGGTGTGGTGGTGGTGAGGAGTGGTGGTAGAAGGGTGGAAGGAGGTGGTGTAGTGGTGACGGTGGCTGAGCAGAGGGGAGCTCCCCTCGACAGTTCAAATGGGAGGAAAAAGGGGAGGGGTTGTTTGGATGTTGAAATTGAAATGGAGGAATGGGGCTATTTTCTGAATTTTGAAAGGGGAGCAGCTGAATTCAGTTGGTCAAACATAGGGTTTGTTTGTTTTCCAAATAAGAGGGAATCAAGAAGGGAGGGAGGGAGCTTAGGATATAATTTTACCCAAGTGAGAGGGTGTGAGTTGGATTGGATAAGAATGGGTGAATATGACGGAAGTGTGGTCCCGAGTCGGAAATTTAAATTTCCGACGTTTGAAATCCCGAATTCCGCTCTCTTGATCAATTTGTTTTTAAAAGCCGGAAGTATGTCGCTATCCGAAGAAATTTTTTCGGATTTTGAGAAAAGGACGGAATCGATTTTAGAAGCTTCAAGATTGGGTTGGAATTCGTTTTAAAAATCTCGAGTTCGGTTTATTAAAGTAAAGACGAGTTTATTGTTTTATTATTATTATTATTATTATTTAAAACAAAATCCGATTAAATCCGTTCTAATTTTATTTTTAATTTCCTTTTCCCAAAAATCAAGATTTTAAAATCCAGGCCTTTACACAGCAAAGTTCTGAGCAAATGTGACAGGATTTTTGCAGTTGTAGGAAGTCATTTAACAAGCAAGTCTTTGTATTAGCCTATGTAGGAGTTGAACTCACACCTTGTGCATAAGTACATGCTCTCCCGTTTGAGCTAATAGACTTTTTAACAAGCTTCAAGTCCATAGAATGCAAGATATAAATAAACCACGATAGTTATAATTGAACATTTGCCCCAGTTTTGTGGTTAATAAGTTGTACTACTTTGCATGTGTGTGAGAACAACTCTACCGATGAGAACGAAAGAAGCGGTCTGATTGGTCCACGTGTATTAAAAAAATGTGGTGCACGCTCAACACCACCCATTCTCGCGTTTACATTTGGATGTCTAGTCACACCTTTCTCTGGCTTTCCGTGCATCCACTACACACACCAAGATGTGCTCTGTAATAAAAATGGGTGATAACTAGAGCTTTCAAAATATGACCCGACCTGAAAAATTTGACCCGTATGCCTGGTAATTTTACGGGTTTGAACCCGGTGTTTTAGACCCAAGACCCGAAATCGACCCGAACCCGAATTGCCCAGGACTTTTAGGACCAGATGATCCATTGGGTCAAATCGACCTTGTGAGTCAGCACCATGTAGACGCCACACAAGCATCAAATTGACCCCACAGAGATTCGTCATGCAATTGTATTCGTTAAGGTCACTCATAATTTGAATAAGTTATATATTTTACAATTATAGTATATTTAGTACATTTATTTGTATAAATATAATTTTTTATTCTTAAAATATTAATATGAAATTATTATTATAATAATATTTATAAATTTAACTATAATATTATTACTTAGTTTAATTTGACATATTTATATTACAATTTAATTTTGATTTTGATATTATTTTAATATTTTTAAAAAGTCTTCAAAAAGTTTGAGTTTTTTGACCTGGTGGGTCGACCCGAACCTAGGACAAACCCAATTTGGCTTGACCCGAAACGACCGGTATCCCTATTACCCTATTGATCCGAAATCCGGAACCCAAATGATAGGTCTAGTGATAAGTGCCTATATAGTAGTGAAGGAAATGATTCGGATGGAAATTGATCCCTAGACCTTTGGTATTTAAACACGCTTCAAGAACCACCATGCCAAGACAACATCTCTTCGTTTAATGCATCCATTAGACTTTATTGTTTTTTGTCCCACGATCAATTAGCACCTTTAGGGCCTGTTTGTTTGGAGGAATGGAAAAAAGGAAAGGAAACATTTCAAGAGAAAGGAAAGGAAAAAGGTTAAACTCTAATTTAGTTTGGTTAATTTAAGAGAAGAATCATTGCTTTCTTAGTTACCTTTTCATGTGTTTAGTTCATTTAGGGAAAGGAAAGAAAAAAACAATAAGACCTTTGTATTTTTTTTATTGTTTCCTAATATTATTGCAAAATCATATAACAAGGATGAACAGATATAATAAACTCATACGAAATCACTTGAAAGCCACACAGTCAGAATTCCATACAGTCAGAAATCCATATAGCCGGAAACACCACTTCACAATTAAAAAAAATGCTACAACCACGTTAAAAAAGACATAAAGAAGGTAGACTACATGAAGTCATAAACACCACTTTGCAATAAAACAAAAGCTACAACCACATATATAAAATCCACACGATCAGTTGCTCTTCTTGAGCAAGTCGGTCACATATTGTTCCTCAAACTGTTGTTGGCCTGAAGGAATATATGAAGTTTATGTTCCTCTCCCATCAATATCGTTGTTACCTACATATTTCAAAGGTATATTGGTTAAGGACAATAAATAAATTATTTAAATGAAGCAATTCATAAATAATAATTACAATGATAGTTACCTCTAATGCATCGGACGGGGAAAGAACATCCGATTTCAACACTTCTTCTAAAATTTTGTTGCTCTCACTTTCAAATCTCTTCTTCCTCTCATCTTCATTTGTCCAAACTTGGGCCATTTCAACTAAACTGGTATTCATCTCTTCAAACACTTTCCCAAATGATGTGCTAACCAAGTCTAGAGATGAAGCCAAATCTCCAACTTCGTCCTTTTTCCTCTTCGAGACCTTTTGTTTCTTTGCAAACCTTGCTTGAGATGAAGGAGCGTTCCTCTTCCTTGACCCACTTGCAACACTTGCCCCAATTCAGTATCATCTTCTAAATCATCGTCACTATCAAGTGTAACAGATTCAGTCACCTCAACATCCATGTTCTGAACAACATGTGCAAACAACTCACTTCCTTCTCCCGTTGCTTTATCTTTTCCGTAAAATTCAACAAGCAGGTCATAAAATGGGAATGGAACTCCATAAAGCCCTTTTTCTTTCTTATGAGTCTGCAAATAAAGGATTGACTAAAATAAATATCGGCTTTGAATAAAAAAGCAGAAGTTGTAAGAAATTTCATAACATAAAGCTTCAAGAAAATTTTCAGATTAGGTAAAGAAGAAGCACAAACATATCGGCTTTGAATAAAAAAAACAGAAGTTGTAATAAAAAAACAAAAGCTGTTCAAAACATAAAGTTGTAAGAAAATTTTCAGATTAGGTAAAATAGAAGCACAAACATATCGACTTTGAATAAAAAACAAAAGTTGTAAGAAATTTCAGAAGCTGTAATAAATTTCATAACATAACAGAAGCTAAATTTCAGAAGCTATAAGAAGTTTCATAACATAACAGAAGTTGTAAGAAATTTTAAAACGTAAAGCTGTAATAAAAAACAGAAGCAAAAATATACCGTGATCCATTCTTCATAGACACTTCTTTCTACTTGTAGTAAGTTCTTCTCCGCATTCCATCCGAACCCTGAAGTACTTAACATCTTAGCCATTGTAGAATACTTCTCTGACCAATGTTTTAACCTTGAGTCAATGTGCGGCTCAGCCTTTAAACCACACTCGGGAAGGTTTGCTAAAATCATTTCTTCCAAACGATTCATGTACTCGGCTTGAAACCATTCTCACTCTTCCACTTGTTAGTACGAGATAACTCCAATAAGGATTGGAGTAGTATACCGTCCTCTTGTGCTGACCAAAACCTTATATTTTTACCTCTTTCCGAATAGCGCCTTCCATCATTAACCTAAAAGAAAAGAGGAAATTTGAGAGTTAAAAAAATTACAGCAAAAATGATCAAACAACAACCTAAATTAATGCAGGAGAGTACAAGTAAGAACAATAAATGATCAAACAGCAACCTAAATCATTAACGGTATGAAATTTGATTTCTCATATAAGAAACTTCCAGTTGTTTATTATATTTTAAACAACTATGGACTCGTTTAATTCCCATAACCATCACATTGTTTGACATGCTATAGATTTGTCACACTGCCAAAACATTACTCACATTGGTCTATCGAGTCTGACCAATGGTGTTGAGTGGTTAACCCGGATCTCTTTGGCTTACACTTCTGTTGTGAGTCTAAATTTTAATCTAGATGATTCTGTTTACATTGTAGTTTAGTCTGAATTTGAGAGTTAAAAGTGAAGAGGAAAATCTAGCTAATGCAAGAGAGTACAAGTAAGAACAATAAATTAATGTATTTTCAAACCTTCTGTAAAAGTCTAACTTTGTACATTCATATTGACTCACTGGCATAATCCAAAGATTTTTTTAAACTTGCCAAAAAGAATATCATATTCTCTTTTTTAACTCATTGAGAGGATGAAGGCAGCTCATTCCTCTTTTTTAACTTGTCAGAAAGCATATCATATTATCTTTTACAAAAAAAGGCAAAATTGAATAACTATAACATAAAGAATATAAATAATAGATACAAAAATAATAACAATAACATAAAGAATATAAATAATAGATGATTGAGAAAAATAGAAAAACAAACAAAATCCTAGTGATAGCACCATCAGTATACAACTTGACTTTCATGGGTTCATTTGAACTTAAATAAGAGATCCCCATCACCATGATTCCAATTACACATAAAAACAAACAAAAAAGAAGTGAACAGAGGGGAAGAAGATGTTGTATGGTATCCTCCAAGTAATTTAAGGGTTCTAGAACAATAATATGACAATAATATGTGTTTTGAAGGTTTAGAAAACTCGCAGTTAGTCCAGGTAAGGTGTCTGCGTTAGGTTGCGTAATAATGGGTATGGTATCCTCCCATCCCAGTAATTGAGTTGATTGTGATTAAAATTTTAAAACACACCTGAGTTGCTTATAAAAAGATGAATTCACCAAATTGAAAGAATGGCAACATAATGAATAAACATTGCTCGCAATTCCTAAAATAGTTTATTTAGCAGAAGACAATTAATGGAAATTCTTAATTGTTGCAAGGTTCAACAGAAGACGATCAAACAACATTGACAAGAACAATTTGGAAAATTGTTGCAAGGTTCAACGGAAGCCACTTTCTTCAGGCAAATAATATGCTAATTGATAGTGTTAGCGATCAATTATCAATGTACATGTTGTTTACCAATTAGGATATTCAATTGTAAATATATGAGCAGTCACCATTAATCCAATGACGCACATGCAATCAAACAAAAAACGAGAATAAAACCAAGGTATTGACTCTAACACCTGAGCCAGCTTACAAAGTGCCTTACCATAAAGAAAGAAAAGGAACAAAGTACAAGTTGATATTGCGACAAAGGCATACTAAAGAGTCATACTTAACACCATTTTTCACTTCAAAATGACAAAAAAAATATAAAAAATAAAAGACAAGTTAACATATTGACTAGAGCTAAACATGTCCAGTGACTCTAGATCTCTAATTATTGAACATCTCTTGTGCTAATGTATTTATGAAATTAGTCCACTTATCCGAAGTTTCAATATTTGTAATAAATTCCATTTCTCTTTCTCTTCTTCTTCTCCCCCCTCCTCCATCACCACCATCTTCCTCGTCCTCTAATGATGATGAATCTTCCTCATCTTCGTCATTTTCTTCGTCTTCATCAGATCTATCATCCTCATCATCTATTTCATCCTCATTATTGCTAGGCTTTAATTTTCTAATTAAGTTGTGAAGTAGACAACAAGCTAGTATGATACGACCTTGAGTTTTGAGTGGAAAGTATGAAGGGCTTCTAAGTATAGCCCATCTCCCTTTGAGTACCCCAAAGACTCTCTCAGCTAAATTTCTAGCTCTAGCATGCTTCACATTGAAGAATTCTTCAGCACTACGTGGTTGATGGTTACCCTATTCCTTGAGATGATAGCGTTGTCCTCTAACGGTGCAAGAAATCCTTCACAATTGACATATCCACCATCCACTAAATAGTAGCAACCTTCATTGTAGCAAAGGAATATTTTGTTACAAGTTATTACTTAGTTGTAATAATTATTTAGTTGCAAAGTTATTTGTTTTAATAATAACTACATTTAGGAACTCTTAATCCATTTGGCCTAGGGATAACATTTTGAAGAACACGACCATCATGTGGAGACCCTTCCCATCCCGCTAACACATAAGAAAATTCCATGTTCGGTGTGCAAACACCTAAAACATTCATGGAAATTGTGCCTTTCCTAGTGTGATACTTGGCCTTTACTCTCGAAGGAACTGATACATTAATATATGTCCCATCTAACGCTCCTAAAAAATTCTACAAACATAATAAAAGAAAATTTCATTTATTAGGAAGGTGCACATATCATTGGACTTAATCAAAAAGTATAGGCGAGTAGATACCTTGAAACATTTCCACCTATCATCCTTGCATTAATCAAAAATGGGTGTGGGTCTTTTGCAGTGTTCTAAAAAGCGCTAGGCGGATCCTAGGCGGCACCCAGACGTTCAAGGCGAACGCCTAGGCGTGCTTAGGTGGCCGTTTAGCTCTAGGCGGAGGGGGATCGCCTAGCGCCTAGGCGGTGCCCAGGTGGCGCCTAGGCGCGATTTTTAGAACAGTGGTATTTTGAGTAAATGCTCATGCAGTTTTAAGACAGCCCTTAAGCAATGATTAAAGTGTCGACTCACACTTTCTCCACTCTGAAAAAATAGTGTGAAATCATTCGGTTCTTCTTGTGATGAGCCAAAATACTAAAAAAATATAGCCACTATATCTTCAATTGACATATTTCTAGTCCCACTTAGACCTACAATATCTCTAACCATCTCACATAGCGCATTAAACACGTGTCGAGTTACACGGAGTTCACAATGGCAATAAGTATCACTTTCTTTTATCAACCTATTTAATAATTGAAACCTCAACCTTTTCCTCATCCTTTTCCCATGTTTCAATAGAATAGTCCTAATGGTTGTCACACTCATCGTGTATCACCACCAGTACAACAACATCATTACCCTAACTACCACAAAAATCACATGGAGTTGTTCTAACATTGTCGTCCTAGTTAATGATCCATTACGACGAGCCATTTCTGGTAATACATTATTTGATATTTTGTGTTAGAATCTAGCAAGAAATCCTAATTGCAAGTGAGTAAAGTAATCAACAACATGGAATTTAACACCAACATGTGCAAGCCCTTATAAAATCACTAGAAATATACAAATACACAAACAAAGCACAAACACAAAACATGCAATTAGCTCAGCAATTAGCTAATTGCAAGTGATCAGCAATTAGCTCATCAATCTTACAAGTGATCAATATGGAATTTAACATCAACATGTGCAGGCCTTATAAAATCACCAGAAATACACAAATACACAAACAAAGCGCAAACACAAAACTTTTGTGCAGCAAATTACTAGCAAGCAGAGATAGGACAACAGGGAGGACAAAAAAACCACCAGCTCACTACTTCCAATTCTAGTTCCTATTTGCAATTCTAGTTCCTATTTGCAATTCCAGTTCAATAATCGTCCCCATTTTCAATTCCAGTTCACTACTTGTAAAACAAAATCCAGTTCACACTTGTGCAGGAGAGGTTTTGTTTCAGTTGTAGAAGATAGGCGTTGACATAGTACCAACTACGAACCCAAGAAACAAAGATTCAAATGTTTTATGCTAAAACAACTAGCATCACTAGTTCACTACATTCCCCCTCATGATCTCTATCTTGCAACCAAGCTTACCTAATTTGGATTAAAGAAGCCTAATCATAATGTATATCATCTTCAGCTCCAAACTCATGCAAGGAATTAGAGCATTGCACTAGTGAACAACCTTATTGTCTCTTTCAGTTCTTATTGTCTTTCTTACCAGTAGGATGTAGACAAAGCTAGTTGTTGTTTTCATCCAGTGAAGTTGGCGATGGAGAAGATTGCATTGTAAAAGTGAACCTAAGCAATTCATTTGCACAACTTGGAAGGAATCCTATGAATATTTGATTTTGGTACTAGATTACCTGAAGAAAAGCCTTTAAGACCCACAAAAATGCCAATACTAAGGCTCCATTAACTGCAAAGTTAACCAGTATATCAAAAGATAAATTCCAACACTCGATCAAATTCATCATCCTATTAGAGATTTCAGATTATCAATTAAAAGATACTCAACTAGTCAGATAGATTGCATAGAAAATTCACCAATTTCTTGGGGATAGTGATGAGGAGCACCAATCGAACGGCCTTGCGAGCTCTCCTCGAGACCTTCTACAAACCTAACAACTAGATTTCAGATTATAAATTAAAAGATACTCAAAGCCCAATAAACAAACCCTAATTCCTCCCTGTAGAAAGTAAAAATTTTAGGGTTTTACAAAAGGGGAAGCTGAATATATAAAATTGAATAACAATAATCAAAGAAGATAAGCATAATCACAATGTAAAAGATATAACCTGTGAATTAACCAAGAGCAACAAATGAGAGAGGGGAGCAATCGAAGATGGAGAGAGATAGACAATAAGCCAATGAGGAGATGAACCAAGGGCAACTGAGAGACATAGAAACCAAGATCAATTGAGAGAGATCAAAAGCAAGAGCAAATGAGAGGGAGATCGAAACCAAGAGCAATCGAGAGAGATCGAAACCAAGAGCAACTAAGAGACGATATTGCCTGCGGTGATTTAACCAAGAGCAACTGAGAGAGAACGAAGCCAACAATTGAGACAGACGAGGGGATGAATGACTAGGAGAAGCGAGGGAGCAACGCCATTGGAGAGAGGGACTGAGAGGTCGAAGGCGCCTAGCGAGCCTAAGGAAGAACGTCGCCCAACTAGCTCATTGGGATCTCAGAGAGAGAGAGAGAGAGAGAGATTGGGATGAGAATCCCTAATTTTTCCAGGGGTAAAAATACGGGTAAACCGATTAAGGCTCAAAAAGCAAACAAACCTTTGAGGATCCTAAACAAACAAACCCAAAGGTAAGCGGGCTTTATCATTATGTGGATTGAATGAACAAGCAATTGAAGGAAGGAAGAATCGAGAATCAAATCAGATGAACACAGGAGAAGAAAAGCTACACACAGATTTGTGTTTCACCATTGATGAACTAAAATGAGAGGTTCAACCAGATTACTCTGTCTGATGTCCTCTCCCCCCTTTATACACATACATCTAACAAACTAAAAGGCGGGAACAAACCTCCACCATACACGTGTCCTCCCTTATTCTACTAATTACACAAACATACCCAAAAACACACAAACTACCCTTATTATCCTATAACACTCCCCTTCAAGCTGGTGTGTGAGAACAAATCAAGAACACCCAGCTTGGGAAGAAACCGAGTGAAACTGTCAGCGGTGGTTAGCTTTGTGAACAAATCAGCAAGCTGAAAACGGGTAGGCACATATGAGGTCACCACATGCTTGGATTGAACCATATCTCGCACATAGTGGTAGTCCACCTCTCTGTGTTTAGTTCTCTCATGAAACACCGGGTTTTGAGAGAGATGAATTGCCGCTTGATTGTCACAAAACAGAGCTGCAGGAGATGTTGGGTAGCATCTAAGATCATGAAGCAAGGCGCCAAGCCACTTGAGCTCACTGTAGGCGTTGGCCATTGCACGATACTCGGCTTCAGCAGAAGAACGAGACACAACCTGTTGCTTTTTGGACTTCCAAGACACCAAGGAATTACCCAAAAGCACACAATAACCCGTAGTAGATCGTCGAGTGAAGGCACAGCTTGCCCAGTCAGAGTCACAGAAAACTCTGAGCTTGAGATCCGAGTTAGCAGACAGGAGAACACCTTGTCCTGGTGAAGCTTTCAAAAACCGTAACACCCTGATTGCAGCTGCCATATGCAAGTCAGTTGGTTTGCTCATGAATTGACTCAGCAACTGAACAGTGAAACTCAGATCTGGACGCGTCAAGGTGAGATAAATCAACTTGCCCACCAGTCTCCTGTAATCATTCGGTTTGTCAAGCAGCTTCCCCTTATCAATTGAGAGCTTGACATTAGGATCCAGAGGTAGCTTTAGAGGTTTGCAATCCAGGAGAATAGCTTCCTTCAGCAAATCCAACACATACTTTCGTTAAGACAAGAAAATACCCTTATCTGATTTCAACACCTCTAATCCCAGAAAGTACTTCAGGTCACCAAGATCTTTCATAGAAAAATGATTACTAAGCATCACTTTTACCTTCTGCAATTGAGTGATATCACTACTAAGCACAATCATATCATCCACATATATGAGAACTGCAGTAAACACTCCAGAAGAAGCTTTAATGAACAATGAATAATCAGCTTTAGACTGTCGAAACTCATTACCCAGCAAAGCTGAATATAACTTGGCAAACCACTGCCTAGGAGCTTGTTTTAAACCATACAAGCTTTTGATTAACCTGCACACCTGTGAAGAGGGTCTGTCATTTCTCACACTCTCCCCTTTACCAACATAACCCTGAGGTAACTTCATGTATACCTCCTCATGAAGATACCCGTGCAAAAACGCATTTGAAACATCCATTTGACTGATATGCCAACGCTTCACAGCAGCAACTGCAAGCACAATTCCTACAGTTGTCATTTTTGCCACTGGAGCAAATGTTTCATCATAATCGACCCCTTTCTTTTGCCTACAACCTTATATAACCAACCTTGCCTTGTACTTGTCAATTGAACCATCAGCCTTAAACTTGGTTCTATAGATCCATCTGCAACCTATAGCTCTCTTACCCTTAGGTAAATCAGTGACAATCCAGGTCTTATTCCGTTCTAATGCTCGAAGCTCAAGATTCATTGCTTCACACCATTTTGGATCCTCAATAGCTTGGTTAAATGAGGTTGGATCAGAAACAAAATTGAGAGCAGGAATGAATGATTGATTGGAGGGACAAAGATGAGAATAAGAGAAGATTTCTTATGGGATATGAGGTTACCTTTGAGGACATGGTGCGAGCAGTGGCGCTAGTATAATCTGCTAACCAAGATGGAGCATGAGAGACCCGGCCTGATCGTCGAGGAAGAGAAACCTCAGGTTGATGATTTGACTCAGGTGGCAAAGGCACAGAAGACTCTTCTATAACAGGAAGAGGAACATCATCTGACCAAGGCATTTTAGAAGAAAACAACAAGGGTTTTGGAAAGGCAATCTTTTGTAGAAACCCAGTTTGATAAGGGAAGATTTGTTCATAAAATTGAACATCTCTTGACACAAATGTGGTCAAAGTAAAGAGATTCAGAAGCTTATAGCCCTTTTGAGTAGAAGGATATCCCAAAAACACACATGGGACACCCCGGGGATCAAATTTGTCATGTGTTCTAGCAGGATTGACAGCAAAGGCCAAGCAGCCAAACACTTTCAAATGGTGATAAGAAGGAGGATGTTTACACAAAACCTCAAAGGGGGTTGTATGAGACAAAACTGAAGAAGGTAAATGGTTTATAAGGTATACTGCAGTAAGAACACAATCACCCCGGAATTTTAATGGAAGATGAGCTTGAAAACGTAAAGCTCTTGAAATCTCTAGCACATGTTTGTGCTTACGCTCTACAACCCCATTTTGTTGAGGTCTATCAACACAAGAAGTCTGATGTACAATGCCTTGATCAGAGCGAAATTGTGAACATTCACTACTTTAAAACTCCAAAGCATTTTCAGACCATATGATTTTAATTTTGCTGTCAAACTGATTGTTAACTAACTGACAGAAACTCTTTATCATAGAAAAAGATTGGGCTTTGGATTGAAGAAGATAAATCCAAATAGCTCGACTGAAGTCATCAACAATTGTAAAAAAAAATCGACAACCATTATGAGTAGGCACACGATAGGGGCCCAAATGTCAATATGAATCAAATCAAAACAAGCAACTGTTGATGTCTCTTTGACAGGAAAAGGTAATTTTGTGAACTTTGACATTGGGCATACAGAACAAATTGACTGAGGTTGATTTATTGAATGTGTAGAAATGCAAGGTACATGCCTCAATTTGGAAATAGGAGCATGACCTAATCTCATATGCCAAGTATAAAAGGAACCAGGAAGTTGGTACCTACTTGAAGTCAAAGAAAAAGGAGTACATGGCTGGACACAAGTCTCAACCAATTTCTTGACAAAATCAGGCCGAAATGTGCTCATCCCTTGATTCAGCAAGAAGTACAAACCACCACTCTCTTTACCAATCCCCAAAAGCTTCCTCCTGGCACAATCCTGTATCAAACAGTAATTTGGGTAAAAGGTTACAAAACACTGATTATGTTTGGTAAGTTTGGAGATGGACAACAAGCTGAATTTAAATGAAGGGACAAACAGAACTTTATTCAATTTGAGGTTGTTTTCTAGCTTGATTGTGCCATGATGAGTAATTTGGGAGGTGTGGCCATTAGGCATATGAATGTTGGTGCTAGAGCTGTGGGGGACAGGATCCAAGATGTTTTGGTATACTGGTGTCATATGATCTGTTGCACCAGTGTCCAAGATCCACCAATCCATCATATCTTGAGCATTAAAACAAAACGATTTACCTGCAAAGTCACCCTCCAGCTCATCATCAATCGTAGCCAACTTGTCATTTTGTTGAATGCAAGGCAAACTCCTCATGAACTCAGCAAATTGTTGTTGAGTGAAGGTCACATTTCCTGATCCTGCACCTTTAACCATAGCTTGAGCTGCTGTCTTATGCTTTTGTGTGACAATGCTTCCTTTTCCCTTTCCAGATTCAGGAGCCCTGTTCTTCTGTGGGAATTTCTTCGACTTCGAATGCCAACTAGGATATCCAATGACCATCCAACATTTCTCCTTTGGATGCCATTTGTTGCCACAGATCTTGCACTTTTCCTCGGATTTACTGTATATAGCTGACATCTCAGTGTTATTTCCTCCAGGATCCAACACCTCACGTTGAGATTCCTCCTGCTGAAGCATAGCACACGCCCCTTCAACAGTTGGCAAAGGAGTCATGAGCAAGATTTGACTTCTCTATGCCCCATACGATTCATTCAGTCCATTCAAGAACTGAAACAACCTTAATTCTTGTTTCAATTGATCAATCCGTCTCAAATATTCAAGAACATCTGCGATGACGTTGATCAATCTTGGCAGAACATCCATGGCATCTATCTCTTCCCACAATGATTTCATACAAGTATAATGTTCATTCACAGTACATTCGTTTTGCCTCATTGCATACATGTCTTTATTCAGTTTATATTTTCTTGAACCATTACTCAGCGAGAACCTCTTCTCCAACTGAATGCAGATCTCATACGCAGAATCCATATACAAAACAGATTTTGAAATTGATTCAGAAACAGAGTTCATGATCCAGACAAGTACCAGGCTATTGCAGGTGTCCCACTGCTCTGCCTTCAGAGCATCATCGGAAGATCGAACCACCGTCCCGTTCACAAACCCCAGTTTGCGCTTGGTTCCGAGATTGATCTCCATGCTCCGTCGCCAAGATCTATAGTTGATGGCCCCAGCTAGCTTTTCCGACACCGTAATCGTTCTAGGTCCATCAGAGGGATGCAAAAACAACGGACTCTGTAACTCAGCCGTTGTCGGATAACGTGCTCTTTCTCTGGCCATCGTTATCCTCTTTCTTCAATCTTTGAAAATCACTCGATTAGATGCTTTGATACCATGTAGATTGAATGAACGAGCAATTGAAGGAAGGAAGAATCGAGAATCAAATCAGATGAACACAGGAGAAGAAAAGCTACACACAGATTTGTGTTTCACCATTGATGAACCAAAATGAGAGGTTCAACCAGATTTCTCTGTCTGATGTCCTCTCCCCCCTTTATACACATACATCTAACAAACTAAAAGGCGGGAACAAACCTCCACCATACATGTGTCCTCCCTTATTCTACTAATTACACAAATATACCCAAAAACACACAAACTACCTTTATTATTCTGTAACACTTTCCTTTGTTGCATTGGCCCAATATTTAAGAAAACAAACATGCCCTTAATATGTACATTTTATAATTATAATTAAAATATTTTCATATAAATTTTTAAATTACACATTAAGGAAATGTTGATATGTAATGACCCAAATATAAATATTCGGGTTACGTCTCGAAGGTTGGATACCTTTGTTCGGATCTTGCGATCCAGGTACGGGTCAAGGTTTCAAAACCTCAAGTGAGAGCGTTTAAAGTGATGATTTCGAAACCCAAATCAAGCGTAGGGTCGTTGGGTACCCTTAACCTGTCCTATGAGACTATATCGCTAAATTCATTTTGTGTAAATCGACATAAAACATAATAGAGTACAACTTACCACGGTGAGGCCAAGTCAAAACCAAAACATGAAATCATCGACATACTCTCGACCCTTTGGTACCCGAATTGCTCAACATGGCTTTGATACCAAATTTGTAACGACCCAAATATAAATATTCAGGTTACGCTTCGAAGGATGGATACCTTCGTTCAGATCTTGTAATCCAGGTACTGCGTTTAAAGTGGGGATTTCAAAACCCAAATGAAGCGTAGGGCCGTTGGGTACCCTTAACCTATCCTATGAGACTATATTGCTAAATTCATTTTGTGTAAATTGACGGGAAATAGAATAGTGTACAACTTGCCATGGCGAGGCCGGGTCAAAACCAAAACATGAAATCACCGATATGCGAAATACTTTAAGCCAAGTGGTAAGGTGAGTTCTATTCGATCGCCCGAGCAAATCCCCGTCATAGAAGCATGGAGCATACATGATTTGCAAACAAACCTAAAAAATATGTCCAGTTCAGGGGATCAGATCGAGGCCCTATCACACTCTATTCTCACAAGCAGACATATACATCCGCTATACATAATAAAGATGCTTCTAATGCAGTGTGGAATATTTAAACACTCAAGCATGCTGATAGTTTATATATATGCAAAAAGCGATAAAAGACCCAAAGAATGCCAAATGAAATATCCCTCTTCTACCTCCACCCCCCTTCCCGTTAGAGTGAAGCCTGGCCAGTACGGGCTATAGCATAGCAATCGCCATCCGCAGATGGTATATTTGCGCATCAATAGTCTCGTAATCATGCTCATATGGTGAGAAGAGCCCACAAGCTCAACTCTAATTCTGACTCGATGGAGGACAAGCCCGTTGGGACTGGGTCGTCCTATGACCCTAGCAACGACTCTAGGACTCACATAGATCATGGTCGTTCTTTTTTTCATATACAATAAGTAAACAGATGCCCATTCAAGTGTGCAACCTAAGCATGATACTACATGTCATGATTCAATGCTTATGCAATACCTAGTATGTCATACAACTACGTGCAAGAGGGTGTGTCTGATCAGTCTGAGTTAGTCCATAAAGGAACTTACCTGATAAGCCGAATAGCAAAGCATAGCACAACCAGAATCCACTCAAGCAAGTCAGTCAACAAGCACCTATGATAATGGTATGAAAGTGATAAGGCACAGGACTAATAATCATACACACACTCAAGGACCAAGTCCTAAAACCATTTCCAAAACCAATCTGACGTTCAACCATCTCAAATCATTCTCAAATCGTTCTCAAAGCAAAACCTCAAAAGCCAACTCATCCAAATAAGCCAAGTCTATAATACTCAAGTTCATTTCCAAGTCCAGTCGTCCCATGGCCATCTGCTCTCTCAAAGCTGCTATCTCTGGACACTTTATCTGCTTTCGGTGGATCTCCTTTGTCTACTCCGACTGAATATCTAGGAAGGAAAACTGGCCGCTCTCTCTCTGAAGCCAAACCTCAATGCCACAAGACATCATCTCTGCCTATAATTTACTCTGCACTGTCAGTCTGGCTAGGGCCACCTCCTGATGGGTCTTCCTACTGAGCATATCTACCACCACATTGGCCTTCCTAGGATGATAGACGATGTCCAGGTCATAGTCCTTCAGGAGCTCCAACTAACGCCTCTGTCTCATGTTGAGCTTCTTTTGTGTGAAGATGTACTTCAAGCTCTTGTGATATGTCATCACTCTGCATGAAGTACCATACAGATAGTGTCTCCAGATCTTCAGAACATGGACTACAGCTGTCAGCTTAAGATCGTGTGTAGGGTAAGTCTCTTCATTAGGCTTCAACTAGCGTGAAGCATAAGAAATAACCCGATCCCTCTGGTGCAGAACACAACCCTAATCAGCCCGAGAAGCATTGATGTAGATCACGAAGTCCTCGGTCCCGTCAGGTACAGCCAATACTAGTGCGGTCGTCAACTTCTCTTTGAGAAGCTCAAAACTGGTTTGGCACTCCTCACTCCAAATGAAAGGAACGTCCTTCCGATTCAGTTGTGTCATTGGTTGAGCGATCCTCGAGATGTCCTGAACAAAGCGACGGTAGTAGCTAGTGATGTGCGCTCAAATTCCCATATTTTTCATATACTTTTACTTTGATTTCTTCTATATTTGCATGTATATTGGTTGGGAAAGCATAGGAATAGTGTAGTTTTTGTTTATTTGCCAATTATAGAGGTCTACACGAGTTCTTGTATTATTTCGCAAAAATCGAGCCAAAATTTAAGCAATTTGGAAAAGAGAAGAAAAGCTGGAAAATCACTCGAAGTCTACTGAGGAGTCAAAATTGACCAAGTGACTCGACATCGAGTGCAATTTAACATCAAAAATCAAGCCAGAAGAAGAACAATGCAACCCGATACAGACTAGTCGATATCGACTTAAAATGGTTGATATCAAGTGCTCCAAATCGAGTGAAGTGATAGATATCGAGTGCAAATCCAAGGTCGAGGAGAACTGGCTCGAGATAGAAGAGAAGTGGTCGATATCAACTGAAGCTAGTCGATATCAAGTGATGCTGCAGACAGATCCGACAGTTTTTTTGATAAAATCTTATCCGAAGAGCACTACTTCTACATTAAGTCGAGATCTTTTATCTTTCTTATCAGACTTTATATCCTTTATGGTGAATTCATATTTACCTAAAGTGATTTTATTTATTTACTTTATTTATCTTAGGAATAAGATAGATTTTCTTCTCCTTGGATAGCGAGGTTTTGATGTCTATAATTAGAGCAATTAGGGCTGAGTTTTCAATCATCCACATTCAAGAAATATCGCAGAGAACAATTCAGTTTTAGGTTGAGAGAGAGAAGGCCGAGTGGAGTAGAGAGAAGCGAGAGCGGCAGTTTGCTTTGTTCGGTTGTACTCTTTCGACGTTTGCAATTTTAATTCAAGTTTATTTTCCCATAATGATGATGATGTCTATGGTCATGAAGCACGAGTAGTTCCCTTACTTCTAGGGTCGGGGTGAGCCCGATGATAGCCATGTAAGTTTATGCATCAAAGATATGATTTTTATGCGATTCTGTCTTCTATCCTATACGCATGATTCTTCTACGAAAGTAGTAGGCGATCCTTATTTGCATTATTAAAGCAAAAGCCCATCTTTTTGTGAATTTGGATTAGTTATGAAATTGGACAGTAACACTTAGGGTTTATCCGGGAGCCTCTAAATCACCTAATTGTTAGTAACGAAAGTTATTTGATGAAAAAGCATAATCTTTCATGAATTTGGCATAAGTCTTATATGGTTATCGTTGTGGCATGAATCCCTAATCTTGGAGGTTTTTAAGTTTATTCAAGTTTATAAAAATCAGTATTTTTATTCTGTTCATCTTTCCCTCATCATCCTCATATTCTTCGGACTTTTTTCTGACAAATTTGGTTATGTTTTACAGTTTCTGCGAAGACTCAAAATCGACTACAGAGGTCGATATCGAGTGGCTGACCCGATATCGAGTGCTCTACTCGACATCGACTGTCTGTTTTCTATTTTGTAGGAATTTGCTAGAAATCGACTGGAACTGTAGTCGATATCGACTGGTCTACTCGATATCGAGTGATCTTCTGGAGTCGAAATTGAACGTGATTGCGAGCTTAGGAACCACTGACATACCTCCTCGTGGATTCCATCCTAAATACCCTACTGCTACATCGGAAGGGATTCTTGTAATTTTATTTGCTTGGACAGGGAGTTGGTTTAATTCATATTTATATTTATTTGAACTAGTTTCCCTCCCACAACAGCTAGCCAATCCCAGGCCACTATGGCATCAATCTTCGCCAGATCCACGATGACTCCTACTACTGAGATCACATGACCTAAGAAGGTCACCTCGAGAATCCAAAACTCACACTTGCTGTACTTTCCGAACAACCGATGCCTCCTCAAAGTCTTCAGAATAATCCTGAGGTGCTACTCATTCTCCTCGTGGCTCCGCGAGTATACCAGGATGTCATCGATGAACACCACGATGAATCTGTCTAGATAGTCTATGAACACCCTGTTCATAAGCTCCATGAAGGTTGTTGGTGCATTGATCAGCCCGAAAGGCATGACCACAAACTCAGAGTGCCTATATCGCGTCTTGAAAGTGGTCTTCTGGATGTCCTCTGATCTCACTCTGAGGTGATGATATCCCGATCTCAAGTTGATCTTTGAAAAGATCACGACACCATGAAGCTGGTCCATCAAGTCGTTGATCCTCGAAAGTGGATAACGGTTCTTCATCGTCATCCGGTTCAGCTCACAGTAGTCGATGCACAATGTCAACGAACCATCTTTCTTCTTGACGAACAGCAATGGAGCTCCCCATGGTGACGCACTCGGACGAATATATCCTTCTCGGCTAACTTCTCAAGCTGAGCCTTAAGCTCGGCTATCTCTGTGGGTGCCATCCTGTAGGGTACTCGGGAAATGGGCCTAGTGCCCGGCTCCAACTCGATAGCAAAGTCGACCTCTCTCTGCAGGGGTAATCCGGGTAGATCATCGGAGAACACATTAGTGAAGTCTCGAACTATGGGAACCTTGGTAATACTGGGTCGACCTCGATCCACCACTAAAGCGTAACACCAATATCTTGTGCATCCCTGATCAAGAAGTCTCGCTGCTCGAACTGCGCTAATTAGTGCCCCGTTTCACTTAGGGTCACTACCCCAAACTTGGTGCTCGGTGCCATCAAATGCTAGAATCGTCACGGTCCTCTTTCAAAAGTTGATTATTGCCCCATAGCGGTCCATGAAATCCATGCCCAGAATCAAGTCGTGGGTCCCCAAGGTCATCACGATCAAATCGGAGGGCCACTCTCGCTCACGTATACGGATGGGTCAACCTAGGATCTCATGACTCGTCCTAATCCTAGCCCCATCCAGCATACCCACAGTTAGGGATGGACCCCTCGTGCAACTCAAGCTCAGTCTAGTGGGGCATGACTCTGCTATGAAGCAATGTGTGGCATCCGTGTCAAAACAAATACTCAAGCACTCATCACGGAGAAATATAGTACCTGAGGCACTCGGAGCAGATCAATCATCTAGAAGACGTGGGGAGGTGGGGGCAATGCAGAACCGAATCCTCCAGAAGTCTGTCCTCACTCAAAAGTAGACCCAGATGGTCTTGTTGATGATGATCGTCTACCTACTCCGGACCCAGATGGTCCGTGGCCTCCTCTGCCTGAGCCTCTGCCTTGACCTCCAGATCTGCCTCTAGTTGATGTGTATCTTCTCCTCTGCGTTGACCTCCAGATCTGCCTCTAGCTGATGTAGTCGGTGGGGTCCTACCATCATGAGGACAATGAGCAGCTCGATGTCCAGTACCTCCACATGAAAAGAACACGATATATCTGTCTGGGCAATCTCTAATGTAATGTCCTCGCTCAAAATAGCCATGGCATGTGATGCTCTGAATACTAATCTATCAGTGATCAGTTGATGGTACTGGTGGTGGTGGTGCTCTCGGTGTTCCTCCTTTAAATCCTTCGTGTAAAGCCCCTTGACGTCGTATATCCTCTCGGTGGTCCGGTGGCCTCGACCTCTTTGCCTTAGGGCGAGAGGGAGCCTAAACAGTCTTGGAGAGAATCCTCTGCTGGTCGTATAGAAGTATGACCTCCAAAAATCTCTCGAACAATACTGGTTCAACTATTTACTCGTAGGAGTTCAGTCATTTTATTCGTAGTGGTTCAACTATTTACTCGTAGTAGTTCAATCATTTTACTCATTGTGATTCAATTATTTAACTAGTAGTGATTAATTATTTGACTTGTAGTGGTTCAATCATTTTACTTGTAGTGATTCAACTATGTATTCGTAGGGTTCAGTCATTTTACTCATAGGGGTTCAATCATTTTACTCTGTTGAGATATTATAATTATAGTTTACATAAGGTGTTATATATATATATATATATATATATATATATATATATATATATATATATATATATATATATATATATATATATATATATATATATATATATCTTATAGACTATGTCCTCTGTTAGCCTAAATCTGTAATGGGCTTGTAGCCCATCAGTTTGGTCAAGCCCAACTCTATATAGTGCACCCTCGGCAACAACTTCAGCTCTCCTACTGCTTCACTTACCGCAACACAGCGTTTTGATGCCATTGAAGCATCATATAAAAGGCTACTTCCTGGTTCAGAAAAGGAAGACTCGACACTGTAGCTGTAGAGAGAAATCAGAAGCGGCAAAGAGAGAGAGAGAGAGAGAGAGCGAAGCCTAGGGTTTTCGGAAGAGGAGCTCGAGCACCACCGAGAGAGCTTGGGAGCTTCTCCCATGGCTACTCCGGAGATGAATAGGTGCAGAGCATTCCTCATTTCCGATGAGAAACCATACCACAGAGAGAGAATCGGCGCGTTTGCTGCACCTTGGAAGCTCGTGGATCTGAGAAGATCCGAGTTCCTGCAAGAGAACGAATGCTCCCATTGCTGAACGATCTCATGGGTCTTACATCGAGCGAGATTCCGAGAAGGTGTTGAAGGCGAATCACAAGGGCTGAACAGGAAGAAGGTTCAAAGAACGACAGCAAGAAAGATCGAGAGTTCCTGGTCTCGATCTGCAACTAACATAAGACGAAGCCACATGAGTTCAAAGGGCTACGAACGAATCTGAAGGAAGATCCGGGATGTGCATCTCAACCCAGCTTAGACTCCGATCCGACGATGTTGCTGCGTCGTCTCAAGATCAGGGAGTTCTCTTCTTAAAACTGATTTCCTTATCACAGTAGCTTCAATTGCCTATTTATCGCTTTGAGCCTTGTACTCAGTTCTTGCTTAGATTTCCCTCTTAGGTGTTTGTATGCTTCGTTATCGCGCCTTAGAGCATAGTGAAATGCTCTCTTGAGCCGGGGACGTAGGGATTTTTCCCGAACCTCGTAAACAAATCACCGTGTCCATTTTCGTTTACGTTTTATAGGGATTCTGTTCACTCTAGATCCGAATCTATACTATTGAATGCTTGACCTAGATATACCTAAACCTGGATTTATAAATTGGTATCAGAGCCAGGTTGGCTCTGAATTGATTTCTGGCATGTTTCTTTTTTGTCGATTATGCTTGAAATCTTTTGCTCTTCATGTTCTTATATGAGTTATTGTTTTTCCGTTGCATACTCTATGAGTTCTTGTTTGACTATGTTTCAAGAAAAGTGATTACTAGTCTGTTTAGTTGCCTTAAGATTTACTTCTTGCTATTTCTTTAAATTATGATCAGTAAACTCTGTAGATTGTAACTCTTGATCATGAAACTTCGATCCTGGCTGGTTTTTTGGTATTTTTTGCGAACCAATTATGTGTTCTGATTGGCCTCTTTATTTCCATGTGAAATTGTTGGTTGTTCAGTTCATTTTTGGTTATGTTTTTTGGTCATTCTCTTGGACTGATATGTGTTCTTTGAACCCCTTATGCACTACATCTTAAATTTGATGAAACATGCATACAATGTCATGTGGCATCTTTGTCTGAAGCATTTGTTGCTGTATATATTCATCATCTTTTATAAGGATGTGTGCCTTTGTCAGATTTTCTGGTTTATGATATCTGATTTTGGGGTTTCTGCTGTGAGGTGTTTTTATATGCTCTTCTCTCTCATATCTTGGCTAACTTGAAGCTTTGAGATTTTAAAAGCATGCTTACTGAATCAGTATTCAGTTTTGCTGTTTCATGCCAGGTTTATCATATTATTCCATTCATGTGTAATCTGTATTGAAGTTCTTGACTATGTTAAGAGTCTTCCTTGCATGCGATACTTGATTTTTGAATGATTTATGTGTTCATCATGTAATTTTCAGCTTCTTAAAGTATCTTATTGTTGCTGGTTGATTTCCTTTGAAGTTTTTAAGTGCCCTGTCTTCTCTCATGTCTATCATGCTTTGTTATCATGCATAACCTGCCTTCTTCATTATTATCCATTGTGGCTTTTACATTATCATGACCTGAGACTCTTGCCTATTCAATTGGTTAAGTTTGGTTCTTAAAGTTTTTGCCATTGGTATTCTTGCTGGGATTGATAGCTTTTTTATTACTCTTGATCACGGTAATATTGATGCTTGATTTCTTGATTATGTTATGGTTGATGTGCCTAAACTTGTAAACCCATTTCTATAGGCTTGTGTGCAGTTCGTTGTTGCTTTCTTTTCTTGTCTCATATGACATGATTTTTTAGATTGTTTTCCCTGCTTACCTTAGTCTCCTATTGATAATGTGTTTTCCTGACCTATGTTTGAGGTATTAGGTTCAGTTGTTTTGTCACATATATGGATATATGTTATGAAATTCCTGCTTGCCTAAAAAAAAAATTTTGGTTCATCCCTTGCATATCTACCTATTATGTTGAGTTGTTTTGTACTGCTGCATTGTTATACTCATACATGATGTATTTATGCAGAAGTTTACATGCTCTTTATTGGTAGTTACATGTGTTCTTATAGGCATTAGTTCAGATCTGTTTCTCCCTCTCGGTTTTATATAACTTGAGATGAAATGAAGTTCTGAATGTGTGGAATTTTCCTATGGTTGGTTGTCTGGTCCAATTTAAAGGAGAACTTTATGATCTTTGCTTGGCTTACTTCATGAGAACTTACTCTTTGTTTCCTTTTGCAAGGAAATCTTAAAAGGACATGTCAGAATGTTAGAAGAATTGAAAACGGATGGTGTTCAAATCAGGAATCAGCAAGGTGGCCTTCCTTCAAGATGGAAGTAGGATCAAATGTCAAAAGGACTAGGAAACCATGACGATGGTATCCTTGGAGATGCTTGCTTCATCGAAGATTTGTTACAAGGGACCAAATGGAGTCTTTCTTGCACCTTTATCAGCTATTTCACTTTGTCCTATTGCATATGTCTCCTTCATGAGTGTTGTGTTCTTTGATCTTTATTAAGCCTTAGTGATAAGATTATGTTTTTCTTTGCTAAACTGGTACTACTGCTCTCGTAAGTATTTTTTGAGCTTGTTGTAAATTCTTAAGACACCTTTGATGTGTTTGAATTACAATCATGCTTGATTTACTTAATAAAGATCAGCTCTACTTGTTTTTTGGGTTTTTTCCTTGCATGTACCATGTTTTCTGATGATTGCACTATTGTAATTTAAACCTTGTTGTTTGTATTACTCTTGAGTGCAAAATCTACAGGCTTTATGTTAAGTCCTCTATTGATTTCTATGTAAAGAGGCATATATGAAATCATTGTGATTATATGCTCTTACCTGAACTATGTTTAGGTTTGGAAATCATGTTAGTATGATTTACTTTGTGATGTATATTTTTTTCTTTCTTGTCTATGATTTCATTCATGCTTACATGATTATCTTTGAGATATCTATGTGTTGCATTAACTATTTGTTAGTTGTTGAATTCATGACTCTAGGATTTATACTTGTTCACATGCCTACTGTGTATGAGCCTGATTGTCTGCCCTATGTGCTGCATTTGCTCCTTTCAGTAGTATTTATGACACTCTACTGCTTTTCTATGCTCTCTTATAGATTAATTTCTCCTTTGTGAGTTTTAAATCTAATATAAGATCATAGTGAGAGTTCCTCCTATACTTTGGAATTTTTCCTAAGAGAATTACTTGATGCACTGAGCATTGTGTGCTATTATGTGTGTTGTCAGGTAACTTCTTTTTGAAGGGAAAAATGAGTGACCAGAGTCCCTGCCCAACAGCTATAAGGTCTTGGTTGTCTCTTTAGAGCACACTACAGCTACTTGAAAGGTGGAGGATCTCCATCACCAAAGTTGGAAGAAAAAAGGAGGATGTGTAAAACAACTTGCAAAATCACAAAATCTGGTGGGGAAAAAAGGAGCTAACCAGCTAGTGAACTCACCAAATTTGGTGGGGAAAGTTAGTGTTTCTACCCTATTTTTCGTGCTTGTCCAGTTTCTGTATTGCTTGTCATGTTTTATGGATGAGTTTTTATTTCCCCCAGAAACTTGCATGATCTTGGTAGAAGTTTGCTATAAATTTAAATTTGGTGGAGTTTGCTTTATTGTTGGTGATGGCTGGTTTTTCATAGCATGCTTATATGTATCTTTTGATCATGTTTTGAAAAAAAAAATTCATGCTCTTATAAGATCATTGCGTGGTGTTGTGTGTTTCTCCCTTGTTTGCTTGTTGTTTGCTTGCTGTCTTGTGTTAAAAATCAGCATGCTTTAGTCTGAGTTAGAATGCGTGGTATATATGTTTTACCTGCTTATACTCTGGATGTTGACATGGCTGATTCCCCCTTGATGTCTAGTGCTCTTGATTCATAGACTCTTTAGTTTGCATGGCCTTTAGTGCTTGTTCACTTATGTGGTTACATGCTATACTAATTAAGTCCTTGAGTTCTTTCCTACATGCTTAGGATTTAATGAGCAGTGACATATGACTAGCTATACGAGAGTGAGATGCTAAGTCTGATACTTGGTCAAGCTATACGAGATTGAGATGCTTTGACCTATCCAAGGGTAAACACGTGCTTTAAACAGTTGCTATTCTCTGTTATGTGCTTACTGTTTTCAAATGCTTGTGTTGTTAGCCTCAAGAGGGCATTATGTGATATTGCCTCTCTTGCATCTCATTGACTAGAGGGACTCCTTCCCTTAGAGACTTTTGTGTTTTCAGTCTATATGAGACTTGCTTTCATAGGTTGTTCTAGCTTGCTAAAATTCTTTATGCATCTTTTTTATGTGTTGAATTCATGCTTTATATGCTAGATTTTACTATGAAAAAGACCTGCGGAAATTTGTGAATTTCTGTCTCCTACTACCTATGGTTGATACTTGATGTTACTAACCAATCTTGTGGAGAAAGTGCAGGTACAGCGATGACGGATGTCGTTTCATTGTGCTATTAGGTTTTCTTTCTCTTTACTGGTTTCTTTTGTAAACTAGACTTAAGAGGGCAATTGTTGAGATATTATAATTCTAGTTTACATAAGCTGTTTTATATATATATATCTTATAGACTATGTCCTCTATAGCCTAAATCTGTAATGGGCTTGTAGCCCATCAGTTTGGTCAAGCCCAACTCTATGTAGTGCACCCTCGGCAACAACTTCAGCTCTCCTACTGCTTCACTTACCGCAACACAACGTTTTGATGCCATTGAAGCATCATATAAAGGCTCCTTCCTGGTTCAGAAAAGGAAGACTTGACACTGTAGCTTCAGAGAGAAATCAGAAGCGGCAAAGAGAGAGCGAAGCCAGGGTTTTCGGAAGAGGAGCTCGAGCACCGCCGAGAGAGCTTGGGAGCTTCTCCCATGGCCACTTTGGAGATGAATAGGTGCAGAGCATTCCTCATTTCCGATGAGACACCATACCACAGAGAGATTGCTGCACCTTGGAAGCTCGTGGATCTGAGAAGATCCGAGTTCCTGCAAGAGAACGAATGCTCCCATTGCTGAACGATCTCATGGGGCTTACATCGAGCGGGATTCCGAGATGGTGTTGAAGGCGAATCACAAGGGCTGAACAGGAGGAAGGTTCAAAGAACGACAGCAAGAAAGATCGAGAGTTCTTGGTCTCGATCTGCAACTGACATAAGACGAAGCCACAGGAGTTCAAAGGGCTACGAAGGAATCTGAAGGAAGATCCGGGATGTGCATGTCAACCCAGCTTAGACTCCGATCTGACGATGTTGCTGCGTCGTCTCAAGATCAGGGAGTTCTCTTCTTAAAACTGATTTCCTTATCACAGTAGCTTCAATTGCGTGTTTATCGCTTTGAGCCTTGTACTCAGTTCTTGCTTAGATTTCCCTCTTAGGTGTTTGTATGCTTCGTTATCGCGTCTTAGAGCACAGTGAAACGCTCTCTTGAGCCGGGGACGTAGGGATTTTTCCCGAACCTCGTAAACAAATCACCGTGTCCATTTTCGTTTACGTTTTATAAGGATTCGGTTCACTCTAGATCCGAGTCTATACTATTGAATGCTTGACCTAGATGTACCTAAACCTGGATTTACATACTCGTAGTGGTTCAATTTACTCGTAGTGGTTCAATCATTTGTACTCATAGTGGTTCAATTATGTTTCCTATAGCGATTCAACTATTTACTCGTAGAGGTTCAGTCATTTTACTCGTGGTTCAACCATTTACTCGTAGTAGTTCAATCATTTTACTCATAGTGGTTCAACCATTTACTCCTAGTTTAAATGTACAATTGACATAAATATTCGACTTTTTTTTTTATATAGAACTGTTTTGATTTATTATACAACTTTATTTTTTTATAAAAGTGATTTTTGTGAACTTCAGGCACTTGTTTTCCCCTGCTTGAACTCGCTTACAAGAAGAGAGACGAAGTCAATGAGCAACTCCAAAAATTGCTCCTTGAGAGGCTCGGTCCACTAGCTTATCCATGCCAAGTTTCTCAACGGTGAGTCCCCCTGTTTAACAACAACCAAAGGAGGATGAATCTTGTCGGTGAATCCCCTATTTAACAACAAGCATTCAACTAGCAGTGAACACTAGAGAAAACATACCTGTATCCCGGAAATCCTGTTTCCAGATGACTTCTTGTTGTGTGGAAGTTGAACGTGGGTAATAAGCTAACATCCTATAACATAAAAATAAGTACACTAAGAACAATACCTAAGAGAAGGCAGAGTTGTATCTAATTGAAAAGCCATAACAAGTACCTGATGCATCATAGAACCGACCGGATCCATTTATTTTAAGCATCCAACAACCATGCCATGTTTGACATAAAAGACATTATTCACTTGTGCATCTAAATCGATCTGTCCCTGTATCCTTGTTGGTACAGTGGCAAAGACGATTGACCTCGAGACTCACACATGAGAGCTAGTTAGAGATTCCACAGGAGTTGAGCTAGTTTAGGATTTGCCGTCGTTGCAGACCTCCTTGAGAATGTTAAGGGTCTCGATGTGGATGGAGATGATGGCAAAGGGGAATTCGAGGTAGAAGATGGGAGGGCGGAGGATAGGGGAGCAGATGGAGAGGGAAGAGAGAGGGAGGTCGAAGAGGAGGAAGATGAGGGTGAACCACCTTGGATTAAAGAGCGTGGCTAGGCAATTTGCGTCTGGAGAACGAGCAGTCGAGTAGATGTGAGAAAGGGGGAGAGAAGAGAACTAAAAAGCATGCGCCCATGTCTTTTTTTAACCAATGAAATGACCCTACTTATGAGGTAAATGTCACCACCTCTCCCATACTTTTTATTTCTACCAATATTGCCCTTATTTCAATTATAAAAATTACAGATTTTAGCACGTAATTTTTATTCGAAATAATATTATAAGGTGCAACTATAAGATTACAAAATGCAACAAAATATGTTACATCACATTTTTTGTCTTTATAATAAAAAGTGAAAAATTTGAGATTACAAAATATAAAGTGAACAAATAATACAATAGAGGTTATTATTAATAAATGTGCATTTTCATAATGTAAAGTAAGTTTCATACCAAAATTTTTCTTTATGGGTTGCTATTTTTATGGCGGTTTTGCACTTTAATGCGACATGTATCATTTAAAGCCTATTAGCTCAAAAATGGTATAACGATGTGTCCATGCACAAAGGTTCAAGTTCAAAATACCGCATAAGCTATTTATGGTTGTTTTCTCTTTGTTTCCATTCATGATTAAGATTATAAAGTGCAATAATAAAATGATAACGTGCATAAATAAGATGATAGAGTGCATATATAACATTATGATGTGCAAATATAACTTTAAATTGTGCAAATATAATATTATGTTGTGCATATCTAATAATATAATGTTACGTTGTGCACATATAACATGATGTTGAGCAAATGTAACTTTAAGTTGTGCAAATATAATATTATGTTGTACAAATAAAATAATAAAGTGTAAGAATAAAATGATGGTGTATGAATAATAATAATAATATGAAGTGCATGAATAAGATTGTGAAGTGCACAATTAAGATTATAAAGTGCATAAATAAAATGATGAAGTCTATGAATAATAATATGAAGTGAATGAATAAGATTATGGAGTGCACAATTAAGATTGTAAAGTGCATAAATAAAATGATAAAGTGCACAATTAAGATTATAAAGTGCAAGAATAAGATAATACAAGAATAAGATAATAAAGTACAAGAATAAGATAATAAAGTGCACAATTAAGATTATGAATTGTACTTTTATCAGAAAATAATATAAACTATTAAAATTAAGCAATTTAGCCTATGTAGGAGTCGAACCCACATCTTTGTGCATAAGCATATTGCTCGACCATTGAGATAATAGGCTTTTAAAGCGTAGATAACAATCAAATACTTTTACCATATAACATTTAAAATTGCTCAAATCGCAAAGTTTTAAGTAAGCAATTCAAGCCAATGGATCTATGCAACATCTTTACAAGTTTCAAATTGTAAGAGTTATAACGATAATGAACGGTCAGGGAAGCTCACACTGACAGATCTAGCTATTTGATCAAATGGATCGGATAAAATTAAAGCATTAAGCTAAAGGATAGATCGGATAAAATTAAAGCAATAAAACAAGCATATCAGCTAGAACACTAAAAAGGCTTTACCGCATATTCATCTATCTCAAACTCACTAATGTCTGATTCCTCCTCGGAGCTACAATCCATTTTAGCTTGGGATTGAAACTAAAAGTAGATCAGAGAACAGAAGATAATCTAAACAATAGCTAAACCATCGCTAAATTGTCAAACAATAATCTGTTCACATAAATCGCACAAGAGATAACAAATACTAGCTGAATATGTTATTCATTTCGGTAGTAAATCAAGCATGCTAATTCAGAGCCACACAAAGGCAGTCGAACAATATAAGTTGGCTAATGACCATCAGACTTGCACATTTAGAGACCAACACAGTAATTTAAACAGACCAAAACGAAATACTAGCTTTTGCTCTAATCAAGCCAACATGACAAGATACAACAGTAGATGTCAACATCAAATTCTAGGGTGTAAATGCACGTTTTTAAAACACAAACTGTCGAATGAACAACAGAAAGAATAAACCGCATAAACCAGAAGCATAAAAAAAAAAGAAACCGACAGCATTTCGAGTATTCAAAGCAAGCAAAACCTAATCAGAAATCGACAGCATTTCGAGTATTCAAAGCAACCAAAACCTAATCAGAAACCGACAACATTTTGAGTATTCAAAGCAAGCAAAACCTAATTCAACCCCAACGCCTTCCAACTTCAACCATAGGCCTACAAGTTCGAATTCATAATCCGTTAAAAACAATAAGTTGGAGGGAGGAGGAAGAGTATAGCGCATAAATCAACTTCTTTTCCGGGAAGCATCTTGTGTTGACAGATATTGCACAATAAAAAACCCTAATTTCTTCAATTTTGCTTCCAAAATTTGAATGTGAAAAGGACATTTCCGGTGTTGGTGCAGAGCTTCAGGAAGCGGTGAGATGAGAAGAGAAGGGGAGAAGGAAGACTTACCTGCGGATGAGATTGAAGCCGGTGTCAGAGAGCCTGCGATTTCGAAGCCGCCATCGAGCTTGAGAATAGGTACCAAGTGTTGGAGAAATCGAAATCGTGTGTGCGGGCCCACATACGGGAGACTCGAACAACATATAAACCCAACGGGGTTCCATCTCAAAACCAATTGGCAATGAAAGGAGTAGCCCTTCAACCTTATATGTTGTTCTAGCATTCTCTAGATTACCGATGTGGGACAACCACATTCCAACACGCCCCCTCAAGTGCAACGACATTTTTAGCCAACAAGTTGCACTTGCCACATGCGCTTAGATGGGTACCATAATGCCCGCGACATGCCACGGCCAGCAACACCACCAAATAGAGCCCAGACCGCAAATAGGAGACATGAACAACATATAAACCCAACGGGGTTCCATCTCAAAACCAATTGGCAATGAGAGGAGTAGCCCTTCAACCTTATATGTTGTTCAAGCATTCTCTGGATTACCGATGTGGGACAACCACATTCCAACAACGTCGTTGGAGATGCTCAACTTAACCTCGACTACCCTACCACCGGCATCACCATCATCGGTAGAGGATGTGGTTCTAGGCTGCTGCAAAGGCGAGGGTGGTTGGTCGCGGAAGAGGGAGTTGCGAAAGCAGTTGCCGAGAGAGAGAGAGAGAGAGAGAGAGAGAGAGAGAGAGAGAGGCGGCCATGGATCCAAGTTCTCAGCTATAAGAGATGCTGCTTTGGCTTGAGGACAACACCGCCAGGGCTGCGGGGCTCGGGCGCAACGGAGACTGGAGAGGCGAGAGGGAAGGAAGACATGGCCACTCTAGAAGAGAGAAGAGAGTTGAGGCTCCTCGGCGACTAGGAACGACTCATGAGAAAAAAAAAAGGTTAATTTTCATTTTAACCCTACACACACTCTCTCTGTATATCTATAATATCGGTAGTTAGGCCCAATCCCAATTTGTTGGTAGTTTGTTAGCCGGCAGAGATAGCTAGTTAGGGGTAGTTAGTATAAATTGTAGAGCACACTTTATATATACACTAGTAATTGTTACCCGCATCAAGCCTAACTAGCTTGGTTGGTAATGGGCCTAGTGTAGTGACCAATAGATCATGAGTTCGAATCCTCCTCCTTAATATTGTAATGGGTCTAGTGTCTACTTGTGAACCAAAAAAAGAGTAATCGTTACCCGCACTCTTACGTGTTTTTTTAATAAATTAGATTTTATTATATTAATTATATTTAATTTTTTTTAAATTTTACATGAATATTAAAATGGTTTGTTTGAAATCTTTTAATAAAACCTTTCAATCAATTATAAATTAAATTAAGAATATAGTAAGTGAAATTCAATATACAAACTAAGATACAAATAATTATTTTCTATAAAAAAAACGTCTAACCAACTAAGATATAAATAACAAACTTTTAAATATTTATATTATTATATTTATTTAAATTATTTAATAATAGTTAATTACTTTTTTCCAAATCCCACCAGGACCGATCGGGACGGGTCCGAAATTTACGGAATTTGTGCCTACCCCTAGTATTGTGGACAAGATGATTTCTGAAATTACACTCAGGTTTTGCCATTTGTATGCCGAAAACGAGGGGAAAGACCACTATTGCGCATATTTTTTTAGTTTTAATACACTCAAGCAACAAACAAAGAAAATTGTAATTGCTTCAATCTTTAAAAAATCCACATAAATAACTCAAGCGATGAACTCAAATTAGATTATAACTAGTCACTTAAACAAACTGGCAATGACCATCAAGAAAACATTGGTCGCTTGAAAATTTCATCAAGTCCATTGGCGATGAACCCTTTCAGTCTCCTATTACCTCATGCTACAACACTTCGCAATATAATATTGGCACATGAATTATGAAGCGACGAATATCTAGAAAACTCACTCGATCCCAATCCACTTCGCTTATCAAGCGATGATAATGTTCTGTAACGGCCCGAATATAAGTATCTGGGTTACGTTTCGAAGGTTGGATACCTTCGTTCGGATCTTGCAATTCAGGTACGGGTCGAGTTTTCAAACCCCAAAAGATCAGTATTGTAAAGTGGGGATTTTGATCCCCAAAACAATGGAAGGGTCGTTGGGTACCCTTAACCTATCATGAAAGCCTAAGTCACGAAAATTCATTTAACGGAAAGCGGAAAGAGAAAGTAAAGTACAACTTGCTAAGGTGAGGTCGGGTCAAAACCAAATCGATAAACATAGATTCAAGAAAGTCTTTAACCAAGTTAGCGAAGTTAGACAGGTTCTTCGCATTCGCCTAGAAGATTCCCACGCCATAGAAGCATAGAGCAAACATACCTAAAAACAATTTATGCGGGTGGGGTCAGACCGAGTGTAATTTCAGAAAACGAGGGGAAAGACCACTATTGCGCATATTTTTTTAGTTTTAATACACTCAAGCAACAAACAAAGAAAATTGTAATTGCTTCAATCTTTAAAAAATCCACATAAATAACTCAAGCGATGAACTCAAATTAGATTATAACTAGTCACTTAAACAAACTGGCAATGACCATCAAGAAAACATTGGTCGCTTGAAAATTTCATCAAGTCCATTGGCGATGAACCCTTTCAGTCTCCTATTACCTCATGCTACAACACTTCACAATATAATATTGGCACATGAATTATGAAGCGACGAATATCTAGAAAACTCACTCGATCCCAACCCACTTCGCTTATCAAGCGATGATAATGTTCTGTAACGGCCCGAATATAAGTATCTGGGTTACGTTTCGAAGGTTGGATACCTTCGTTCGGATCTTGCAATTCAGGTACGGGTCGAGTTTTCAAACCCCAAAAGATCAGTATTGTAAAGTGGGGATTTTGATCCCCAAAACAATGGAAGGGTCGTTGGGTACCCTTAACCTATCATGAAAGCCTAAGTCACGAAAATTCATTTAACGGAAAGCGGAAAGAGAAAGTAAAGTACAACTTGCTAAGGTGAGGCCGGGTCAAAACCAAATCGATAAACATAGATTCAAGAAAGTCTTTAACCAAGTTAGCGAAGTTAGACAGGTTCTTCGCATTCGCCTAGAAGATTCCCACGCCATAGAAGCATAGAGCAAACATACCTAAAAACAATTTATGCGGGTGGGGTCAGACCGAGTCCCCTCCCCCCCCCCCAACGCACTCTGGGTCCCGCAAGCAAGCATACATATACGTTATTCCTATAATAAAGATGCAACTAATGCAGTGCAGAAATTAACACTCTATCATATCATCATGCTCATGCCCGATGGTGCTGGGCTATCATATCATCTCATATAATGACACAACGACTCAGGACAAACCCGATGGTGCTGGGCTATCCTATGACCCTATCAAAGACTCTATGACTCACAGATAGCGGTCGTTCTGTTCTCAAACACACAGAGTATCTGAATGCTCACACATGAGTGCAACCCTAGCATGATACTACATGGTATGCTTTTAATATGCTTATGCAACACCTAGTATGTCATATGATCACGATCAGGAGATTTTCTCTTTCAAATCTGAGTAAGCCCATAAAGGAACTTACCTGAGAAAGTCGAACAGCAAAGAGATAGCGGAAAGTAGAATCCAAGCAAATAAAAAATCACCTAAAATAAGTAATAAAGGCGCCATAAGTCTAACGTCTAACTAACCAAGTAAGCATAGAGAAACATGTTCGAAAGAAATTTCTGAAAAACAAGCGATAAATCAAAACGCTTCAAAATACGAGAAAACATCCGAAAGTTGAGATATCCGCAGATTAACCATTTTAATTTCCAATAATTCTCATTCGTCATTCCATCCAATGTCTCATCTCAGTTCATCTCATCTCAGTCCAATGTCCCAATCTAGTTAAATCTCATAAAAGTTCATAGATTCAATCAGGTCATAAAGTAAGGTCCCATATTAGTTTGGTCAAAATAGGTCCAAAGTCCGATTAAAATGAGTCTAAGGTTCAACGAGTCTGAACGGTCCGTTAAAATAAGGTCTGAAAGGTTAGATAGTCTGTTAAATACAGTTGTTCAAGGTCGCTCTCAAATAGACAAATCCGGTTGAATTGGTCAAAGTTATCGTTAAAGGAATCCCAGCATCTCGGTTTCAAAACAACAAATCCTTTAAAAAATATTTTCGAAAAACTTGAAAACCCTTTTTAAATTAATTTACCAACCAATATTTAACTATCATAAAACACCAAAATTAATCCATTCATTTTTAACAACCACATTTATAAATTTATAATAATAATAACTTTAACACATTTTAAAATCACCATAAAATAACCTAATGTATTCCAAATAAATCTATTTTTTAATCAATTTATTATATATATATAATTTTCAGAAATTATAACTTATATTCATAAATCAGAAATATTAATAACAATAATAATAACAATAATTATAATAATAATCAACTAACAATAGTATATAATATAGCATCTATATGTATATCTATAATATAACAAGAAAAGTTGTGTGCAAGCCTTCATAAATGTGTTTTCAATTTTTTTTTGTTTTTTTTCATATTGATTCCACTAACCCATTTACTTAATTAATACCTAATTGATTCACTGTGGTAGTCTTTTGTATTCCGCCGTTTGGGTGTGTTTTCAATTTGTGTTTTCTTTTTTTTTTCCACATATTGATTCCTCTGTTCTGTCGTTTGGGTTAGAACCCAATTAAATGTAAGCTAAGACATTTACCAAATTAAAACCCAATTAATGAGCCTTTTGGGTTAGCTTATTCCTCTATGTTCTGCCGTTTGGAATAGAACCCAATTAAATGTGAGTTAAGGCATTTACCCAATTAATGAGCCTTTTGGGTTAGCTCAAAAAAAATTGAAATCAGACTGAATGTTTCCTAATAATCAATTTAAAACCTCTATGATTTTTGTAACAGCCATAGCCCTTAACAATCAATCAGCCGTTTTGCCAACTAATAATCAATTTAGGAAAAAGAAAATTGAAACAAATTGGGTTGCCTGCATTTTGATTGTTATGCCTTCTTCCTCCATATAAAGGGGTTTGCCCTGCTAATCCTTCCATCACAGTGAAACACCAACATTATGGCCACAGGCTTCAATGTCTCTACACAAGATGAAGCACACACTTTTGTTGGGGATTTGATCGAATGGAAAGATGGCAAACTCAAGGTGATGATTTGCCGAAAGTGGGACGTGCGTACTGCTTTTGGCAAATACATAAGCACCGACTTTATTGTGTCCGACGAAAAAGTAAGCATTGCATCCACTCATGCACACACCTGTACCAAAATAACTTCAATTGTGTTAGAAACTAATATGGCTAAATATGCACAGGGAAGTATCATCCATTGTACAGCAAACCGTAACATTGCCCACTATTTTCTCAAGCTAAAGGAGGGCTCCATATACTTCTTAAAGAAATTTAGCTTTCAACCTGTGAAGAACGAGTATCGCATCCTGAAACACAACACCCATATGTTTGAACTAGATGGCTCTACAATTGCTACGAAAATAGAGTGCTCCCCGAATGGTTTTATTCGTTACCCTTTTGAGCTAATTGAGTTTGAAAGCCTCCGCCCTACCAACAACAAATATTTAGTTGGTAAGAAACACATTTCATTCTTTTCTATCTATCTACCATGCATACTATTACAAAATACTCTCATATCTCGAAAGCTTAATACTCCAAAATTGTAGATGCTATTGGTTGCGTTACACAAGTCGGTGTGCAAGTTCCTCGCACAAAAACTTCAAGCACCGTGGATTTCCACTTGATTAATGAAAGGTCAATTATCCATCTTTATCTCTTCTCACTTAAAATTTTGTCCAACATGTTCTGTTGCCTTTGCTTATGCACTAACTTTAGCTATGATTTCAAACTATAGCAGCTAACCTGATTACAATTGGGTGTCACAGTCGCCAACCAACATTGATGACCCAAACCTTGATCTCATTTCATTCAGTGCAACCATAGGGTATCCACGTGCAACTTCTTTCAGTGCTGTCAAAGAACTCTGAGCACCGGTTTTGCACATGATAGAGTTGCTAGGATCCACTGTCTGTAATGTGAAGTTGATCACCTGCATATTTGTCCAAGTGTCAGTGCTATCATTCCTATCAATGCTGCAAACTTGTTCCGATGGACACTTTTTTGCATATAATTGTACTTAGCAGGCATACAATAGATTTATCTTATCCAATGTTTGCTAGAAACTGAAAACGAATATCCAGCATGCAGTTATAATTTGACAAACGAATGCTAGGTTTAGTTCCCAAATGAGGAAAAGTTTAGTTAGGACACCTATAACTACATAAAAAAAAAACATTGGTGCTCTACCAGTTATGTTTAGTTTCCCAAATCAATATGAACCATATGTGCCAGCCTCATATCTAAATAACCATATATCCATTGTTTATGCAAGAAACTAGAACTAACCTGAATTTTATGGTGAAATAGATTGCCAATTAAGTAGTGAAGTGACACACCAATTGCGACTGCTGAGATTATAAGTAGGAATCCATATCCATAGCCAAATGTCATTCCAACAACCCACATAGAAGGTGAAGATGGCAGGAGTAGAGTGGGAAATAATGCCATAGCGAAAAAGAGTATAACTGCCACCATGGGGCGACTGAATGTTGTCGTCTCCCAGTGGATAATTGGCATGTCTTGGACATGATGAGGGCAAACATAATTAAATAATTTAGTCGGGAAGAGATTAGAAAATAGGACGAGCAAACAAAACAAACTGCTAAATTTGTTAACTCTGCAGTTGCAAATAGTTTTCAAATTTCCTTAAAACTACTAATCACACCATATGGTCTGTCCCATAACCAATATGTTTTTTTTCCAAAAACATTTTTTTCAATTTCCAGAAAACATGACTAAACCTCACTAAGGTAAGCAGGTCCAATCATTCCATTCCCCTTTTGCTTATAACAGAATTGAGCAGCAGAAGTAGTTCATGCACAACGAAACTCAACTCTCCAACTTTAACAGTTAAGATTAATCAGTTCTGTACTGAAATCAAACCACACCCAACCACCAACCCTCTTTCCCCTTTCTTTCGTGTAAATTATAAGTGCACCCCGTGCCCATCAAGCCTCCACATATGTAATTAAATTTGCCAAAACAACACTAGGGAGCGTGAACAGAAACATCATTACTGACTCAATAACTGATAGCACAACCAAACAATTACCAACACACAGAAACCCCCTACAAAGGACATAAAATATTACCTTTACTTATTTTAGTCAACAGATGGGTTTCAAATTCAACGTTTAGGATTGACTTCAGGGCATCTGATTTCGGGTGCTGGCTTAGTTGGTTCGTGGACAGCTG
Organism: Persicaria maculosa; assembly: GCA_963922045.1. NCBI lineage: Eukaryota > Viridiplantae > Streptophyta > Magnoliopsida > Caryophyllales > Polygonaceae > Persicaria > Persicaria maculosa. The sequence continues at coordinate 39,150,053 of OY998265.1, read as the reverse complement.
GAAGCCTAGAGTACATTAGGGCTGGGCTTCCGGTCTGGACCGGACCGGACCGGACCGAAGATTCCGGTCTGGTCCAAGACCGGTGGACCGTAATCTCCAAGAACTTGGACCGCGGATCGGACCGGGACCGGAACTTATGGTCCCGGTCTTTACGGTCTGCGGACCGTAAAGACCGGTTGGACCGGAACTTTACCTTATATTGAAATTTCTTAACCCTAGATTTAAAATCGGGATGAGATTCTTTAATCTTAGTCTAAAATATTTATGATTTCTCCAAATCTATACTAAAATTGACATTAATTTGTTAAAATATACACAAAACACCTAGATCTAAAAGTGAAACGGATAGAGGGAGGCACACCTCACACACATTAACCTCTTTTTCTTTTTTTAATGATAAGAAATCCGGTCTAATTCCGGTCCGATCCCGGGTTTGGACCGAAAACCGGAAATAATAATTTCTTGGACCGTGGACCGGACCGTAAAATCCCGGTCCGATCCAAAGACCGTAATTTCCGGTCCGATCCCGGTCCGATTCCGGTCCGATCCAAATTTTGCCCAGCCCTAGAGTACATATGTCCGAAGCGAGGGCAAAACTCAATTTCCCCGGATTAATCTTCTTCTAAGCCTTTCCTTTTTACAGAAAATTAAGTACCATCCATGAAGAATTAGTAATTGGAGGATACCTTGAACTGCAGGTGAATCATCCACAACAGGAACGCGGGAGCACATGTTTGGCGGTTCCTTGGAGGCGAGGATGGAGAATCCGAGGAGGGGGAAGAGGAGGAGGCCGACGAGCTGGGCGGTGGCCATGTCTCCCACCATTAATAAAAAATAAGATGAGCTCCAGATCTGCTTTTAATGGAATTAGGAATTCCGGTCAGTTGACAAAAACAAATTGGGCACCAACATTGCGCCTTTCTTTCCCTTGCTGTGCTTTTTTTTTTCTTTCTTTTACTGTATTTTTTTGGTTTTTGAGCACGTGTCCCGTTTTCATTGTGTGTAAAATGACGTGGCTTACCATTGCAATTTCACCTGCCTTTTTTTCTTTTTCTGTTTATTCATTTTTTTAACACATTTCTGTTCAATCGTTACACTTACATATTCAACAATTCAATAAAAAAAAAGAACAAAGAGTAGCTTTTGACCTGTTGTTAGTCTTTTTCCTTTATTTATTAATATTATTTATTTTTTCCTTCATTAATGTTACACTTGCACTTACAACGTTACATTATATATGTATTATATATGTCATTTTTGTCATTTATTTTTTTCTTATAAAAATTAATAATAATATTATTTATTATATATGCATTTTATAATTTTAATAAATAATAAAAATAGCGGGTACCCGTTACGGGCCGTCCAATCCCATACCCACTGCGGGCGCAAATCGGACTTAGCAGCCCGCATGCCTTTACCCCCTGTCCATGCCCGTCCGATATAGCGGGCCGGCGGACCGGGTCGACCGGGCTTATCCGCGTTTGCCCAGGTCTATATACACACACATTAATGTGCGTTTGCTCAGGTCTATATACACACACACATTAACAACGGGCGGAAGAACTTGATGTTATCGTTCATAACAACGTTCTAGAAAGAATACTGCTTAAAGACGGCGACTCTTTTGCTAATTTATTTTCTTGCTTGAAAAAAAATTGCATGTTATTTAAACTTTGTTAACAAAAATAATAATCATAATGACAGCAAAAATACACACTTGGCCTTGAAAGACTCTTATTTGTATTATTAAGAACCCATAAGTTTAATTCCGTACAATTTTATTTTATTAAACTATGTCCCGTGCGTAAACACGGGCATGCTGCCTAGTAACATATAAAAGAAGCTTTTTGGCCAATTTATTGCCAACTTAAAGCCAAACCAATTAATCCTCTTTTTTCCAAAAAAAAAATAATATGAAGAAGAAGGAAAGACCCACAAAAAGAATTACAATAAATCATTCATATTAAATATTTTAAAATAATTGAAAGTCAAACATCTATCTATATTTATATAACATATAAAAAAGGTTTTTTTTCCATTTAATGCCCAATTGAAAACTAAACCACCTAATTTATAATAATAATAATAATAATAATAATCTATAATTATAATAATATATTTTATTAATTTTCAATATTTGTTTGTCATAATTAAGGATATTATTTATTTTTTACATAGTGATAAGTTTAGAATCTATCCTAATGAGACTAGATGATAATATAAACAAAGAACAAATAGAAAATATTTAAGATTAAAAATAATTAAAATATATTTATTTAGAATAACCATTTTAATTAAAAATAATATTATAAATCATAATATTTCATATAAATTTGCATAAAAACGATAATTTATTTTATTAAAAAATATCTTAAATTGTAAGAATTAACTTATAAAAGAGGATTTTTTCCCAATAAATTTATCAATTAAATGTCTCCTCAACAGTTAGAAAAAACTTTTAGATTAACAACAATGACAACTACACATCTGTTTAGATTAGCCATTTTAAAATTAATATATAGCACACAACATAATATATCATAGAATTTACAATTTTGTATAAACATTGTCTTTCTTTTTTAAAAAATCAAAATCTTAAATTTTAAGAATAAATAGAAACAAATAAAATGTTCAATTGTATAATGTTTGTGATATTAAATATAAATACGAGTATAAAGTCAGAAAAACTATAAATTTGATAATAATTTAGCGGTTGGTATTAAATATAAAAAAATCTTAATAATATATATTGCATAAAAACTTTTTCAAATATATTATAAAAATCAACTATATAATATAAAATATTATTATATAATATTTATATATAAGAAAAAAAAAATTAGGCCCGTGCTATGCACGGGCCGAAACCCTAGTAACACAATAAACAAAACCACTCTTAAAACAAACCCAAAAGGCCCAATCTCCCCAATCCGTTAACAAGCCCAGACCCGAGCCCAAACAACCCAAACCCAAAGCCTCAATTTGATTAAATAAACTAGCCATTTTTAAAAAAAAATGGGGCTAGACCGAACCAAAAGAAGAAAAAAAAAAGAAAGAAGCAACCCGGACCCGAACCGGTGTTCTTCCTCTGCCCAGCCTTGCGCGAAGACGGATGAGGAGGATGGACGAGGTCCTCACCGGAGCGCTCTCGTCCCCGGACCGGCCACTCTGACGCACCTTCCCGACCATCACTAACCCAAACGTGACCCAAGGAAAGGAAGGAAAAGCGAGACTCACCGAGGTTGACGTTCTCGCCGGAAAAAGAGGTCGCTTGGTTCGATTCGACTCCACCGGTGGAGAAAGCTCCTTGTTATTGGCGTAGGAAGGAGAAGGAGTGAGTAAAGGTCTGTCTTTACTAGGTTTTAAGTTGAAAGAATCGAAAAACGAGTGAAAACCGACCTTACTTGCGAAAACAGGGGAATGGGTGCTCGAACGACTCGGCCTTGCTCCGTCGGAGTTCCTGAGTGGCTAGTGGGGGCTCTTCAACGTCGAGAGATGTGGTAGTGCACTCATTGCAACTGCTCAGCATGGAAGGAAGGAGAACAAGGTTGTGGGTGCTCGGTCTCGTTCACGAAACAGGGGCTGAGCTTTGGGAGCTCTCGGCTCCATCGGTGGTAGAAGAAGATGAAGATGGTGATGGCTCGGGGGAGCTGTGGAGGTGAAGTAGAGCAAGATGTAAAGGGAGCGTGGGTTTGAATGTAAAAACAGGGGAGAGAAGGAGAGAAAAAGAGGTGGGTGCTTGTATTGTGGTGTCGTTTGGAGACAAGGGGGAGATGGTGCTGGTTGGTGTTTTGGGTTTAGCTTGGAATCGACAGTATGGTGTTTGGAATGGATGAACTTTTCCTTTGAAATGAAGAAGGGAAACCAGTTTGGATGTGAAAAATGGGGGACTTGGTGTTGAGCAAAGAGGGAGAACAAGGGAAAGGGTGGGTTTGTGTCTTGATATCAGATTTAAAAAGTAGGGAAAAGCTGGGACTGTAGGGAATCAGATGCAGGGGGTGGGTTTAATTGCCTTGTGATTTTTCCAAAATAAAGGGAGTGGATAGCTGGAGGAGGAGGAGGGCACTGCAGTGCTGATGCTTTTGAACGAAATTGGGAGGCAGATCTAAGGACCACCGACATTTTAAAATATTATTTATATAAATTATAGATTTATTCAAATTTAAATTTCATTTAAGTTTTAAGACTATGAAAATTTTTAAAAATTTGCGTACTCAATGAACCGATTTATTTTATTTTTCGAGACCAATCCCGACATAAACTTGTGGTTTAAAATTGAGAATGAATTTATTTCGTCTTAAATTTACGAGTCTTGAAAACATTTATGAGTTCGTTATTTAATTCGAATCTGAATACTTATTTTTAAATTTGTTAATCACGTCGAGTTAAGATCCAATTAATGCACATCCCCTCCAAGCCACCCTACCCTACCCTACCCTCCCCTTTTCTGCCTATAAACCCGCCCCCGTCACTCTTTCAATCCATCTCTTTACTCATTTCACCATCACCCCTTTCTATTAGTAGCAGAGCACTGCACCTTCCCCGCTCTCTTCGTACCTTCACCATCTCAACCCTTCTGCTCTCGCTCTTCAGCTCATCACCACCACCGTACACCATCATCCTTCACCCATCGCTGCACCTTCATCACCATCACGCGTCACACAGCCACGTCCTCCTCTGTTGAAGATCAAAAACGCCAGCTCTACCGTCACTTCCTCCTCACTCTCGAAGCCAGCACCTCCCCCACCCAAAGCTTGAGTCTCCGCCCACCGCTAGCAAGGTCCGTTCGAGCGCGAAACAACCTTCCGGTAAGTCGTTCTCTTTTGTTTCCAATCCAAACCACTCTCGAGCATACCATTACACTCACCCACATCTGATGCAGGTCCGAGGAACCATCGAGAGCCTCCGACGACGCCCAGAACTCCAAACAAAGCTCCGACATTTGCGAACATCTCGGTGAGCGTTCGAACCACCTTCCTTTTCCTTGGTTCGTTTTGGTTCCTTCTTATCCTTGGATGGTCGAGAGAGAGAGAGTCGAGGATGGGTCGGAGTGGAGTGGGCGAGCTCGAGGGCGGCGCGGCGAGCGTGAGGACGAGGGAGCGTGTGCGAGAGAGTGAGCTCCGAGGGACCGGCCTGAGCGAGAGCCTGAGCAGCGAGTGAGAGCGGAGACGGCGGCACGAAGGTGCTGGAATGAGCAGCCGCCGACGACCTTCTTCTCCGGGCGGTGTCGACCAGGCGCAGCGCTCACGGGAGCTGGACGAAGGAGATGCCGCTGTGGGCCCCTGCCCAGTCAGCTGGGTGGCCCCACCTCCTTTTATTTTTTTTATCTTTATTTTATTGTTGGACCAGTTTGAGTTAGAATTTATGGGTTCGATTCGATTAGGTTTGGTTCGGTTCGGCTTTATCCATTTATTTATTTATTTGTATTTGTTTATTTATTATCTATCTATATATAAAATACTAAAACAGAGGCATGAAGCGGGCTCTGGTACGATTTCGCGTCCACGGAATTTTTTGAATTAAAACGGGATTATTTTTGCTTACGTGTCATTTTCTAGATTAAAGTTGTATTATATTTTTGGGCCACATCAATTAATAACTCAATATAGTTGGGTAAAAAATTCATCTTTTAGATCAAATAATATATTTACTACTCACCTTATATCTTAATTAAGTAGTTTTTTTTATAAATATTCAACATTATATCTTAATTAGTTAGAAAACTTATCTTTTTAGATAACTTAATCTTATCAAATATTATGCATGCAGTCAAATTTTGGAATTGTTATAAAAAACGAATTCCTATTAAATTAATTAGAAAAAAAAAAGAAAAAAAAAGAAACCGGTTCTCTCTCTCCTATATTTTCCATAGGATTAACCGCTTCTACCTCATTCTTTCTTTGATTTCCCCTATTTTCTTTCTTTGACTTTCTTTCTGAATTAGTAGTACGTATCAATTATTTATATTTAATAGATATAATAATCATATTTATTGCATTACAAATTCATTTTTATGTAGAGTAAAAAATTATAACATCTACAATTGTAATCTATATCTATATCTATATATCTATATAAAATACTAAAATAGAGGCATGAAATGGTCTTTGGTGCGATTCGCATACGTGTCATTTTCTGGATTACAATGGTGTTATTTTTGCATACGTGTCATATTTTAGATTAAAATGGTATTAGGTAAATATATATAACTGAAGATTATATATTTTAGTATTTTATATAGCTACGTAAGCTTTTTATCATAATTGAAGATTATATATTTACTTTATACGGAGTAGTAATTTATATTAATTTAAAGATGATTTATATAATAAAATTTATTAACAAATCGCGGAACGGGCGAGTAATAAAACTAGTATCTATATAAACTCTTAATTTAAAAGAGTTTAGAATGATGTGTCAACCTTAGAGGCATTTTAGGAGTTTTCACCAATCATTTTTTATTTGCCATTTTTCTTTTACTTTCTTTAATTCTCCTTTTTTCGAATTTTTTTTCGAAATATTCATAGAAAAATAAATATTTACGTAAATATTCAATGGTTTAAAATAATTACAAAAATATTCATTTTTTGCAGGTTGTGCAGAAAAACGCGGACCCAGTACGCGTTTCATGTACAAAACTCGAAAGAGAATTGGCGCCGGGGGTTGGGTTTGAATGTTACAAAAGAAACGCGGCCTCAGGCCGCGTTTCTATTAAAAAAATAAAATGAAATTATTAGTATATTTACAGGTGCTGAGTTGGCATTAGAAACGCGGCCTGAGGCCGCGTTTCTCCTTCGGAATTGGGCCCCAGTTGCTGACTGGATGGGACGCCAAGCAAAAACGCGGCCTGGGGCCGCGTTTCTATATAATTTCAGAAAAAAAAAGATGGTCAAAGCAGCAATTACTGCAGTTGGTGGCAGTTACACCAAAAACGCGGCCTGGGGCCGCGTTTTTAGTGTTTTTAACCCTAGGCCAACCGGCCTCCTTCTCCACTTCATCTTCTTCATTCGTTTCTTCTTCATTCATTTCACATCTTCTGCGTTCGGCCTTCCTCTTGCTCGTTCATCCTTCGTCGTCCCCTCCTCGTTCACCTTCATCATCCCCTCGTCGTTCATCTCTTCTTCGGTCATCGGAAAATCGCCAGTTGAAGGTAAGTTTTTTTTTTTTTGAACGAATATGGATGGTGATAGATTGATTTTGGTCGGAATGGATGAAGGTTTGGTGATATTTGTATGTTTGTTATTGTTGATTAGTGATTATTACATATAGCTGAAATTGTGTGATAGTTGTAGATTGATTTAATCCAAAATTTAGAAAGTTGTATTTGATGATAGTTGTATGTTTTGATAGATGATAAAAAATTTTGATATTTGTATGTTTGTTTGAACGAATATAGATTAGTGATTATTATAGATCCGAAATTGTGTGATGTTTGTCATATAGCAAATATTGTATGATTATTAGAAGAGAAAACATTTTAGGAGTCATGAAATAATAGAAAATTAGATTTTGATTGTGTATATATATACTTGAAAGATTGTATTATATAATAGTAGAATAGATTTAGAAAACATTATTGATTGCATAAAATAATAGTAGAATAAATTGTATATAAGAAAAAAATTATAGAAGTTTAGAATTGAATTAGGGAAAAAATAAAAAAAAGGAGAAGAACATTTAAAAGATTTTGATTGCTAAGGATGGTAGGATAAGTACTTTTGAATTGTATAAATACAAAATTAAGATTCAGAATTTCATTAAGTCATTCTGCACAAATTATGTGTTCTGTCTTAGGGTACAAATGGCCATGCAATTGAATCCCGGTCCGCTGGTGAATGAGGTGCTCCACAGGCAACATCTCCATAGGTCAACTGATGTCTGTAATCGCGAAGAATATGTAAGTACATGTTGTTATCGTGAAGAATATGTAAGTATATGTTACAAATAGATCAGAAACTAATGTTTGTTTGCGTTATATTTATAGACGAATGGCGTGATCCAGCATAGACTACACTTGCGCAAGATTGGGCGAGACCTAGCTCCAGACCAGAGAGTCATGCAATACATAAAGGATGCAGGATTCGAATGCATCTACAAGCTTGGGTCTGGTTTCGAGCTAGACAATGAGTTAATTACTACGTTGATAGGGAGATGGAGACCTGAGACCCACACCTTCCACTTCAACGTAGGGGAGGCCATAATCACACTCCAAGATGTTTCAGTTTTATTGGGGCTACGTGTTGACGGTCTTGCAGTTACTGGAACTGCATTCTACGATTGGGCAACCGTTGCTGAAACACTACTTGGGCAAAGACCCCCGCCAAATCAGATAAGGGCTTCGTCGGTGAAAGTGGCCTGGCTACGACAGCTACTGGTGCCCTTACCAGAAGATGTGGAGGAACATGTAGTGCAGTGTCAGGCTAGGGCGTACATTCTCTTGCTAATGGGAAGTGTAATGTTCGCGGACAGTAGTGGCGGTCAAGTGCAACTGTTGTACCTCCCACTGTTAGCAGATTTGGAGGCTGCTAGCCAGTACAGTTGGGGCAGTGCGACATTGGCCTTCCTCTATCGACAGCTTTGTAGAGCTACAGAAAGAGAGAAAGTTGAGATCGTTGGGCCAGTCATCTTATTACAGGTACGGTAATTATTTCATTTCATACATCTACAGTCAATGAGCTTGTGAACTTATTACCTTTACAATAATACTAGTTGTGGGCCTGGGAGCGTATCCCCATTGGACGACCACGTTGCATTATCCCACTTGGTGAAGGTGATGACCATAATGCAGTTCGGAGGGCTAGAAGACAAGAGAAAAGGAAGAAGACAGGTTACGGTTCACAACCTCCCCAATTCAGTGCTCGATTTGTAGATGGGGAGGATTCACTGGCTATGAGATGGTTGAATTGCTCGTACTCCTATGGAACTACCCCGAAGACCTTGATGTACTATCGAGATGCATTAGATCGCCAAACTTCAGATCAGGTTAGTCAGTTTTATTGTCACTTCTCATCCTTGTATATCGTAGAAGTAAGAACTATTTTAGTCACATGCATTACTTTACAACACAGTTTGTCTGGGAGCCCTACTCGAGCGACGTACTAGCTCGCCTTGCTCCCATCTGTCGAGAAGGTGCGAACATCTGGCGATCTACTACACCTCTACTTTGTTTCGAGATAGTAGAGATGCACCACCCAGAGCGGGTCTCCCGCCAGTTTGGGGATGTGCAAGTGGTCCCCCCATCATGCGCATGTGAGGAGATGCTGCACAAGATGGATCGCAGGGGGAAACCCTCCCACAACTGGGCCGAGGTTCATGCACAATGGATACAGTTGTGGAACGATCGGGAAAACTCAGTTCATGTTGCAGCTGAGGTGGAAGATGAGGATGATGCTACATCACAATATATGTCTTGGTACACACGAATCACCAGACGCCTCATTAGCCCACCAATTAGTGCACCGTCAGGTGTATATCAACCCGTGGCTCCTGACTACCACATGATGGTTAGTGGTTACATCCTTCATTTTTTCAGTTGTTCAATTCACGATGGTTATTGATTACATGCTTCATTGTTTCACTTGCTCATCATAACTATATCGTTATGTCCAGGGAAACTTCATGATGGATGCTAGTACTCGGGCAACCCAGACTGCGGAACAATCGCATAATTTCTATGCCCAACACCAGTACAACTCCATGATGGGTCAAGTGGATGAGTACTGCAACTACATGGCAACACAGGGATCGCAGCTTCTCAGTCAAGTGTCCTACAACCCCACACTGCCAACCATTCCGACTGGACCCAGAATGCAGCAACCATCTCAAGCACATATGCCACCCACTGGGTATGGAGTGTCATCCCAACCTGAGATGCAGACCCAATCGTCGATGGTGTTTCCTTCGTACCCGTCATACGGTACTCCTGGTGGCACACCTCCAGTCATGATGGATCCACGATTTATGTTCCCCCAGTCGACGTTTGTGGCCTCTGGCTCAGCTCCGTCCCAGTTCGGCCCTGCACCTACGTTCTTGACCACCCCGCCTTGTCATCAAGGGCGGATTGTGTACCCTGACCCTTGCAACCTGTACGGTGCCACACCTCCAGCTCGGCCTGCGCCAGATCCCAACCTGTACTGCCAACCCGAGTATGAGGAGGATGAGGAGGATGAGTAGAGTGACTGTTTTTTTATGTTGGGATGTTGTTGTTGGATCTTTTTTTAGTTTAATTTGGTTTATGTTCACGTTTCATTTGGTTTATGTTGGGATGTTGTTCTTGGATCTTTTTTTTAGTTTAATTTGGTTTATATTCACGTTTAATTTGGTTTATGTTTGCTATGATTGTGTGAATGACCATCCAGAGAAATAGACAATGTAGTTTACTCTAATATAGTTTCATCGTTCAACCAACCAAAGCATAAGTTCTTCACAAATAATAACACGACAGTTAATAACACGATAACTAATAACACGACAATTAATAACACGACAATAATACTAGTTGGAGCATCATAAAGATCACGAACCGGATGGACCCGCTCGACTCGGGCAAGATCGTCTGTTGTGCCCATAACCTCCACAGTTTCCACAACGCACTTGACCTGGGACGCTAAAATCCATCTCATTCCTAATCCTTCGTGATGGGGTTCGCCCAACATCTCGCAAACGCGACTGATCGGCGACCAGCCTGGGACCTCCCACTTCTGGCCAGTTGAATGGCTCACCCACTGGCATAAATGTTGCTTGGTATGTCAATGAGTATAACTCCGTTGTAAAGTACCTTTCCACTAATGGCACGAAGGAAATGCTCTGATCTCTACAAACAGCCAAGACATGTGCGCAAGGTGTCCTCAACAACTTCCAACTGGCACATGTACATGTCCTACGACGTAAGTTCACGGTGTACGACCGGCCACTTCGCCTACCTTGTGACCCCCGCGGGTTCAAAATAACCTCAAATATTCCATTCTGCAGATCAAATGATATGACGTGTGCATTTCTTGCAGCTTCAATAAGTACTCCAATCTTACCATCGACCGCCTCTGTCAGTGGGAAACCTTGTGTGGAGCGGGTGAGAGCATCCGCTCTCCTCCGCACAAAGTAACTGTTCACCTTATAAAAGGTTTGTCGAACAAGAGCTGTGATCGGAAGACTCCTCCCACCCTTCAGGACACCATTAAAAGCTTCAGATAAGTTTGTTGTCATCACACCATACCTTGCCCCTCCATCCTTACAAATGGCCCACTTCTCTGGCTCAATCGCGGCTAAGTATTCCCAAGCTTCACCGTTCATCTGTTGGAGGGCGCGACACCCCTTCTCGAACCCGCGTGTGGTGAGCTGATAAGCAGTCCAGCCTACCATGTCTTTCACTTTATGATCGTGGAACGTGGAGTTCACATTCGACTTCAAATGTCGAATGCATATCCTATGATGTGCACTCGGCGCCCTCCATCTAGGCAGCTCCTCCATGGTCTTCAGGATGCCCGCATGTCTGTCTGAAATAACGCATAATCCGAGTCTCTGAGTGACGTATCTCCCTATACAATCCATGAACCAAGACCAACTATCTCCATTTTCACTCTCCACAACTGCAAAAGCCAGAGGGAAAAGCTGATCATTTCCATCCATACCTATTGCCATTAACACAACATGCTTGTACTTTCCATACAGATGGGTGCCATCGATCGATATCAAAGGACGACAGTGTGCAAACCCAGCAATGGATGGTGCAAAAGCCCAGAAAACACGACCGAATATCTTCTCTTGTGGATTTGGGGAATCCAGATTGCACCATTCAACCACTGTTCCCGGATCTGTAGCTTGTAGCGCAGCCATGAACCTTGGCAACTCCGTGTACGACTCCTCCCAATCACCATATATCTCTGCAATAACTTTCTGCTTTGCCCTCCATGCTTTCATGTATGAGACACAAATCCCATACCTTTTTTTCAGATGCTCGAGTATGAAACTTAGGGCTGTGCATCGGTCTAAAACTGAACCGAACCGGGCCGAACCGAACCGAACCGAAACCGAAAATCTTATAATTTCAAAACCGAAAGCCGAACCGAAAGCATTAGGTTCGGTTCGGTTATTTGCCGGTTCGGTTTGTGTTCGGTTCGGTTTTAACATAGTTGAACCGAATTTCCATAAAAAGAAATTTAAAAAAAAATCTTTTAAAAAAATTCGATTTAACACAAACCGAACAAAAAAATAATAAATGTATTAGTGTATATATGTGTGTATATACACTTTATATATGTTTATATATACACAGTACACACTACACACACAAGACAATATGTGTATTAGTGTATATATACACTGTATAGTGTATATATATTTTATAAACTGTATAAATACATATATATATAATTTATGTAGTGTATAAAAAGTAATATATATAATTTATGTAGTGTATAAAAAGTAATATATTTATATATATTGGAATATTTAAAAAAAATCGGTTTAACACAAACCGAACCGAAACCGAACACAAACCGAACCGAAACCGAAAAATGAAAATTCTCGAACCGAAAGCCGAACCGAAAAACTTCGGTTCGGTTCGGTTTGTGTTGGTTCGGCCCAAAAATTCGGTTTGGACCGAATCATGCACACCCCTAATGAAACTTGGCTTCGTGTCTTGATCATTGCGAAGAAATCCAAGAATCTCACCTCTGATGAAATTTGAGGTAACGTTACGATTATCCAACTGCAAAACCTCTCCAACACAATTGGCTGCATGAGGCCCACTGTAATTGACGACCGTCCACATATCAACAGTTCGATCAACACGACGAGCAGATAATCGCCATGTGCATCCACAACTGTCCTTCCTATCACAAACAACTGTGTACCAATCTGGACTCGCCTTCTTTGTCCTGTATGGCTTACTCAAACGCACAGAATACTCGGTCAAATCACATTTCAACTCCTCCAGCGAGTTGAACATTTGTCCGCGAAAAAACTGTCTTCCATCATCTAATTGGACAAGTGGATTGAACCCTTGCCATGAAGTTGTTATCATTGGATCAGCTTCAACAATATTCCTGTTGGGATTAGAGGCCTCGGCCCTAATCGCCGCCTCCCTAGTAGCATCATCGTCCTCTTCAGAATTATCCAAGTCGTCTTCGTGATCAACACCAAGAGCATCAACATAGATCTCATTCACTTGTTCGATCCCTTGCTGAGATGTGTTGTTATACTCATTCATCCTATAATATAATTAACTGTAAGTTAGTTTATCATAAATATTAAACGTTTTCACGAATGAATTACAATGAAAACTACGTACTCCTACATAATCCTACAAGTTAAACAAGTATTTCAATCTATTTCATCAACTAATATTACCTAAATAATCCTACAAGTTAAACAAGTTAATCACGATAATAAGTACAAGTTCATATAACAAAACTATATTCTCGACCAAAAAAATGAAAAGCAACAACACAACTACATAATCCTACATCATAATCATGATAGTAACTACATCATAATTAAAGATTCAAAACTCATAGAAGATTATTAAGGATTTCAAGCCTCTTACTCATTCAAATAAAAGTGAAAAACTTAAATAAGAGTGCAAAACTAACCTTAGCCAAGCCTTGATCAAATATGAGACAATATGTAATTTGAAGAAGAAGCAAATGCAAAGAAAAGATGATATGAAGAAGAAGGAAATGCAATAGAAAGAGGATACGAAGAAGAACCAATGCAAAGGAAAGAGTACTTGAAGACGGGTAAAGACAATGGTGAATTTGTTGAGTTGAGGAAATGAATAAAACGCGGCCTGGGGCCGCGTTTTATGTGTATCACACTCAAAGAATAAGAATCTTTGACTGTGTGTTTCTGAAACACAGAAAAACGCGGCCTGGGGCCGTGTTTTTGCCTTGCGTCCCATCTAGTCAGCAACTGGGGCCCAATTCCGAAGGAGAAACGCGGCCTCAGGACGCGTTTCTAATGCCAACTCAGCACCTGTAGATATACTAACAATTTCATTTTATTTTTTAATAGAAACGCGGCCTCAGGCCGCGTTTCTTTTGTAACATTCAAACCCGATCCCCGGCGACAATTTTCTTTCGAGTTTTGTACATAAAACGCGTACTAGGTCCGCGTTTTTCTGCAAAACCTGTAAAAAATGAATATTTTTGTAATTAGTTTACACCATTGAATATTTACGTAAATTTTTATTTTTCTATGAATATTTCGAAAAAAAATTCCCTTTTTTCTTCTTTTTCCTTTAATTCTATTTTTTTCTTTAATTTTACTAACTATTGTGCTTAATTCGAATTATTGAATTCAATCTAATATAACTATTAGACTTAACTCAAATTTATTTACTAAATATCTATATAAACTCTTAATTTAGAAGAGTTTAGAATGATGTGTCAACCTTAGAGGCATTTTAGGAGTTTTCACCAATCATTTTTTATTTGCCATTTTTCTTTTACTTTCTTTAATTCTCCTTTTTTTCTTCTTTTTCCTTTAATTCTATTTTTTTTCTTTAATTTTACTAACTATTGTGCTTAATTCGAAATATTGAATTCAATCTAATATAACTATTAGACTTAACTCAAATTTATTTACTAAATATCTATATAAACTCTTAATTTAGAAGAGTTTAGAATGATGTGTCAACCTTCGAGGCATTTTAGGAGTTTTCACCAATCATTTTTTATTTGCCATTTTTCTTTTACTTTCTTTAATTCTCCTTTTTTCTTCTTTTTCCTTTAATTCTATTTTTTTCTTTAATTTTACTAACTATTGGGCTTAATTCGAAATATTGAATTCAATCTAATATAACTATTAGACTTAACTCAAATTTATTTACTAAATATTGAGCTTAATTCAAAACATTGAATATAACTATTGTTTAAAATATCTATATTTATGTACTATACTTTACATAAGATTTTAAAAAAAAATTTATGAGATAATTATAATATACATTTATTGTAAAGTTTTTTTTATATTATCTTAACATTTATTAATATTTTATAATATTTATATATAATATTTTAGTTTAAAAAAACGCGCCATGGCGCGGGAATCGTACTAGTTTACTATTATTTATATATTATTTATCATAATTTTACTTAATTGTTATTCTGATTTATTCATTATTTAAATTATTATTTATTTAATATTCTTTATTTAATTATTTAGTTATTAAATTGTTTGTTTATTGTTTATTTATTTATTATATAACAATGGTTAGTTGTTTATATATTTGATTACCTATTTAATTAATTAACTAAATTCGATTATTGATTATTTAAAAGTCGATTTATTTAAGTCAAAATATAAATGGTTGGTTTTAAAGTATATAAATTGAATTATTTCTCAAGTGTTGAAAGTTATTTAAGCCCTTAGAATAGTGATTTAACATTTGAGTATACTAGGATTGTTTTAATCGGATATTTTTTTTAGTAGTTTAAAGATTTAATATTTTATGATTTGGAAATGGGCTAAGAATGATTTTCGGGGTTTAATTATTTGACTAACAACTTGACTTGTGAAATCATATGATTAAACTGCAAGTAAATACGGATTGGAAGTATGATTGAGATAATTATGGAACTGAGAAGGGGATGAGATAATATAAGATGTTGAGTTAAATTGAGATAAATGATGATAATGATGATGATATTATGACTAAATTGAGAAAGATGTGGAATATGAGATATGATGAGACGAGATGAGAAATGGAGATGAGATGATAATGATGAAATGGTTGGATTATATTATTTATGTGTATCTTATATGTTTCATATGTAACTTGTGTGCTTTGTGTAAGTTAGATTTAGACTTATTATGTTATTTATGAAATTTCTAGGTGATCTCTGATCTGTTGGATTGCTTACTCTTGTTGTCTTATTTTGGTGCTCTGCATCTCCAGGTAAGTCCTCCGGGGCTTACTCAAGTTAGAACCTCATGCCTGATGTGTCATATAGTGTGTAGGTGTTGCATCCTGCATATTCATGTAGTATCATGCTTAGGTTGCACAAATTAACCGAGCATCCGTATTCTCTTTGCGTATGGTAGAACGATTGTTAAATTGTGAGTCCTAGATTTATTTAATACGGTCATTGGACAGTCCAGTCCCATCGGGCTTTGTCCTTATCGAGTCAGACTTTATGTTATGGTATTGAATGCGGTCGGTTCCCGCACTAATGAGCATGTGTGCGGGAGTAGAAAACGCGGTCGGTTCCTGCACTAACAAGCATGGGTGTGGGAGTAGGAGAGGGACATGCCACTTGGCATTCTGTGCGGGATCCCATTTAATCGCTTTCTGCATATATATATATATATATATATATATATATATATATATATATATATATATATATATATATATATATATAAACTGTTAGCATGCTTGTGTGTTTAATATTTCCGCACTGCATTAGAGCATCTTTTATTTAGGTATAGGCACATTATATGTCCTCGACGAGGTCTTCAGGGCCCGCATGAGTGGCTTGACCTTGACTCGTGGTATAGTTTCAGGTATTTGATCCTTGCTTGTTCCGTGATTCCATGACGAGGGTTTCATCTGGGGCGTTCAACTGGCCGAGAGATTGACTTACCACAAGACTCGACGCTTTAGAGGTTTTGTACTCGTTTATATTGGTTTTGACCCGGCTCTGCCGAGGCAAGTTGTATTGTCAATTCCCTTCCTTTATGTTTTAAACTATAAATGGTTTTGAGCGACTTAGTCAAGTAGGACAGGTATGGTCCCTAGTGGACCTCTCACGAATTTAGGGTATGAAATCCCTTCTTTTAGCAGTCACACTTTGTTTTGAAACTCAACCTATACTCGAATTGCAAGATCCGAACGAAGGTATCCAGTCCTTCGAAATGTAACTCGAATATTTATATTTGGGCCGTTACAGCAGAGGAGCTAGGCTAATGGAGATCAAAGAAGAGGAGAGAGAGAGGGAAAAGAAAATTAGGGAGAGAGGGGTCCCACAAGGACAAATTTGAATTTCCTTATTAATTCGAACCCAAAACCCGCTCGCTAATTCGAATCCCGACGCTAGAAATTTTAGATCGAATTTTTCAATTCATTTTCAAACAATCTAATTTAAATTAAATTTCTTCAAATCCGAAGCTCCAAAGCGGAATTAGAATCCGTTAAAATTTTAAATGATGCCGGAATTATTTATAAAGATTTTTTTTTGAAAATTGTGCTTGATGACGAGTTTTCTCAATTTTTTTATAAATCGGATAAATAATATATATTTATCTAAAATAGTATTAAAATATTATTAAAAATATTTCGGTCTTTACATGTTCGTCGCGTAACTATTGGCACTCAAATAGTCGCTTGAGCATTCGAACTATGTCTTCCATAACGTCAGGTGATCTCCTAATCTACATCGCTTGAATGATTTGAGTGGTCGTAGTACATTCTGATGAGTAAATATGGGCACCTCAATCGTATTGATGGTTTTTAGTGGCCTTCCTAATATCAAGCGATGAACACATACTTCGTCGCCTGAATCTAGTGACGACGTTATAGATGTCCATCGTGGAAAACTACCCTAGGGATGGCATCCAAACGATGACCTCTCAGATACATAACTTTTTGTGGAATATTAAGATCTTTAGAGATCCTCTTTGTTATATCTTTAGAATATATCTTTTTAGGATAGAATTTTAATTTCCTAATTCAATGTATTATTTAATCAAGTTTGATCAATGGAAAACATAAGACTTTCTTCTGCCAAATTCTTCATGGTATCAGGCTTAACCACGATCCTCTAACCTAACCCTACCGCCGGCCCTAAACACAGCCCTACCACGCCACCGCCGCCGCCGATCTCATGGCTCAACCACCAGCAGCTCTCACCCCTGCCTCTCCCTATTATCTTCATCCCTCTGATCATCCGAGTCTCTTTATTTGCCCGGTGATTCTCAAAGGGGACAACTATCAAGAATGGAATGTCGCTATAAAAAACGCCTTCTCTGCAAAACGCAAAGATGGTTTCATTGATGGATCCATTGTCCAGTCGCCTGCTACATCCTCCTATCATCAATATTGGAGGCCTGTCAATGCAATGCTCATCGGACGGATTGCTCAGTCCATCGAGCCCTCTCTTCGCTCTACGGTCACTTACTTCTCCACCGTCAAGGAGCTCTGGAACGATCTATCTCAACATTTCTCTATCGGCAATGGCCCTCGGATTCTTCAGTTGAGATCTGAAATCGCTCACTGCCGACGTGATGGTCAGTCGGTGTCGGCCTATTTCGGCCGCCTTACCAAGCTCTGGAAGGAACTCGACTCTCACTTGGCTCCTCGTGCTTGTACCTGCGGCAACCATGTCAAAGAACGGGATGAGGAGCGGACTCATCAGTTCTTAATGGGTCTCGATGATCTCGGCTACGACACTCTTCGTTCAACCATTGTCGCTCAAGACACTCTGCCCGGTCTCAACAAAGTTCATTCACTCGCTGTTCAAGAGGAGTGTATGCTGTCTATGCGCACCACTCAACAGCCGACCACGGATGCTCTCGCCTTTGCTGCCCAGCGTCGCCCGTCTCGCCCGTCTTCTGCCCCAGTTGATAAAAAGTCCATGTTTTGTATTCACTGTAATAAAACAGGCCATGACACCGCCTCATGCTTCAAGATTGTGGGATACCCGGACTGGTGGAACCACGGACGCGGCGTTGCTGATCCGGCCACGGGCGCGCCACCGCCTAAGCCGAATCCCTCTGTCGCTGCATCTGATTCGGGTGCTGGACGAGGTCGTGGGAAGGTCACCACCGCCTGTGTCAACTCCATTCTCACGCCTTCTTCATCCTCTTCCGGCTCTCATAACCTCACATCTTTTGATCGTGCTGGTATCACCCTCTCTAACGAGCAGTGGGATCGCATGCTCTCCATGTTCCAGCAATTCAATACTAAGTACGGGAATGACACATTAGCAGGTATTGCCTCTTCCCCTTGGATTCTTGACAGTGGCACCTCGATTCGTATGATTGGTGATCGCCGGGTGCTCCGGGATATCCACACCGTCGATGAATGGCAAGTCAAGTATCCAGACGGTGCGACTATCTCCGCTAATCAAGCTGGCTTAATCACTCTCTGTGATTCTTTTCATATCACTGCTCTATATGTTCCTGGCCTTACATGTCACCTAATCTCTCTAGGTTGTTTGACTGCTGATTTACGATGTGTTGTCACCTTGACTGATAAGCTTTGTGTGATTCAGGACCACGCTTTGAGGACGCTGATTGGAGCGGGTGAGTCTCGAAATAGGATCTATTAGCTCTGCTGGGCTTCGTCGCTCACCTCCCTTGGCGTCAGCAACCCCGCTTGCCACACTACCCAGGCCGAATCCCCTTCCCTATGGCATCGAAGACTCGGGCACCCATCTTTTTCTTTGCTTTCTTCATTTTCAAAAACTTCTAATCATAGTCTACAAAATAATACTTTACCTTGTGATGTCTGCTACAAGGAAAAAAAAACTCGCCTTTCTTTTCCTATTAGTATGTCAAATGCTTCGACATCTTTTGATTTGATTCACTGCGATATTTGGGGTCCTTATCGTGTTCCCTCTTCCTCTTGCGCCTCCTATTTTCTCACTATTGTTGATGATTTTTCCCGCACCACTTGGGTCTATCTTATGACTCACAAATCAGAGGTTTCCCATTTATTAAAGCAATTTTGCAGCTTCATAATTACCCAATTTCACAAAACAATCAAGTGTATTCGCAGTGACAACGACTCTGAATTTCTTGCCCTTCGCCCCTACCTTACCGATCATGGCATACTCTTTGAGTCCTACTGCATCGCCACACCTCAACAAAACGGTCGTGTCGAGCGTAAACATCGCCATATCCTCAATGTGGCTCGCGCTCTCATGTTTCAAGCCCACCTGCCTGTTCAGTCTTGGGGGAATGCACACTCACTGCCTGCTATCTCATAAACCGCACCCCCTCCTCTATCCTCAAAGGCAAAACACCCTATGAATGTCTCTTCAATAAACCTCCTACCTACACACATCTTAGGGTTTTCGGATGTCTCTACTATGCGTTCGTCATTCCTTGCTCCACAAACAAATTCTCTCCTCGCAGTCATAAGTGTCTGTTTATCGGATATCCCTTTGGTTAGAAGGGGTGGCGCCTCTATGATCTCACTACTTATCAGATCTTTGTCTCTCGGGATATTTCGTTTCATGAGGACATATTCCCGTACGCTCAACTTGAGCCCCCTGTCCCTGCTTCACCCGTCCACCCTTCCTCTGCTACCCATGACGAGGCTCTGCCGCCTCCTGACACTCAGCCTGCAGCCCCTCAATCGCCCCCTCCTCGTTGCTCTACTCGTCCCCACAACCCTTCGGTGCTGCTACGAGACTATCTCTGCAATACTCTTCGCAAGGTCGATCCTATTTTAGCCTCATCTGCTTCCGTTACGTCATCAAGTACTCCTTATCCCTTAGCAAATTATGTCAATACACATTCTGTTACTCCTCTGCACAGCCACTTCTTGGCCACCATTGCCGCCACTCCAGAGCCCTCATCCTTCTAGGAGGCATTTTGTCATCAGCATTGGCGGGATGCTATGCGCTCTGAAATTGACGCCCTTCATCGCAATGGCACTTGGGAGGTCACTGACTTACCTCCTCACAAGAAGGCCATTGGATGTAAGTGGGTCTTTTGCGTGAAGTACAATTCAAATGGCAATATTGAGCGACACAAAGCTCGCCTTGTGGTTCTTGGAAACAGACAGATTGAGGGCACTGATTTCTCTGAGACATTCGCTCCTGTTGCTAAATTAGTGTCAGTCAAAGTAGTTGTTGCAGTGGCTTCTATTCAGAATTGGGAGCTCCATCGGATGGACGTTCACAATTCCTTTCTTCATGGTGATCTTGATGAAGAGGTATATATGTCTATGCCCCTGGGTTTTCTGCAACCGGCTCATCCAAG
The DNA here is from genome assembly GCA_963922045.1 of Persicaria maculosa. Classification (NCBI taxonomy): domain Eukaryota; kingdom Viridiplantae; phylum Streptophyta; class Magnoliopsida; order Caryophyllales; family Polygonaceae; genus Persicaria; species Persicaria maculosa. Next base: position 39,129,122 of record OY998265.1, on the reverse strand, counting down.
GTGTGTAGACTCCGCAAATCGCTCTATGGCCTTCGGCAAGCTCCTCGAAACTGGTTCTCTAAGCTAGCTTCTGCTCTTCGTCAGGTTGGCTTCTCTCAATCTTATGATGACTACTCTCTCTTTTCCTATGCTCGATCTGGTGTTATTCTGCATGTGCTCATTTATGTTGATGACTTGATTATTACGGGCAACAATTCGGCCTCTATCACTCGGTTCAAGACCTATCTTCACTCTTGCTTTCATATGAAAGATCTTGGTCATCTCAAATATTTTGTTGGCATTGAGGTCTCTCGAACCTCCTCTGGCATAGTTCTGTCTCAATGCAAATGTACCCTGGACATTCTGGGTGAGGTCGGTCTTCTTGGATCCAAACCAGCAGCCTTTCCTATGGAACAGAACCATACGCTTGCTCTAGACACCAGTCCCCTTCTCAAGCAGCTGGAATAGTATCGTCGGGTTATTGGTCGTCTCATCTACCTAACAATCACTAGACCTGAACTGTCTTACTCCGTTCATATTCTGGCTCAGTTTATGCAGCAACCTCGCCAGGCTCATTGGATAGATGCCTTGCATGTCCTACGGTATCTCAAGGGCTGGCCTGATCAAGGTCTCTTTCTCTCTCGGCACAGTGTTCTTCGCTTGATTGCCTATTGCGACTTTGATTATGCTACTTGTCCGCTGACCCACCGATCACTCACTGGTCACATTGTCAAGTTGGGTGAGTCCCTAGTTTTCTGGAAAACAAAAAAGCAGACTACAATCTCTCGCTCTTCTTCTAAGGCCGAGTATAGAGCTGTGGCAACGACCACATGCGAGCTGATTTGGCTCAAGGCCCTTCTCCGCTCTCTCGGCTTCGTCCATCACAGCCCTATGCGCTTATGGTGTGACAATCAGTTGGCGCTTCATATCGCCACCAATCCAGTGTTTCATGAGCGCAAGAAGCATATCGAAGTTGATTGTCATATTGTGCGTGATCATGTGCAATCTGGCAATATTGCCCTCTCTCACATTCGTTCTTCGAATCAGCTAGAGGACATCTTTACCAAGGCTGTAGGACAGCAGCAATTTCATTTCCTCTTAGCCAAGTTGGGCATTCATCACCACCATGCTCCAACTTGAAGGGGAGTTTTGTGGTATATTAAGATCTTTAGAGATCCTCTTTGTTATATCTTTAGAATATATCTTATTATATCTTTTTAGGATAGAATTTTCCTAATTCAATGTATTATTTAATCAAGTTTGATCAATGGAAAACATAAGACTTTCTTCTGCCAAATTCTTCATAACTTCGTCGGGATTTGCAGGCAACCCAATGTACACTCAGTGACTCAGACGACCAAATTATGTTCGTCAACTCAGATGCAAATTGGCCAAATTGGCATAGTGCATGGGAGTCTTCAATGACATCGTTTTGGTTTGAAACCGGTCACCTAGCTTAATACGGAGTATAGAACCGTTTTATTTTTATTTGAAAATATTTTTAACCCCTATGAAACTTATGTTCGAAGTCCGCAGCGGTGTATAATATATATAGTTACAAACATACCCTTTTAATTAATTCATTGGTGAAAAGGTCTTAATTAGCAAGAAATATTGTCACCAGGAGAGACCCCTAGCTGCTGGCAGTACTGGTTGTAGTACTTCACCCTAGCATTAACGGCGGCGGTATTACCGCCGTTGCACTCGCCGCCGTTGACGGCCCGGATAGTGGCCCCGAAGCCCTGGCCGCCGATGATGAGGGAGTGGACGTTGTTCATCCAGAACCAGAAGGCGGTCTTGAAGGAGATGAGGGGGTCATCGGCGACGGTCTCGGGGGAGTTGAGGCCGTCAAAGCCGATGCTCTGGCCGGCGGGGCCGTAGTTGTAGTTCCAGGAGATCTGGATGGGCCCACGCCCGTAGTAGCCCTTGTTTGGGTTGCACGGCCATTGTGTGTTCGTCTCGTCGCAATAGTCCTTTGATGCTCCGTTTATCTCCTCTATGTAGCAAAAGACTACACATATATATGATCGTGAGTTGTGACAAATCAAAATCTAACCGAATTTAAATAAAGAAAGGTATTAAGTCTTTTCTTGACTCTTAAGACCATCTTTATCCATGGTACTCCAAGTAGCATAGATAATTTTTTAAAAGAAAAACAAAAAAAATATCAGATTTTTTATCAACAAGAAATTTATGTGAGGTGAGTATCATAGTATGATACTCAACCCCAATACCACCATTAAAGATTCTCTAATAAAAAAAAATACAACATATATATTTAATTTCTAGAAAAAAGATATTTTCATATTCCCCACACACATATATAAGGTCTTAATTTATATCACCCTGGGATTTTATTTTATTATGCCTTGTCTTAATTAATTAATATTGTAAGATTATTCATTTTAAAGTCACTAGATTAATTTTTTTGTAAAATAAGTCAAAATTTATATCACCCTGGGATTTTATAGCTGCAAAGATATTACCTCAATTCTATATACCTAATATACTTTGCGTCAATATATCATGTAGATAGTACCTACTCCGTAGTATATATATGAACAAACTAATTTGTTCATTTGTCTTGAAGAGGAATTTGTTTGTTCATTTGTCCTTTTTAGGACATTAATGACTAAAAGTATGTACGATCTGACTTCTGACTTTAAGGGGAAAGTTGGCAATGGGCAGATCTAATTAACTACTGTATGATTTTCATGTAGCTAGTTTAATTTTAAATTTTAAGTGCTCCGTATGTTATTGTGTACAATAATTATTACGGAGTATTTTTATTAAAAAAAAAGTCAACTATATAACTTATGTAGTATCAATGTATCATAGTTGAATCTTGACCAAAAAAAAAATGTATGTGAATATTCTGAGCCAGACATTCACGACTTTCAATATCAAATATCTTTATAAAATAAGCCCATCGGGAAGCATTTAAAAAGTGTAAATATGAGATATATATTTGGTCAACAAAATACATAGTTTCAAATAATTTTATATTCTACGAGATAAATTTGATAAACTACAATATTTTATTTGTCAGAGGGGTTAGGAATAACCAATACTCTCTAATTGGTTTGGTCGAGATCCATATGTCTTGAGGGTCTTAAAACATTTAATTGCATTCTTTTTCAAAATAACTTGAATTGAATCATTCAACACCAATTAAATAAGCTTTAAAAAAAAATGATCGAGATAAAGCTAAGTTAGCTTTCTTAAACTTAATTTTTGGTCCAAATTAATCAGTATAATTTTTTTTTTTATGTAAATCGAAACTTAGATTAGAAGGAGAATCTGTACACTTACAGCCAGTCTCGTGGGTGACATGGGCGAAGAAGGCAGCAATCTCCCGCTTGGAGTCATCCGGCGAGGAGCCGGTGGTCCCGAAGGTTGGGTAGGCGGAGGCGGCGTCGAGGAAGACGGAGCGTGAGTAGAAGCTCTTGCCGGCGCAGGAGGAGTCAGCCTGGTCAATGATCCCGTTAAAGAAGGCATCAGTCACGATGTCGGACACAACCACACCGGTGCTGCTGGCGCTGGTGGTGCAGGGCCCCTCCTGGCATCCGTCTCCGCAGTAGGCGTCGGTGGAGCCGCAGTACCCGTACTTGCTGCAGCAGAGGTCGCTCGAGCAACCGCAGTTCTGGCCCACCGCCACGCCGATGGCGAGGAGTAGCGTTAGAGAGACGAGGCCTGCAACTTTGGAAGCCATGGCCGGTGTGTGTGTACGTGTGTTTTTGCTTCTTGTGGTTGAAATGGGTGGTTGTGGGAGGATCTATTTATAGCAACGACTGGGGCTAGGATCCTCGATCTACACCTATGTTTATTTATGTTTACATAAATATATCAACACAATATTAAAGGTACAACACAAATAGTCATAAATCTGAATTACAATATATATTATAAGAATTAAACTAATATTAATCAAAATGTGCAGAAAATATAAAATAAAAATTAATCTAAATATAAATAATTTATTCTGTTGAAAAATAATATAGGTACGTATAAATAAAATTAAAGCTATTAAATAATAAATTTTTTATATAAATAATTATTTCCACCAAAAAATAATCTATATATATAAATAAAAGGCAAAATTGCAGAAAACCACCCTTTAAATAAGGTGTTTTGCGAGAAACCACCCCTTAAAACCAAAATTGCATAAAACCACTCATTAAAACCATTTTCATTGCAAAATCACACCCATCGCCCAATTTCTTTTAATTAAATGTTAAAGTGCGTGAAAAGTCAATTATACCCCTTGTTTTTATTATTATTTTACTTCATTTAATTGGTATTAGTGGATATTTAACTTTTCGACATGTTTTTCAAAAGTAAAAAACTCTATAAAATATCAAGAAAAATATTGTATTTTTAAAAAATAATTTCATACTTAAAAAAACTCCATAAAATTGATGTGTAATTTATGTTATATACGTTTAAAAAATGTGCATTACTAAAGGGTTACTTGAAGAAAATAAAAATTTTAAAAAATCTTTCATATAGTTTTTATTATTTTTAAAATGTGTATGAGATAGTGAACATATTTTAGAATTAAAAAAAATATATGTGAAATATCATTTTCTTAAAAATTATTTTCTTCAAGTATCCCTTTAGTAATATACACTTTTTGAAAAATATATAAAACATCACTTATATCTACTTTTTATAGAGTATTTTTATTAATAAGTATGAAATTATATATAAAAAATATATTTTATAGAGTTTTTTACTTTTGAAAAACATGTAAAAAGGTAAAAATTAATTAATATCAATTGGATGAAGTAAAATAATAATAAAAACAAGGGATCTAATTGACTTTTCACGCATTTTAACATTCAATTAACGGAAACTGGGCGATGGGTGTGACTTTGTAAAGAAAATGGTTTAAAGGGTGGTTTTCTGCAATCTTAGTTTTAAGGGGTGGTTTATCGCAAAACACCCTATTTAAAGGGTGATTTTCTGCAATTTTGCCTAAATAAAATATTACAAATAAAATATTTATCTATTAATATATTTTTTTATAAATATGACTATGATATGAAATAGTTTTGATTTTTATATTTTTATGAATTAACTAAAATATATATATAGATAGATTGTGGTTTATGATAATTTTCTACAAATTATAACAACTTATTATTGTAATAATTTTATTTAATTAAAAAAATTTTCTCTAGAACCAATCACAACAGGTAAGATGTTATGCATTATATTAGTTCTAGTTATATACTCCCTCCGTGTCCTTTTAAGCGACTTTTTCAAGTCATGCATGTAGTTTTAGAACGATAAAAACTATATTAAATATTAATATTTTAATAATATTTTTTAATAATATTATATTTATCACCAATAAGTATGAGATTATCGAAAAAAATATTTTAAAAAATTATTATTTCATATAGTTTTTCACATCTTAAAAAACGTGCATAAATAGTAAAAAGTCAATTAAAAAGAAACGGAGGGAGTATATATGCACAACAAGAAAAATCGCTTTTTGTGACAAAAAATTCGTCGCCCTAAATCAAAATTTCGTCGCCCATATCCAAATATGACAAAAATAAGTTCCGTCACCATTTCGTCGCCTTAGGCGCGTCGCCCAAAACTATGGTGACGAAATAATATTTTGTCGCCCTAACTACCCTGTTGTGACAAAAACATTATTTTGTCGCCCCAGGCTTTCCGTGACAAATTTCTTGTTTGTCGCCGTAAACCTTTTGTGACGAAAATTGAGTTTTGTCACCCTAAGCCTTTAATGACAAACTCATGTTTTGACACCCTCTAACCTTTAGTGACAAAATTATATTTTGACACCGCCATCCAAACACACCCTTATTTCATTTCTAGCAACCTTATCAACTAATACTACTAATGGTGGGGCATTCCGATAATCGAACTCGGACCTCTCGCACCCAAAGCGAGAATCATACCATTAAGACCAAATGCCCTCTTCACAATTGAAAAAAGGAACTCAAACTTATTGAATCCATGATACTACAAGTATGATGAATACATAAAATTTAACCTGACCACACTGAAAACTCAGCTAATGATCAACTGTATACATCACTCTTAAGACTATACTGACCAGAATCCGCGACCTCAGGAGCACAAGCATTGTGTTTAACTGCCTACATGAGCAATAGGACAGTGAGGTCCCGCTCTACAAAATTACATTCACATTCTCCATCTGAAGTTCATTATGAAACTATATAGCATTTTCTCCATGTGGTTGGAAAATATTCGCGAAAGAAAAGGGAGTTAGGTTTCTTATTTGTGAAAGGGAAAGTGTTTCTGTAACACAAATGCACTCAATATATGCAAAAAAGAACAAGAACTGGTTGTAATACTGCAGGTTTGTATATATAGTTTTGTTTCCCGTTTCAAGATGACAGTTTACCTTATTTGCATCAGGAATAAGGCTCCACAATCCACAATCAGAGACATGAGGATTCATCTCTCCATCCAGTAATATGTTCTCTGAGTTGAAGTTCTTGTGAACAACTGATGGGGAGCAAGCTTCGTGAAGATACCTAACAAATGAAAAGAATATCCACAACGAGATTCAATATCAAACTTTTATAAAAATAAATATATAAATAAAAACATATACTACTAGTAAGTACCACATAAAACATTAAAATGAGAATATGAGATAATATGTATGGACAAATCTCAAAGTTGGAGGTCAATACTTGGAATTTTTAAGAAACTTGGGTACCAAGGGAAAAGTCAAAAACATGGTTCCGTATAGAATTATCTATTTACATGCATGATTGGAAAAGATAAGAAAAAAGTAAGAGCTTGAAATGTAAAGGATTCTTTCAGCACCGTTGGAGATGGAGCAAAAACCAAAGGCATTCAATAATTCTACCAAAAATATTGAATGCGAATAATGGATATCCACAGGAGAACCAAACTGAAGCTCCAAAAAATTCATACAATGCAACCGTAGATCTTTCAAAATTCAATAACGAAAAGTGAAAAGCGGTAGGATAGAGACTTGACGTGGGGAGAATTGAATCGAAATATATAATAAAATATAAACCAATACAACTCTTAGCCTCTTCAAATAAATTCAAGACTCCCCGCTATAGTAGTAGGGAATCAGGTTCGATCCACGAGGAAGCGAGTCAGCGGGATCCTAGTAGCGTTGAAGACACGTCCTTTATGTTCGACCAGAAGCCTCGATATCGATGTCAGAGCTCGAAATCGACATTGGCTGTCGATTTTCTCTGCAACAGAAGACCTGCAGAAACAAAAACGGTAGTCGATATCGACTGGTGGGGGTCGATATCGATGTTAGTCCAAGAAATCGGCTGGCTCAGAAGTCTGCCAGTCGATACAGAGGGGTCGATTTCGACACAAGGGGGTCGATATCGATCCTTGCAGGAGTTTTCCAGGAGTCTCAAGATCGACTCAGAAAAACCGTCGATCTATCAATTTTGGTCGATATCGACCTCTGCTGTCGATATCGATGTCGTCCTGCAGTGAGTTAGTTGTTTTGTCGGCAAAGAAATGGCCGAAGAATTAAGAATGGGAAGGAAACAATGATTAGAAATAAGCAAGGGTGTTGGGTTTTTCGATGACTCAACGAACGGCGGGCAAATTTTAATGTAAACTTAATAAAGAAAAAGTCTTCCAAAGCCAAGGATTACCGCGACGACAACCATGATAGAAGAAGTAAGAATCAATTAAAGATGCATGCTTTCATCATAAAGGAAAACGCTTTCACCTAAACCGACAAATAGGAAAAGAGATTTTTCAATTACTTAACCTAATTTGTGTTTACCTTTGTCATAATTGAGTTTATAATCTTTCGAATAGAAACCCTAATTACTACCCAAGTTTTACAACATGAGTTCCTTAACTTCGCACTTAAAGATGAAGCACAAGGTAGAGGGAGATAAAAGATACATTCTTTAGTGACGTACTTACCTTACCATCATGGCTATCGTCGGGCTCACCCCGACCCTAGAAGAAAGGGCGACTACTCACTCATGTTGATTGTAGACATGTCTTGAATTGAAATAACTTGCATAAATGGAAAATTTCGAATCTTTACAATCTAAACGCCAACTATCGTAAGCGCTTGAAACTTTAAAGCTCAAAAACTCTAACTATCTATTGTCTATTGTCTTTGTCTTCTTCTTGTCTTCTCAGATTGGATGATCTAACAAATCAGCCCCTAGGGCTTTATTTATAGGCTATTAATCCTCGCTATCCGAGGATTGTAACTCCTATCTAAACTATTAACTCTATCCGAACAATTAGGATAGGTCTTTTATTTTGATAAAAACTTAAAGGAAAAGATGATAAACAGCTGCTAATATCTAAAAGAACGAGATAACTCATGGCTTTGATGATAGACTTCACAATCCGAGTCTCAAAATCGGATTTATCTTCTGTCGAGGTAGGGTCGATATCGACACCAGAGGTCGATATCGATGCTTGTGTTTCTGCTCGACTTGTCCAGCTCCAGTCGATGTCTATGACGATGGTCGATATCGATGCATGTATGTCGATATCGAGGCTTTCTTGTCTGGTCTGTGTGGCCTATCTCGACACTCAGAAGTCGTGTCGAAATCTAGGGTCGATATCGATGTCTCCAGTCGATATCGACCTCTTCTCAGCTTCACTTGGCTTCTTCGTTTTGACTCCGATTTCATCGAATTCCTGCATGGTTAGCTCAAAACTCGTGCAGACTCTATTTCTTATACTTTAGCTCATTCTTACACAAGTTTATATACTTTTGAAGCTTTTCTTTGGAAATCGAATGAAATATGAAGTCAAAAGAAGTAATAAACAAAGGTGCAAATATGTACATCAAGACTAACCTTGGTGGCAATAGGGATTTGGAGATGAATTTCAATTACAAATCTTCATTATACGGCTCCACTTTCAACAGAGTTATTCCTAAAATAAACCATATATTAAGAAACATATATATCACCTGATCAATGTATTCACTTTCTTGGCCTGGATGTAATACATCTTCTTGACAACAACCTTAATCTTCTTCTTGACAGAACGAATGTCAACGATAAAAACTAGAGTGTTGTTGTCTTCAATTTTCTTCATCGGAGACTCGGTGGTAAGTGGGTACTTCAAGATCTGGTACTGGTCAAACTTGTTCCTTGGAGTTGCACTGATGCGAGGGTATTTGGGGTTCCTTGCCTTGCTCAAGGTCTTGGGGCGATGAAATGTCACTGAAGTTCAGATCTTCTTGGTCTTCTTCTTCAAGGTTGTTGCACCTGATTTCACAGCTTTTGCTGCCTTAACTGCTCAGAGTATCAAATATTCATATTTTCCAATTTCTGAAAAGTACTAAAGAAGGTATCTAATCACAGGAAACTACAACAAAATAGATGCCAAATCAAAGTGTGCCTGAAGGAGACGAAGTGCATAAGATGAATCGCATAAAACGCCAACGAAAAGAGATAGAGAGAGGTACCTTTAGGAGCCATTGTTGCTCGTCCCTACCTAAAACCTAAGACAGACATGTAAAAAAAATCAAATTATCGCAGAAATAAGTAAAAGCAACGAGGGACAAATACATCCAAATCATACAATACAAATCAAAGAAAAAATCGGAGGATGACGTTAAATAAGACTGTAGTTATTAGCTTGATATGGCAAATGGAAGGTCCGGGGAAGTAAGAGAGAACCATTACACCCTATCTTCCCTCTTCAATCAAGAAATTAACTTGGTCTAAAATGTAAAATTCTTATCAATAAAATAAGCAGTCTACAGACAGCCCAAACTCAAACAAAAAAACCATTACCTCTTTAACATACTCTAACCTCTTTAAATGAAAGCACACATACTTTTTACCTAAACTATTTCCCCTATCCTCATCTATGTACACGCTTATAAATATCAATGATGATGAATTGTAATCAGCTCACAATTAAGCTTCATAACTAATTAAAAAATAATTACGAAAGTCCATTCAGAAGTGGGAGAAATCTCACAGTTTCACCACTTCTTCCTGTCAATCTGAGATAATCTAAAGTTTAAGATCCACTAAAGTTTAAGATTCATCTCAACCTAGAGGCAAATTCATATTCTTTGAATACCTGATAAGATTTATTTACTGAAAGAGAACACAAGATGTGGAAAGTAATCAAATCTTTACACAGATCTCAGCTTAGCGAAATGTCAAATAGACTTACTTTTCGAAATCATCGAAGATGACAGTATCCAGAACCATCTCACTGAAGCTAGAATTTGTCAAGAAACAGTTAGTTTGGGCCACAAAAATAAATTTGTCACCTTAATTTATCAAATTTGGTCGCCCAAAACTATTTTTCTTGTAGTGATATATATATATATATATATATATATATATAGAATGCGGATCAAATGTTAAAAGCTCTTACGGTGTTAAATGTTAACAAATCAATATTCGGCAAAATTTATCAAATATTCATCACAGTCACTCAATTATTCATCAAAGCTTTTGTTAAAATTAATCAAATATTCATCACAGTCACTCAATTATTCACAATTTCCCAAATATTTGGCAACATTTAAGAAATATTCATCACAGTAACATAATTACAGGATTAGGGGTGGATATTGTGAATAATTGTGAATAATTGAGTGACTGTGATGAATATTTGAGTGACTGTGATGAATATTTGGGAAATTGTGAATAATTGAGTGACTGTGATGAATATTTGATTAATTTTAACAAAAGCTTTGATGAATAATTGAGTGACTGTGATGAATATTTGATAAATTTTGCCGAATATTGATTTGTTAACATTTAACACCGTAAGAGTTGTTAACACATGACCCAGCCTATATATATATATATATATATATATATATATATATATATATATATATATATATATATATATATATATATATATATATATATATATATATATATATATATATGGAGTAGTAGATAATAGATAATTATCATATTGAGATAATGAATTATCCACGTCGATGGTGAGTTATGTTACGGAATAAAGAAAACAAAAATATTTCCAAAAGAGTAATGAACTCTTTGTATAAGATTATATAAGATAAATAGAATGAAAATAAATTTTTTATGAGAAAATATATTGTAGAGAAGTTTTGTGATTCTAGATGAGAGAAAAAATACTCATTTTTGTATGCATAATAATAAGATAAAGGGGGGTTTATGAAATGTCCAAAAAAGTTGTCCTAATTGGTGAATTGTCCACATTTTTAAACAAATTGGTGGAGTGTCCATCTTGCCAATAGCAATTTTATCATATTGCCTATAGCCTCACTCTTTTTTCTTTTTTTTTTTCTTTTTCTTTTCTTTTTTTTTATACATTTTGTCGTGCAAAAATAAGAGTATGTTGCGCATGTGCAAAAATAATCGTATGTTGAGCAAATATGACCCAAGTCTTTTTTTTTTACATTTTGTCGTGCAAAAATAAGAGTATGTTGTGCATGTTTAAAAATAACCGTATGTTGAGCAAATATGACCCAAGGCTAGTTTTTTTTATATTTTGTCGTGCAAAAATAAGAGTATATTGTGCATGTGAAAAAATAACCGTATGTTGAGCAAATATGACCCAAGTCTAGTTTTTTTTTTTAATATTTTGTCGTGCAAATATAAGAGTACGTTGTGCAAATATAACCGTAAGTTGTGCAAATATGATTCAAGTCTAGTTTTTTAAATTTTTTTTTTCATTTTGTCGTGCAAATATAAGAGTACGATGTGCAAATATAACCGTATGTTGAGCAAATATGACCCAAGTCTAGTTTTTTTTAATTTTTTTTATTTTTAATTTTTTTTTAACATTTTGTCGTGCAAATATAAGAGTACGATGCGCAAATATAACCGTATGTTGAGCAAATATGACCTAAGTCTAGTTTTTTTTTTTGTCGTGCAAATATAAGAGTACGATGTGCAAATATAACCGTAAGTTATGCAAATATGACCCAAGTCTAGTTTTTTTTTTCATTTTGTTGTGCAAATATAAGAGTACGATGTGCAAATATAACCGTAAGTTGTGCAAATATGATACAAGTCTAGTTTTTTTTTTACATTTTGTCGTGCAAATATAAGAGTACGATGTGCAAATATAATCGTATGTTGTGCAAATATAACATTTTGTTGTGCAAAATATAATATATTTTTTTCCGCTTTTTTTTTTCATTTCAGAACTTTTTGTTGTGCAAAAATAACTTTACGTTGTGCACATATAACAATTTGTTGTGCAAATATAACTTTATGGTGTGCAAATGTACAAATAAAAATATAGTAGATGTGAATCACATAATAAAATATAGATATTTTTTTGTAATTCCCATATTTATGGGGTCACTTTTGTAATTTACACAAAAGTTCTTCTTCTACCTCCCTCCCGATCTGGAATCAGATCCGGCTCGCCACCGCCGCCGGCTCCACCTCTGGCTCGCTCCGGCCTCGCTCGCTCCCTCCCTCGCTCCGCCGCTCGCTCGCCACCGCCTCCCTCCCTCGCTCGCTCGCCACCGCCACCAGCTCCGCCTCTGGTTCGCTCCGGCCTACTTCGCTCCCTCCCTTGCTCGCTCGCTCGCCTGCTCGCTCCGGCGCTCGCTCGACCTCGCCTTCGGCGCTCGCTCGACCTCGCTCCGGTGATCGCTCTACCAGATTCGGCCGGAGATCCCCTTCCTCGAAGACGAGATCCAGATCGGCTGCTTCCGCTCTCCATGGCCAGACAGATCATCTTCTTCATCTGTCGATCTTCCTCCAAATTCAACGTCTCCTCCATCTGTCGATCTTCCTCCATCCAGATTTCTGCTGCATCGATCTCCCTCCTCGGATCCAACCCGACCTCGATCTCCCTCGATCGCCGGAGATCCCCTTCCTCCTCTGAGATCCGAGATCCCGTCCAGATCCCGTCGCATTCGGCCTCTCCGGCGAGCGAGCGAGGCGGCGCGAGCGAGATCCCCTTCCTCGGATCCAACCCGACCTTGCTTCAGATCTGAGGAGGAGAGGTGAGCGAACGAGAGAAAGGAGAGGAAGGAGAGGGATCCAATTAATTAGGTTTTAATTGGGTGGACAATTTCCCAATTTGTCCAAAACCTTGGACATTCCACCAATTAGGCCGAAAAAATTGCCTTCCCAGCAAATTATCTCTAAGGATAAAAGGGATAATAATTAGAGTAATATACTCCCTTCGTTTCACAATACATGGTCTTTTAAACATTTACCAATCACAATCTTTTCAAAAATTAACAGCACAAAAATCAATACTAATTATTACTACCTCCGTCCAAAAATACATGTCCTTTTACTATTTATGCACGTTTTTTTAGGAGCTAAAAGCTATATAAAATAGGAAAATTTACAGAAAACCACCCCTTAAATATGGGTGTTTTCACTTAACCACCCCTTAAATTCAAAATTACAGTAAACCACCCTTTAAATGGTTTTTACTTACAACTCACCACCCATTCATCTATTTTCATTAATTTATCATTAAATATATTATATTTAATGTCTTTAAACTCAAATTTGATTATAAATATATTCAAAATTTTAATTTGAGGGCTCGATTTTATTTTAGGGATAATTTTATTTATTTTTAAAAAACAATAATAAATATAGCCTACAATTATTATCTTAATAATTATATTTAAGTTATATGATTAATTGATAACCTAATTTTTTAAAATTTAGGTAAATTTAAAGAAAAAAGTTACATATAACAAATAAAATAGATCAAACTCATACTTTAAGTTGAAAATTATTAACTATTTATTATTATTATTTAAAAATAAATAAAATGATCACTAAAATATAATCGAGCCCTTAAATTCAAATTTTGAATATATTTATAATCAAATTTGAGTTTAAAGACATCAAAATATAATATATTTAATGATAAATGAATGAAAATAGATGAAGGGGTGGTGAGTTGTAAGTAAAACCATTTAAAGGGTGGTTTACTGTAATTTTGAATTTAAGGGGTGGTTAAGTGAAAACACCCATATTTAAGGGGTGGTTTTCTGTAAATTTCCCTATAAAATAATAATTTTTTTATTAATTTTTTTAATAATTACGAACTTATTAATAATAAGTTTATAATTATTTAAAAAAATTAATAAAAAAAGTTAATATTTTATGTAGTTTTTAACTCCTAAAAATACGTGCTAAAAAGTAAAAGGACATGTATTTTTAGACGGAGTGAGTATAATTTTCTAACTAGAAAACATAAAAGACCATTTATTTTAAAACAAAAATTATAATATAAAAGCTCATATATTGTGAAACGGAGGGAGTATGAGATATGGTTACTACTCGTTCATATAGATGATTGAAACAGAGAAACGAAAAAAAAACATTATATAAAAAATTGAGAGATAAAAGTAATAATTAAATTTTATAACATCATGTTAAATTACAAATAAACAATATTTATCTATTTTTATTTATCTTTCCAAAATTTATAGGAATAGTCCTAATATTGAGTTAGGCGATTGGGTTGAAAAAGTCGTACGTGTTTTGTGAGTTAATCATAGCGGTGCCTACTGGCTACTGTTTTGGGACCTATGAACAAGCTGTACGGTCAACGGAAAACATAGTGGGAACGCGCCAACGGTAGCCGCCTTTAGATTCGGTTAGATATGTTTTGGTCAAATTACCTTATGTTGACGGTATGTAATTTTGTTCTTTTCAGTGCAGATGTAGTCATGTAGATATTGTTTAGGAACCAGACGGTCCATACATATATCCACAAGATGAGCGAGAGAGCGAAAACCTGAAAAAAAAAAAAGTACTAGACCTCGCCGCCAACCGAAGACCCCTAAACCCGCCTTAGATCGTGTTTCAATCATGGATTCCTTCCACTGATCTGTTCAATTCCTTACCCACTTCACAGATTGCCAAGGATTTCGAAACAACTCGACCGGCTATTCTTAAACAAAAATGAATTAAAGGATCTCTCGCCCAGCGATTCTTAACAAAAATGAATTAAAGGACCTCGGATTCAAGATTTGAAGAGGATTGATGGGAGATCAATTACCAAACTAAAGACGAATGATAAGTGGTGGTGTCGGGTGGATCGAAGCGGTGCTCAGGACGTCTGTGTGCGATATGTTCATGGGTGCGGATGTTCTTGAATGTTGCTTCGCTTCCCTAGTGGTTCAACGGAGGAGTTCCCCTCCTTTTTTCTCTGTTCGATCATGTTTTACGTATCGAAAACTTTTCTTCAATAGATTCTTATTTTTTAGAACAAATTGTTAATCCTTTATTTGATGAAATTAAACATAGAAAAAGAGGCGGTAGCCTCGTTTGAAATCAGATGGCAAAGAACTTGTATCCTTAGCACCATGAAAAAAAAAAACATTTCAAAGCTAGAATTTGAGAAAGATTGACAAACAGGTATTTCAATAGCTGGCTCTCGGGTGGCTACACCATCCCCTCCGGGTTTTTCCCTCTGACACTACTTCTATAGAGTCTTGGAATCTCCTCCCTCCGTTCGGCAAAACTTGTCATTTTAGGGTGTTATTTTTGTTCAAAAAAACTTGTCATGGTAGGTATTTTGCCATTCACTTTACAAAAATGCCTTTGATATAATTGATGGTTTGTTAGTTGTAGTTTTCGATAAAGTAAAAAAGGAGGGTAATAATTGAGGGTAAATTAGTACATTTGTTAATTGCCTTAAAACTTGTTAAATAAGCTAAAATGACAAGTTTTGTCGAATAGAGAGAGTAATATTTTGAACAAAGAACTTTTGACCCGGGTTTTGCGAATAAGACCTAATTGGAATTTGGATCTCTTTCTCTCTCCTTGGCCGAACTCTGGCTGTCGAAGATCTACTTCGACCTATAATTTCAACTTCACACTTCTATTTTTTTTTAATTTTTTTTTATCATTGGTCAGAAAAATAGAGCGATGTCTATATTTTTTCAACATATCATAAATTTTCAACTTGATTTTAAAAATTAATTTATCATCATCCATTTTTCTTACGGATATAAATAATCCATGTTAAATAACAAAGTTCTAGTAGTATTAGTGTATTCAAAATATGATAATGAACAGAATAAATCAAAATTATAATCTGATAATTAGACTAATAATGATCGATCAATAGATCTATTCAATGATATATAATTAATAATCAAATTTATTATTTAGATTGACATTTTATTTATCATATGGTTAGTATAATATAAATAGATTTTTTATGTTATTAACTTTTTGTTTGAATAATACATTCACTACTAAAATATATAGTTTGATATAGGGATGACCATTAGGAATAGATTTAGGGACAAATGGTTGTCCCTAATCACATCAGGGACGGATTTAGAGATGAATCGACTATTTTTCCTTAAACATAGCGTTGGTAAATAGCAACGACACGTAGCGACAAATTTATGGATGAGTTTTATATTAATCTCCAATTCCTTCGCTATTACCAACGACTTCCGATACGACTTAGAATGTCCCCAATGATAACCATAATTGTACATGACACCTTATATCTGTCCTTATTTTTGTCCCTATATCCGCGCCTATAACCATCACAAAACATATACCTATTTTGGTCTTTAAGTTCGTCTCAACATTCATCTGAACTTCTGTTATGAAATTACCCCAAGTATTGCCTCTAAGTTTTTCCCCAAATTTGTTCCTATATTTGTTCGGTACTTGTATCCAAAGTTGTTCCTATATCTGTCTCTATACTTTTCCCCAAATTCGTCCTTATATTTGCCTCTATATTTGTCCCCAAATTCATTCCTATATTTGTCTTTATACTTGTCCACAAATTCGCTCCTATATTCGCCTCTATACTTGTCACCAAATTCATCCTTATTTTTGTTGCTAAACTTATCCCTAAATTTGTCCCAAAATTCATTCCTATATTCGTCTCTATATTTGTCTATCTTAATCCCTAATGCGGTCCACTTC
Source organism: Persicaria maculosa (assembly GCA_963922045.1). Lineage (NCBI taxonomy): Eukaryota > Viridiplantae > Streptophyta > Magnoliopsida > Caryophyllales > Polygonaceae > Persicaria > Persicaria maculosa. The sequence goes on along the minus strand of OY998265.1, from coordinate 39,112,242 downwards.
CTTTCCTAAATTTGTTCCAAATCTTTGTCATTCGTATATAAATATTCAATTGTCAATGAAAATTGAATTTATAAACCAATCAAATAATTCTTTGTAAACCAACAAAAAGTATTGAACTAGGAAACATTAGACAAATCCTAATCAAATTGTTTAGCCAATAATTAATCTCTAATATATATATATATATATATATATATATATATATATATATATATATATATATATAACAAATGTTTCTAAAGAAAAGCTAAGAAGATTGTTTACTAGCAAAGAAGTTGTTAACCGAGTTGATAATAGTTTCTTAAAGACTTTGATCTCTTGCATCATTGTTGAGTCTTGTCTCAGTTCGGATAACTTCAACATATTTCTCTACATAATCCTCTATGTTGGTTATATCTTCTCCTACTTGATTTTGATTTTGTTGCACAATATCCACGAAGTTGGTCACATATTTCCTTGTTTCTTCTTGGTTTTCCTGCACAATTGTCATTTTTTTATTCAAGCTTGTCATTCCATGGGTAATTTGTGCTTGCAACAATGATAGTTGAGTCATCGTGTCCTTTCTCACAGACTCGAATTTTCTTTGAACCAGCGATAAGGACGACCTCTATTACCAACCATTGCTTCCTTCTATTATATTAATTAATCCTTTTCAATATTTTTTAATTTTTATATCTACTTAAATATAATCATCAAAGAAGAAGAAAGTAATTTTTATATATTCTTTCAATTTTTTAAATTTGAATAAATTTGATATTAACACATATTTCACTAATTAATTAATTAATTCTAATATTTGTTAATTATTTCTTTCAGGTTTTTGTTATTCAACCTGGTTTTTTTGGTGTGTACATTTTTTGGTAATAAGATTTTCTTTGAACCAACGATAAGGACAACCTCTATTACCATTGCTTCCTTCTATTGATTAATCTTTTTAATCTTTTTAAATTTTTATATCAACTTAAATATAATAATCAAAGAAGAAGAAATTAATTTGTATATATTCTTTCAATTTTATGAATTTGAATAAATTTGATATTAACATATGCTTCACTAATTAACTAATTTATTCTAATATTTGTTAATTATTATATGAATTTAAAGATGACAATCAAAGTAGAAGAAATCAATATATATATATATATATATATTCTTTCTATTTTTAAAAATTTAAATAAATTTAATACTAACAACTTTTTAACTACTAATTAATTCATTTCAATCTGTTAATTGTTACATTGATTTATACCATAATACTCCGTATAAGCTAATCATTTATATTTTTCCAAATAGTTATTAAAAAATTAGTCAAGTTTGTTAGCAGTAATGTAGAAAATAAAATCAATGGCTTATCTTGTTATTACCATTGATGGAAAAAAAAAAACTAATTACTTCGTATGCTAATATATTTAATCTAATTTGTTAGGACATGACAGTCATATATATATTTGAATATTGAATATTTAAGTATACAAAACTCGTCTAAGTTAAAATTAGACGAGCTCAAAATTTGTTAAAGAGATAAGCTTAGTTGCCTAATATCAAAACCTATTACACCCTATAAATCTCAAAAAAAAAAAACACCCTATATTTTTAAATGGGTGTTTTGCAAAAGTAATTGTTTTGGGGTTTGCAAAATGTATGGGTTAGGTGAAATTTGTAAGGTTGTAGGTGGGGCTATTTTTGTAAAATAAAAAATGTCACAGGTTAGGCCGGTTGCATGTAAGAGGGGCTGAATGTGGGGGCATCAGATTAACGCCAAAACAGGTTGATAAGACAACCATCAAGTACAAAAGGATAAAGGGATTTGAGGATTTTCCTCAATTTTGCAGCATCTAAAAGCAGAGGAGGAGAGAAGCCACTCAGTTTTCTGGATATAATCTAAGACAAAAGAGATGGAGAGGATTGTCACCATGGAAGAAAAGTCGTCGTCCTGAAGTTCTAGTTGCAAAGCACTTGTCGCCCTTATTCAGAGTCCTTGTTAATATCATAATCCCCTATAGTACTCTTCATCTTTGTCGAAAACTAGATACCCATGAACCATTCTTCTCATCCGTTGTTTCATTTTCAAGTGGAAACGTCGTGGTCTACATCACTCTCATCTTCGATGGTTGTTGGGTGTTCGAGGAAGGTAGATAGATGGATGGTTTCGGGTGAGAACGCACACAAGAATGTAGTGATACAAGAGGGCATCAACTTCACCTCTTTGAAAAACCTAATTGGGCTCAATGTCGGGCATGGTGCTTTATATGAAGAGTGGGTGTTTTTTTATGTGCCAAATTTGAAAGAAGGTGGCCATCCAATTATGATAGTTGATGATTACGACCTTGAGGCGTTTATGTTTTTGAACTCGAAGTGTGGAGAACATCCATGACCCATGACGATATATGTTGGTCCATTGTATAAGGAGAGCCTTGAAGTAAAGGAACCATCGGGGAAGAACGCTTGAGTGGGCCACGTACCTCCTAAAAAGTGGACGACTTGGATGAGATTGTGATACGTGAGGCAGACGGTAAGGCACAACCAAACCTTGTGTCTCTAGATGTCATGTTTATATGTTGGGGGATAAGTGAGCGAGGCTATAGGGAAAAGCAACGAGCTTCATCTGATGGACATTACTGACACGGATTTTAAATCAAGTGACACGAGTATCTGTTCAGGTGAAAGAGGGAAGGGTTTGGATGTGATCCAATTGGGTGACACGAATAACTCTTTAAGTGACATGGATTAGGGGTTGGAGGTGATATCCATTAGTAGCCAGAAGAAGGATGAGGATGGGCCAACCCCCACAATCGACGTTGGGGGCTCGGACGAGGATGAAGGTGTCGGAGTGAAGCTCGAAGAAGACTGGGATGATTTGGAGTGGCATGGTGTCAAGTACGACACGGGTATGAGGGTGTCAATGGAGGGGGGGGGGGGAGTTAAGGATGAGGTGATGAGAGAACTTGAAGATTGTGTTCCGAGGTCTAGCGCATCCCTAATTACGATGGAGAACGTTGAAGCTATGGTGGAGAAAGGAAAGCCTCGCACCCAGGACCCACGACGCAACATCATAGAACTTTTGGATGGACAATTATTCGCATTGAAGGCTAAAGTGTATAATCGCCTTTAGTGAAATCTGGTGGAGAAGTGCTTTCTGTTTATTGTAAAGAAGTCAACGAAAACATTGTATGTCATTGGATGTTTGGAGTTTGGACAACAAATGCGTGTGGATGTGTAGGGCCTCGACTTACCGATGCACCACTCTGTGGACCATACAAAAGTATATCCAAAAGCATACATGTGACATCAATGTGAAGCACAACCATAACCGATGTGCTACGTCGAATATGATTAGACGGAACCTCGTGTCTACGTAAGTTTTACTTTAGTTGCGAACAATGTTTTCCTTGTCACATGTTAATATTCAACTTGTCGTCTCATGTCGTTATACGTGTCAAAGTAACTCAACCTGTCCCTTGTAGGTTCACCGGGACTCAAAAGAACCTCATTTTCGAGCAAGTGCAGTAACTAATGAAGTCCTAGTTTGACATCGCATGTAGATACTGGAAGGCCCTAAGGGCACGATTGGCGACGAGGGAGGTTAAGCATGGGACCGAAGAAGATAGTTACCAAGATATTATTCCATACTTGCACGTATTGGAGCAAACTAATCCCGGGACATATACTAGGTTAGAGATGGACTCATCCCAAAGATTCAAGTACGCCTTTGTTAGCTTCAGGGTATGGCAGGAGGCGATCCCCTACCTTCGAAAGGTGAAACCCCATGGCGGATGTATAATTTTACATGTCACCTAATACGTATGACCATGTCACCAATCCAATAGTTATTGATTTCATGTACATGTCATTTCAGTGGACGGGAGTTTCCTCAACGGGGAGTTCAAGGGCAAGCTTCTCTTTGCCATAACCCAAGATGCAGACCACAAAGTATACCCGATCGCATTTGCGATTATCGATGGTAAGAATAATGGGTCATTGGGCTTCTTCTTCAAGAACATGCTACATGTTGTCGAGGACACACCAGAGATAATGTTTGTCTTTGATCACTGTCTGAGTACCGTCCAAGGTATGAGGGACAATTATGTGTTTACAAAGCAAAGGTTCTGCATATGGCATCTATTTTAGAATGGGAGGTGCAGGTACAAGGGGGTCATGGGGTTGCAGACTTTGTTCTTCAAGATGGTAAAGGCGTACACGAGGCTGAAATTTGAGCAGTTGTTCGTTGATTTCTACACACATTTAGCCACTGCGGGCCAATACGTGAAAGAGGCTAATTTCCAAAACTGTGCCAGAGTATAATTCTTGGGGAATCGCTCATAATGACAAGGAACGACTCCGAGTATCTAAACTTTATCTTCAAGAAGCCCCGCGACCTACCCATCATTGCGCTGATTGATGCCATCATCAAAACCATCGAGCGACGAATAAAGAGCAGCAAATGGCGTAAGTTGGTGAGTGATTACGTTGATGATGCTCTTAAAACCAACTATAGCATGGCAATATGTTTGGATGTGAGATCGCTCGGCCTTTACGAGTACAATATCCATAAAGGTTCCTCATCCTAGATTGTCAACTTGAGTACCCTTCATTGCACATGCAAGCACTTCGACATCGACCACTTCCCGTGCGCGCATGCCATAACTAATGCCAAGTTTCGAGATACTAATATGTTCACTCTGGTTAATGACTTCTACAAAGTGGCAGCATGGAAGGTGTGTTACGAGGATGTGTTGTATCCGCTCCCTCCAAGATCTAAATGGAGTATCCCCCCGGCATGGCCGGGATGGTGTGCCAACCCCCGCTATTAAAGAGAAGGCATGGTCTCCCTAAGACATCCTGGTACCCATCTTGCGGAGAATTTTCACGTGTCAAGCATCGTTAGTCATAGTTGCATTCCTCAAGTGGCGGTCCAACCGCTTACCTAAGAAGCTGGGTTTTATTTTGCATTTTTAATTTGGGGTAAGGGGTTAGATCATTTTCATGCATGTTCACAACGAATTAGGTAAGGGGTTAAGTACTTGGTAGTATGTTGGGTCCATGCACATATGACAAACTTTAGGTAAGGGGTGTAGAACTTGGTAGTACTTTTGGAAAGGGGTTAAGTACTTGGGAGTATTCTTTAAATCATATCTGTCAGTAATATAAATTATGCATATCACCCGTTCATATGGCCATGTCACCTGAAAGATTTAACGTGTCACTTGAAAGATTTAACGTGTCACTTGTTTGATTTTGACGTTTCACATTTTTTAGTGTGTCTGCCAATTTATTAAGAAAATCACCCATGTCACCTGTTTGAATGTCCGTATCACCTAAAGGAATTATCGTGTCACGGTTTGGAAATGAACCATGTCACCTGATTGTATGGCCGTATCACTCGAATGATTTAACGTGTATGTTTTTGCACCCAAACATTTCAAAACCAAGGACGTTCATAACAAAACCTCCAAGTGCATCAAATGTTCATATATGACTAACATCTAATGACCAACCAATGTCATAAAATACTACAACTATTGACCAATGGAGATCATAACATCCTTCAAGTTTTGAGCAACAAAGTTCAGAAAATACAACCCCAACAAAGTTCTTAACACCCTACGACAAAGACCAGTACGCCCTGATAAAAAGTTGTTAGTGGTTTATTACAGTCTACCATGGAAGATGGCAAAAACAAGTATGTGCATGTATGCCCCGATGAATGTGTCGTCTAGTCCATCAAAAGGGGGGCGTCCTCCGTGAGGAGCTGCATGAACCTGATCGTGTATGATCCACAATCACCATTGCAATGAGGATGACTTTGTTAGATTGATATGACCTAGATAACACCCTTAGACGAAATGAAATTTAAGTGTCACACAGAAATTACCTCTGCTTGTTCTGCAGAAGTCCCTTGTCGCGATGTAGGGCAAATGCCTTTGGCACCTTCTACGCATAGGTGGCCTTCAATGCGGGGTGGGCACTCATTAGTTTGGGGATAAAGTGGGTCACACAACTTAAGTTTACTTGCAGATAGCGGTCCCTCACGATGTGCACATCCGAGCCATAAACCCTCAACTGTCACTTCTTCATATCAATCACAACGACGACCTAATGTTTGTTCTTCAGGTTCAACGTTAGAATGATGAGGTCCACCCCTGCCCATGAAAGCCCCATCGTCGTTGAGGACGGCCTATCAAAGTAGTCAAATAGCTTGTCATCCGCTTCGTAGCTGTCTACATCACTGTTGTATTTCTTCCACTCACTCTCAAGAAAGCATACGAAAAAGGTGTCGACAACCGCAACTTGACGGCCAACGTCACTGTCCCTCTTCGTTACCCCTTTACGCAGAAGATAGCATGCATCTTCTATGTGTTGCATTAATTATAAACCTAATGAAAATCCACTACTAATGCAGTAACAAGTCAGCCACCTCATAACTTTTACACTAAATAACGTGGTAATACCATCTATTTCAATAAACAAAGGAAAACATTTAGCCAGGTTTTGTACCTTAGTGGTGAATTAAAATTATGGCATCTGTAAGGAGGTAAAGAACTCCTTCATAAGCTCCGTGTCATAGGCTGTCATCCACTTCTCCCCATCCCCTCTATATAAACACGATGACAATGTTGGGTGAATGACGTCATTTATAAAATAAATTGGAGATAAATACTGATGTGGAGTACCTTGCGATCCACCAAGCTAAGCCATCAATGTCGAACATGGATACAAGTCCTAGCTCAATGGCGTCCACGTTATCCTGAGCGTCCTTCCCTTTATAAAAGAAAACAACAAAATATTATTGTTCGACAACCAATCAAATTCAAATAAACAACAAAAGATTCCCATCAGAGGGACTATATGATATTCATAGGCCACCAAATAAATTCATATCAGACTGTAATCTTCTTTTAATTTCTAATAAGAGGGATTAGGATAGAATCCTCTAATTAACTAAATTTATGTGTCACATGGAAAATGTTACGTAGTCCATTTACCCTTGTTATCTATGTTTTGCAGAATCTGCCAAAAACAAAGATATGCGAATGACGTACCTTCTCATCCATCTTCTTCATCTAGATTGACGTACTTGAGAGCGTTTCCATCATCTTCTCTAGTGTCTTTGCCACGTTATCTCCCCCAGTGTCCTTGTCCTCGGCTCGTCTCCGCGTAGTTGGGTCGGCTTTGGTGGAGCCCCCACCAAGTGCATGATAACGGGGTGCCAAGAGAGCCACACGTCGTCGATTAGCCAGTCGGGCTCCTCGTGCCGGAAGAAGCAGCCATTCATCAATCCCATCTCCTCCTCCATCAATCCATATTCTCTATAAACTTGACAATCCATCCTTGCAAAGATTTCCTGCTTTCCCTCCCCAGTAAAACTCATTCGAGGTTGAGGAGGAGAGTGAGATTAAATCGTCTTCTCACACTCGGCTCAACATCGAACTCTTGGAAGCTTACTCGAGCTCACCCACTGTCATCATGTCCGCTGATAAAAAGTCCTTAATGGCCTTCTTGTCATCCTCCATGTCAGCTCCCCGTAGTCGCCTACAACGCAGCCTAATGACAAGCGCATACTACTTGATCGAGAAGCGCCAGAGCTTTCCTTGTATCATATACCACGTCTCCCATTTCTTCTCCGTGACAACATGGCATTGTAAGACGTAGTGCACTAGTTGTGCGGAGAATTGTATGCGGTTTGCCACATGGACAGCCCCCCCAAGCTAGCTTCTCCGAAGCTTCTCTCAATCATACGGGTCGACTCAGTCGTCATTGTTTGCTAGCATCGACAATCTCGATTTTTTGTTCACATGTGCCTAAAAGTGCTTATCCTTTGGGACTGCGTATCGAGGCTCCAGCTTTTTGGGGACTTTTCCTCATTTCGTCCTTAAATTTTTGGTCCATACCATTTCTTTCCTACAATTTAGGTGACACGAACACACTTAGATTTCTACACAAATTCATATCCTCGTAGGGGTGGAAATGTGTCGGGTGATGGGTGGGTGGGGCTATATATGGGTCACCTGACCCATCTCAAAATTTTTTCACCTGACCCATCACCATCCCATCAAATATTTCACCCATCACCCGATCCATTGGGTGATCGGGTGGGTCGAGTGATTAATTGGATGAAGCCAAAATAAGATTTATATTGAAGCCAAAATAAGATTACATAAACCAAAATAACATAAGTTAAAAGCTAACTTCCATTGTCCATCATCCAAGTGAACTACAAAGTGGGGGCTGAGAAAGTAGAAATTCATACAGTGATTGGGAAAGTGCAAATCCATACATGGGAAAGTGGAAATCCATATTAAAGCTAAATCATAACTCAAGCATTCCTTGTCCAAAATAAATTCTTCAATGGTTACTTGCTAACTATCTAAATCCCACATTAATGATCCAAAGTCCTGACATACAATAGCTTGACATAAAATAGCTTTAGGTGAATAAAACATGAGTGCAACAAATAAGTTTCAGAAAACATATATAAGGCATAACCAATGAGAAGAAAATTATCAAGTCTCATGCTTTTTATTTTGGAGTGTTAGTTGGTCCTTCCACATCTAAATCCTCCAAAACATTATAAACTTGAGGATTACTAGCACCTAAATGAAGATAAAAACGATACAAATAAAACGGATTTTTCGTGAGGTAACCATGTGATTTAGCTTAATTCGTGTAGTAAACAAGAGTTTAAAGATTTTCGCCAGGTAACCCTGGGGTTTCAGAATAGTTTGCCTCATGCCCAAAACTTGTGGATTGGTTTGAAAAGGTAAGTTTGAAGTTTTATAGGGGTAAATATTATAATATTGATAATTTATACCATAAAGTAAAAAAAGAAAAAGAAATTGGGTGTCTGTTTTTCTGGGTATGGTGTTCTTCTTCATCTTCGCTTTTCTTCTTCCACTTCTACTCTTTTTTTTTTGGTTTAATTTATTTGAATAAATTCGGCCTATACTATCTGTGCTTGTTATGGTATGTCAATTGTTATTTAGGATGTTCGATTTTGAAAGATGTGGCTTGAATTTCGAATTGGGGTTAGGGTTCTTGGAGAGTTGCTGAAACCTAACTAGATCTTGAAAATGGATTGTTGTTGTGTTTCAAATTGGTCATGTAACATTATGGATTTGAGAGCTTTATCTAAGATTCAATGGAAGATTTAACCTAGATTTAATTTTTATGGTCGAATTTAAGATTTTAAGGTGGGTTGGAGATGGAGAAAGAGGAGGCAGCGATGGGGGAGAAGGCAATGAGAAGACCGAGGCGCGAATAAAGTGGTGGAAGAGGCAACAACAATACCATTAGAGTTTCCATGGCAGCTCTGGCATTGGGAGAGCCAATGCCACCATCTCCCTCAAACACCTGCCCAAGATCCACGAGGCGATGCACTACTCCCTCCTCGCCGGTGGCAAGCGTGTACACCCCACCTTCTGCATTGCCATCTGCGAGATCGTCGGTGGCCCCCAATCCTCCGTCAGAGCTACCGACGTCGGAGCTGCCAGTGCCTTCGCTCGTACACCAGTTCGATCTTCTTATTCTTCTCTCTTACCCTTCTCTCTTTCGGTGTGGAAGCTGTAAATTTTAGTTTATTTATTAAAAACCTCCACATTATTTATCAATATTATGATATTTACCCCTATAAAGTTTGAACTCACTTTTTAAAACCAATCCACAAGTTTTGGGTATGGGGCAAACTTTTTCAAAACCCCAGGTTTATCCGGCGAAAATTTTAAAACTCTTGTTTACCACCCGAATTAAGCTAAACTATAGGGTTATTTCACAAAATATCCGTAAATAAAATAATCAAATAATGAAGAGTAATAGATTAATAAGACAATGGTGATGAAATGGCTTACATCCATATTCTCCAACAATCCAGTTTTGAAGGCACATTAATGCCTCGACGATGTTCTCATTATGTGAAGCACAATGAGGGCTTACCACTCTACCACATGTAACGACCTGAGTTATAAAACCCGGATTAAGTTTTGAAGGAATGGATACCTTCGTTCGAATCTTGCAATCCATGTACGGGTTGAATGTGAAAACAAAGGGATTAGTAGGAAAGCGGAGATTTCGAACCCGAAAACTGCGACAGGTCCATTAGGGACCCAGTGTTTACACACCAAAACCTGTCCTAAGGTCTAATTCGCGTAAAACATTTTAAGTCTAAAATGAAGTAGACAGTCATAAAACCAAATACAAGGTGTCACGGCAGAGCCGGGTCAAAACGAAAGTACGGAAAGTAAGTAAGTAGCAAAAGTATCGAAAGAGAGTATCAAGTGTCCAGTCAGTCTCTCCACATCCGCCAAGGGTAACCCTTGGCAAACAGCACACATCAACAAGTCAAAAGAAAGCACGAATACCTTAAAAAGAATGGGGAAAGAAATCAAGTTGAGGCATGCATGCGAGTTCTGGAGACCTCGTTGAAGCCATATAATACCTAAATAAGATGCTTCTAATGCAGTGCGAAAATATTAGACACTCAAGCATGCTACCAATTTATATATGCAGAAAATGTTGTAAATGGGATCCCGCATAGAATGTCAAGTGGCATATCCCTCTAATCCTACACTTACCTATAACCCCACCAAGGGTGTCTGTGGGCAGAGGCACGGAGGCCAATGACTCAAACACATACCCACAAAAAAAATAGTCTATGAGTCGTGTAAAGACTGAATGTATTTTACATTATTATATTATTATATTTGAGTAAATAAATGATTATTTTATTCAGTCGGTAGAAATGTGAGAAAACCCGTCCTCGAGTGTACGTTTGATTTTAAAAACATTCCGGCATCGTTTTGAGAATTTAGATTTTAACAGATTTAATTCCGCCTTCGAGCTCCGAATTTGATTGAAATTTATTTAATTCCGTTGATTTTGAAATTTAATTGAAATCTGATTTAGTTGGGATTCGATCGGGCGAGCGGGTTTCGAGTCTATTCCGCTAATTTAATTTCTTTAGTGGACCAATTTCTTTTATTTTCATTTACCTTTTTTGTATTCTCTCTCTCTCTATATATATATATATCTCTCTCTCTCTCTCTCTCTCTCTCTCTCTCTCTCTCTCTCTCTCGGCGGTCCCCTGCCCTCCCATCTGCAATCCACACATTTGTCTTCTTCTTTCAGCTAAGCCTGAATTGCACCCACCCTCAGAATTGGTCCCCTCCCCATCCCATTTCATTCAACAAACCCTCCTTTTCTCATGTTCCCCTCCACACTCCTTGCTCTTCCTTTATCCTTTCTGCCTCACCTCACCACCCCCCTGTTGAACCACCACCAGCAACCACCACCTTCTCATACTCCCTTCCCTCCCGTCGAAGCAGCAGCAGGCCGCCAAGCCGTCTGAGGGCACCTCCGAGAGCCTCGAGCGCCTGAGCATCAGCCCCACCTTCTTCCTCCTTGTGTCCGTGCAGCAATAGTAGCTTCCCCGACGACCAAGGACGAGTCCGAGCCACCCAGCAGCACCCCATATCCGGCGACGCCGCCACCAACCCCCCTGTTTCCCTGTTTCCACGCTAGCAAGGTCGGTAATGGTTTCCGTTCGTTTTCGACCCATTTCCTCCTAAGGGTTCACCTTTAACCCTCCTTCGTCCTTCCTAGGCATCGAAAAAGGGATTTCCATCGTCGGCGCAGCCGGATCGAGTGGATCGAGAATCTCCGGTGAAGCTTACGACCTTACGGTGAGCTCTTATTCTCTCTTCTTCCTTGACTGCGTTTGGGTTCTTTTGCGTGGGTTGGGTTCAGGGAAGACTGTAGAACAGTAGAGACTGGGCGGGGCTAGCAATGGAGCTCCGGCGAGGGCTCAGTTCCTCTCCTCCTCCTCTCCCGTTTCGAACCTAAACAGAGGATGAAGAAGGGGCAGGTGAACCCGGTTCCCTCCTTTTCCTTTTCTTATTTTTTTGGCCGGTCTGCCTTCTTTTCTCCTCTTCTCTTTGACGGGTTCATTAAATCAAAGGGGATCCGGGTCATGGGCTTGGATCCGGGTCTTGGGCCCTTCTCTTGGACTCGGGTATGGGGCTTTAGGGTTGGGCTGAATTTTTTTTTCTGAATTGGCTATATATATATTGGGTTATGGGGGTTGTTGTTTTATTTACTATTTCGGTAATGTTTATATATATATATATGTGTGTGTGTATATGTTATATGTTTTATTTTTCTGATTTTGGAAAATGATTATATATTTATATGTTCTGACATTATTAATATTTATATTTAAAAAGGTTTTAAAAGTGATATTAATTGATATGGAGTTATATATATTTTTTTTAGATTGTTTTGAGATTATATGGATAGTAAGTGTAAATTATTTGAATATTATTATTATTTTGGGATGGGTTGTAATTATAAATTCTGGAAATTAATCGTCTTATATTGTTTATTATTTTAAAATAATATTGACTGGATTATTTAATTGATGCATTTCATGAGGATTTAAATATGAGAGTGGAGAATTTTAAATTGAGTTGTTGGTTTTGATTTATAAGTATTATTTGTGAGCTTAGAATTATTTTGATGTTTTAGTATTGAGAATTATTTATATAATGTTTTGAAATAAGAAACATGCCGGAATGATTTCTATAATATGATTTTTAAGAAATTGGTTAAGGCTTAAATGTTTAATGTCGGAATTTGGCCAAGCATGAGTTGAGACATCATTTTGAATATGAGTTGACTTAATTTGGAATTTATGAGTTTGAAAATATGGTTGGTATGATTTTATCAATGGGTTTGATCGAAAGAATGATTTTGGTCGATTTGATCGTATCGGAAAGATTTTGGAAAATAGTTTTACCATCGGTCGGTTTTGAGGATGTTGAGAACTCGGGTTCGTGTGTATAAATGTTGGTCTGGTAGCTTATGGAAATGACTTGATGATAGGTGTGTATTGCTTTTGGATTGCTTTGGACTTGCATTTGGGCCCTTGCTTGTGTTATCTTGCTGTTCTGCATCTTCAGGTAAGTATCCTACGGGACTTACTCAGTAACCTGGACCTCCTGCCTGATGTGTCATGTAATGTGTAGTTTTGTTGCATATTAAAGCATGCCATGTAGTATCATGCTAGGATTGCATTGAACTGAGCATGTGTTTACTTTGTGTGTTTGAAACAGAACGGCCGTTATCTGTGATAGTCCTAGAGTCTTTGCTAGGGTCATAGGGTAGCCTAGCCCCATCGGGTGCCCTGAGTCTATCGAGTCGATATGAGCATGATATGATAGCCCAGCACCATCGGACAAGATTTACGTATTTTTTTTTATATATGTTATGATGATACCGTGGGTGAGTGCACCACCACGAGGATATGCTATGTTATAGCAACGAACTGGCCAGTCTCTGCACTAACGGGAAGGGGTGCAGAGGTAGGAGAGGGATATGCCACTTGGCATTGTCTTGGGCCCTTTACAGTTCTTTTCCGCATATTATATATACTAGGGGCATGATATTGTGATTTAAATCTTGTACCGCATTAGTCATCTTTTATTTAGGCATAGGCATGTTATGTGGCCTCAGCGCGGTCAGAGGACCCGCAGGCGATCACCAGGCCTGACTTCCTGGATAGTGTTAGGTACCGCTCTTGTTGCTCCATGCTTCTGTGATGGGGAAATCTTTTGGCGAATCGAAGAATCCGGCTAATATATTCTAACTTGACAAATGGCAATCACCCACTTTGTTTTGGTTTTAACCCGGCTCTGCCGTGGCTTTTGTATTTAAACCATACTTCCGCTTTATTTTCGTTTAAATTGTATTTCTGAGACTTCGACTGATTAGAGGTTTGAAACCTCGACCCGTACCTGAATTACAACATCCGAACGAAGGTATCCGACCTTCGAAACGTATCCCGGATATTTATATCCGGGCCGTTACAGGTCGAGCCAACGGAGGCCAATCATTCCTAAACACTTACCCATAACAAGGTGGTCTATGGGCAGAGGCAACAGAGGCCAATTCATCATGCTCAATATTCCATTTTCCATTCTTAATTTGCAACTCATAATGATCATATGACTCGATGAGGTACGAACCCGATGAGGTTGGGTCGTCCTATGAAGCTAACAAAATACTCTAAGACTCACAATTTAAAGATCATTCTACCAAACGTATAGAGAATTCAAGTGCTCAAATAGTTGTGCAAACCCTAAGCATGCTACTACATGATTATGCAGGATACGACACCTAGCACAATGACATCAGCATTAAAGTCCAACTTGAGTAAGCCCCGAGGGACTTACTTGGAGGCGCAAACCAGCAAAAGCAAAGCATCAATAGAATGTAATAGCCAACAGGTCACAGATCACCTAGTAGATATAATAAACATAAATCTATACTATCTATACTATATATATAAATTTGAGTGAAAGCCCATTAATTGCACCTATTAAATGATTAAATCTATACTATCTATACTATATATATAAATTTGAGTGAAAGCCCATTAATTGCACCTATTAAATGATTAAAAAAAATAATCTAATATTATTAAATATTAGCATAAAAAATCAAAAGGTTGTTCTAGCCTAATGGTTAAGGAATAATTTATATGCATGAGGTCAAGGGTTCAACTCCCCATAACTACACTATTTTTGTATTTTTTAATTATATTAGTTTAATGCCTTGAATTTATTAGATAAAAAATATTTAATATTTTTTCGTTATAAAAATTCTAATGGTTTTATAGACAATAGAATTATAATATTTTTTTGATGTAGCACCATAACTACTAATACATTTTTATCTAAAAAAAGTGTTTTTTAAAATCTATACTATATAGATAAATCTATACTATATATATAAATTTGAGTGAAAGCCCATTAATTGCACCTATTAAATGATTAAAAAACTAATCTAATATTATTAAATATTAGCATAAAAAATCAAACGGTTGTTCTAGCCTAATGGTTAAGGAATAATTTATATGCATGAGGTCAAGGGTTCAAATCCCCATAACTACACTATATTTGTATTTTTTAATTATATTAGTTTAATGCCTTGAATTTATTAGATAAAAAATATTTAATATTTTTTCGTTATAAAAATTCTAATGGTTTTTTAGACAATAGAATTATAATATTTTTTTGATGTAGCACCATAACTACTAATACATTTTTATCTAAAAAAGTGTTTTTTAAAATTAAATATTTTATGTTTAACTAATGGTTATGAACTTATGATTGTCATTATAAGACATATATTATTTATGTTTAATATTATTTAATGAATAAAAAATACAGGGCCTTACTTTATATTAATGTTAAAACATTGATAATAATTATATTAGTTTAACTAATATAATTATTATCAATGATAATAATTATATTAGTTTTATGTTTTATATTAATGTTAAAACATATATTATTTATGTTTTATGTTTAACTAATAGTATTTTTTAATTATATTATTTTAATGCCTTGAATTTATTAGATAAAAATATTTAATATTTTTTCTTTATAAAAATTCTAATGGCTTCTTAGACAATAGAATTATAATATTTTTTTGATGTAGCACCATAACTACTAATACATTTTTATCTAAAAAAATTGTTTTTTTTAAATCTATACTATATATATAAATCTATACTATATATATAAATTTGAGTGAAAGCCCATTAATTGCACCTATTAAATGATTAAAAAATAATCTTATATTATTAAATATTAGCATAAAAAATCAAAAGGTTGTTCTAGCCTAATGATTAAGGAATAATTTATATGCATGAGGTCAAGGGTTTAACTCCCCATAACTACACTATTTTTGTATTTTTTAATTATATTAGTTTAATGCCTTGAATTTATTAGATAAAAAATATTTAATATTTTTTCGTTGTAAAAATTCTAATGGTTTTTTAGACAATAGAATTATAATATTTTTTTTTGATGTAGCACCATAACTACTAATACATTTTTATCTAAAAAAGTGTTTTTTAAAATTAAATATTTTATGTTTAACTAATGGTTATGAACTTATGATTGTCATTATAAGACATATATTATTTATGTTTAATATTATTTAATGAATAAAAAATGCAGGGCCTTACTTTATATTAATGTTAAAACATTGATAATAATATATTATTTTTCTTTACAAAATGTGATTAAATAAATGTTGTCAAAAATAAGAATATATAATTCTATGCAAATTAAGTGGTTACCAATTGCCAAAATAAAATAAATATTTTTCTAAACATTAAAACATATTTTAATTTGTCATAAAACTGATCAATTCTACTATTAAATACTCCATCTGTTCAGAAATATGTGTCATTTGACATTTTGACAAGTTTTTTAATGAGCTTAAAAATATATAAAATATCAAAATTTTAATCAATTTTTTTTATATATTTTAGACTTATTAGTTATAAGTTTAAAATTATTTTTGAAAAAAAAGTTTATTTCTGAAGGGAGGGAGTATAGTATAAGAATAAATATTGTACATGCTAAATTATACGTATTATTTAACTTAAGTAATAAGGGATAAAAACAGTATATGAAAGATTGTAATATAAGTTTATTTCTGAAAGATTGTACATGCTAAATTATACGTATTATCCTTGGTTCAGGATATACTCACTCCCTCTGCTTCTTATAGTTCTGGCTCGTTAAAGAGGAAGAAGGACATGTCCCAATTTGAGTTGAATGTGGTTCAGTGCAAGCGCAAATTGGGAGATGGCCATTATGCTGCTGTTATTAGGGTCCTCACGTCCTCTGGGGTTGCTCTTTTCAACGATGATACAGTTGCTAAGCTTCTTGGTAAGCATCCTATTTCTCCCCCACTGGTTGTTCCATGTGATCCTCACTCGGTACCTGCTTTATCAGTTAGTAAAGAGTTAGGGCGAGTTTGGCAATGGGTTATTTTTTAAGGGGTGGAGATTATTTTTAAGGGGTTATATGAGGTGGAGATTATTGTATGGGTTATGAGGATGAAAGAGGTTGAGATTGTTTTTTAAAATAATCCCGGTAGAGTGTTTGGTAGGTATAAGGTTATTTTTGTTGATTAACCATAAAATGACAAAATTGCCCTCATCTTCAACCTCTCTCATTGCCCTTTTGTAAAATCGAATCTACTGTAGCCAGGGAGAAGAAACAGCGTCTGTCGATCCCGGCGCCGAGGGAAAAGGGAACAGCATCGTTCCATCCTCCGTGCATCTCGTCGTCGTCGTGCATCTCTTCATCTCGACTGAGAGGAGGTCGTTGCTTCTCCTTAAAACCCCAATCTTCAATTTCTCTCCTTAAAACTCCCAATCTTCATCGGATTCCGGCTCTTGAAGGACGGGGAGGAGATCGTTGGAGCACGAAGGGAGGCCTGGAGCACGAAGGTGCGCTGGAGATGAGGGCGGAAGCCATGGCGTACGTGGATCGACGGAGACGAGGGCAGGGCAACAGGGACAAGGATGTCAAGATGGGGTTGTCGTTGGAGACAATCTCCACAACCTTGGGATGAAAGGGTAGGATTATGGGCCATTTTTAACCCCTCATAACCTCCTCAAGCTCCACCTCCATCTCCAAAGTATTACCTTCCAAACACCTCCAGAGCTTCTTGTTTTTTATTAAACCCCAACAATCCCATAAAACCCTTTGCCGAGCACACCCTTAGTTCTCAATAGGACCAGGAGCTTCCCCAAAGGTACTTCTTGCGGGAAGGATGGGCTTAGAGCGCAACATTTCTTTGAGATTTTGAGTGGAGCCTATGACGGCATTGCCGGTGAGCTTCTTGCAGCTATCACAAATGTTGTTAACCTTATTATGTCGGGTGCTTGTCCTCGGGTACTTGCAGAATTTGTTGCGAGTACTCCTCTGACGCCTTTGTTGAAATCGGGTGGGGTTGTTCGCCCCATTGCAGTAGGTTCTATTTGGAGGAGGTTAGTTTCCAAATCGGCTACTTCTATTATTGTCAAGGAGCTTAGCAGTTATTTAGGCACCCACCAGTTCGGCGTGGGTGTGTCTGGGGGTGGTGAAGCTATCCTTCACTCGGTTAACATGCTGCTATCAATTAAAGGCATGGATAATGACAGGTCCTTACTTCTAGTGGACTTTTCTAATGCTTTTAATCTTGTCGATAGAAGCGCTTTAATTCGGGAAGTGCGCACCCACTGTCCTTCTGTTGCTCCTTGGGTTGAATTCTGCTATGTCCAACCCGCTTGACTGTATTGGCATGAAATTCTTTTGTGCTCTTGTCAAGGTGTACAACAAGGCGATCCTCTAGGTTCGCTTTTGTTTGCTCTAGTTTTGCATCCGCTAGTAACAAAAATTAATATCGTGTGTGATCTTGATATCAACGCTTGGTATTTGGATGATGGTACCTTAGCAGGTGACACTAGTGAGGTTGCTCAAGCTCTTGAGATTGTGGTTAGGGAGGGTCCGAAGTTGGAGCTATTAATTAATATTAAGAAAACTAAATTGTTCTGGCCAACTGAAGATCCGAGGAGCTTTAAAGTTGGTTTGTTACCGCCTAACATTTCTAGACCCAAATTGGGTGTGAAATTGTTAGGCGGGCCGGGCAGTAACAGTGGTACGTTCTGCAACATCTTGGTTATGAAGAGGGTTGACAAGTCAATTGAGAACTTAAAGGCTGTGAGGAAGTTAGAGGACCCCCCAGTGTGAACTGCTCCTTCTAAGGAACTATATCAGGGTCTCGAGATTGATGTTTGCCCTTCGTACTTGCCCCCCTCATGCCCTCCCCGGTGTTATTAGTTGTTTTGATGATGAGCTTCGGGCCTCCCTTGAGCATGCTATTACTGTAGGGGGCCAGGGTTTGGTCCATGGCAGTGGCATCAAGCCACTCTTTCGTTAAAACTTAGGGGGGTTTTGGGGTGCTCAGGGCACATGATATTAGTTATTTTGCTTTCATCGCATCTCGTCTCCAAACGGTTGAACTCCAATCATCCATTTTGAGTAATTTAATGCCATCTCCATCTAATCGTCTTGCCATTGGCCCTGCCAATGCTCTCACCCAGTCCATCTCGAGGTATGTCACCTATGTTGGTTTGGATATTGATGACTTGTTTGTATCTCCCACCCCCAGAAAATTCATGTTAGTATTGGCGGATCGATACTTCAAGTTCATTGACGATAACTTAGTGTCCACACTCAATCCGACTCCAAGCCAGTTACACATTCTGCAAGCGGTGAGGGGAAAGAGAGCACATGATTTTTTGATGACTACCCCCACTGAGCGCCTTGGTCAAATTATGTCGTCTCAGCAGTTTCGTTCAGTCCTCCAATACCGCCTCTTGA
Source organism: Persicaria maculosa (assembly GCA_963922045.1). Classification (NCBI taxonomy): domain Eukaryota; kingdom Viridiplantae; phylum Streptophyta; class Magnoliopsida; order Caryophyllales; family Polygonaceae; genus Persicaria; species Persicaria maculosa. The sequence continues at coordinate 39,093,025 of OY998265.1, read as the reverse complement.
TCCCTATGTTTAGTGGCTATCCGACTTGTCCCAGTTGTGAGCTTGACAGGATGGACCCATTTGAAGATCATGCTTTACATTGTAGTCAAAGCATTGGGACTAAGCACCGACACAACATGGTCCGAGATGTTTTGGCGGACATCTATTATAAAGCGGGCATCGCAGCTTAGAAGGAGGCACATACGGGTATGAGCAATGACGATGGTGTTGAGCTGAGTCCAGGTGATTTGTTGGTTTATGAGTGAGATAAGGGTAGAGACACTTGTGTTGATGTGGTTAGGGCTTCTCCGTTCACGACTGATGTACATATTTATATCTCCTTTCATTGCATCTTTCGACTCCTTATTTCATTCGATTTCCAAAGAAAAGGTTCAAAAGAATATAAACTTGTGTAAAAATGGGCTAAAATGCAAGAAATAGGGTCTGCACGAGTTTTGAGCTAACCATGCAGGAATTCGAGCGAAAACGGAGTCAAAACGAAGAAGCCAAGTGAAGCTGAGCAGAGGTAGATATCGACCCCTGACATAGATATCGACCCCTGGTGTCGATATCGACCCCTTATCTCGACAGAAGATAGACTCGGTTTCGAGATGCGGATTGGGACTATATCTTCAAGGAGCATGGGATTATCTCATACTTTCAAGATAGATGGCAGCTGATGTTTTATTTATCTTTTTACCTTTAAGTCATTTAAGTTTTTATCAAAATAAAAGACCTATCCTAATTGTTCGGATAGAGTTCATAGTTTAGATAGGAGTTACAATCCTCGGATAGCGAGGATTAGTAGCCTATAAATAAAGCCCTAGGGGCTGATTTGTTAGAGAATCCAATCATCCTTCAACAAGCAAGACAATAGACAATAGAGTTAGAGTTAGAGAGAAGTTTTAGGGTTTGACGTTTGCGAAAGTTGACGTTGAGTTGTAAAGCTTCGGCGTTTATTTTAATGCAAGTTTCTTCCTTTCAATCAACAATGACTTCCATGATGAGAAGCGAGTAGTTCCCCAAAGCTCTTAGGGTCGGGGTGAGCCCGACGTTAGCCATGCGCGCTTGAGGTAAGTATTTGATGTTGATATCGTTGTGTCTATCTCTTCTCCTACGATTCTATGTTTAGTCCTAATCGAAAGAAAAGGGATTCATGCTAACAACTTGAGTTATAAACATAAAATTGGTAGAGACAATTAGGTTTATTTGCAAGAGTAATCCTAAGAGTTGGTGTACGGCAAAAGCCTGTCCCTCAGGTGAAATAGCGCAATTTTCCGTCTTATTTATCTCATCGCATGCATTGGTTAACGTTGTGGTAAACCCTAATCCTAGGAGTTGTTTTTACATATTTTATACACCCAAAACCCCCTGTTATTTCTGTTCATTGCTTCTCTCTCCATTCTTAAATCTTCGGCCTTTCTTTGCCGACGAAGAACTAACACACTGCAGAGAGACATCGATATCGACCCCAGACGTCGATATCGACCACTGAGTTTGTCGACAGTTTTCTGAGTCGACGACGAACATCTCTGCGGAGTTTGCTGAGCATCGATATCGACCCCCTTGTGTCGAAATCGACCCCTCTGTATCGACTGGCAGACTTCTGAGCCAGTCGATTTCGTGACTAACATCGATATCGACCCTTTCCAGTCGATATCGACCACTTGTTTTTGTCTCTGCATGTCTTCTGTTGCAGAGAACATCGACAGACGAGGTCGACATCGAGGCCCAAGGTCGAAATCGAGGCTTTTGGTCGACGCAGACTTGAGATTTCCAAAGCTACTAGGATCCCGCTGACACGCCTGTGGATCGATCCTGACTACCCTTCCACTACAACGGGAGGAAGTCTTGTAATTATTTGCTTAGGCCAGGGGTCGGATTACATTTATTACATCTTTATTATTTGTAATTACTTGACATATCAAGCCTCCTGCAACAACAAATTGGCGTCGTTGCCGGGGAGGCAATCAATCGCACCCTAGTAGTCTATCTCACGTCTCTACCTAGTTTGGTCTTGCAGGTGTATGCGACGCGCTGATCGCCCACCTGAATTTGAAGGAGTCTAAGCGTTATTTCCATCTAAGGGCCCAAGCTCAAAGAATCATGGCGGACAACGCGAACCAAGCAGAGCTTATTGAACAACTAAGGAAGCAGGTTGAGGACTTAACGACTAGAGAGGCGGCACTTAAGGAGCGTGCGGATAGGGAGGAGGAAGGCCGGAGGCAAATAGAAGCCCACATTAATGCCCTCCCTAGGAATGCCAAGCAATATATGCACCCCGCTCTCACAGTGCCTGAATCGGCAATTCTTATCCCTGCCTCTAATTTCGAAATAAAACCTAACTTCCTAACTGAGATTAGAAGGCACCAATATGAAGGAAAACCTAACGAATGCCCTATGGCACATATTTCTACCTTCTTAGACCTTTGTGATACTATTGCTGATGGACGAAGTCTTGAGGATGTCCAACTAAAAGCCTTTCGTTGGTCTCTTACAGGAAAAGCATTGCAGTGGTTGGAAAGCTTATCCCCAAGATCGCTCCGCACCTGGAATGAAGTCAAGGACGCGTTCCTAAACAAGTTCTTCCCTCCTTCTAAGACAGCGTTGATCCGACAGAAAATCACGGCTTTCAAACAAAAGTCTGGTGAGGCTCTGGCGACTGTTTGGGAAGGGTTTAAGGACCTACTACGATCATGCCCGATGCATGGCCAACCACCGTACGTAATTCAGGAGATCATATACAATGCTCTTGACGCTGCAACTAAGGAGAGGATCAACACATACACCTCCTATGGCTACCTTGAACTCGCTCCACAAGAGGTTTGGGAGACCATAGAGAGGTTGGTGGAGTTCGACAACACATATGAGACTCCTGAGGCTTCCGACACATCATCATCGTCGAGGCCTGCCCCATCTATGCCCTTATATGTGTAAAGACCGAGAAATATTTATATATTATGATTAGTTTAACTAAATAAATTATTATTAAATTCAATTTGAATAAAACCCGTCCTCGAGCGTAAGTTTGGATTTTAAGTTATTCTGGCATCATTTAAATTTCGGATTTTGACGGGATTCGATTTTCGCTTTCAAGATCGAGTATTAATAAAATTAATTTAAGCTCCGAGTATCGAAAAATTTATTTAATTCCGTTTAACTTGAAATTAGTAATTGAAATTTTATTTAAATTCGATTTAGTCGGGATTCGATTGGACGAGCGGGTTTCGAGCTTTTCCGCTAATTTGAATTCTTTGTGGGGACCCCTTTTTTTATTCCTATTTTATTTACCTTTTCTTTTATTTCTCTCTCTCCCTCTCTCTCTCTCCCTCCCTTCCCTCTCGGATTCCTGTGAAAATCTCACTGGTCCCCTCCTCTCTTTTGGATTCTTCCCTCAACAGCTCACAATGTCTTAATTGCTACATATCCTACCCTCCCCCTGCCTCACTGTCTTCATCCAATTACACACAACTCTCTCCTCCTCTCCCTTCCTTTTCATTTTCTTTTCTCTGCAGAAGCCAAACACCAGTAAACACCACCACCATCACCTTGCTCTGGCGCCCACCGGCACCTTTGTCCACCACCGAGCCACTCCACCCAGTTCCTCGTCGCCGCCGCCATCGGACCACCGCCACAACAGCCCTTCCCCCCTGTTCCCCTGTTTTGTCGAGCAGCGACACCAGCTTTCACTCCCCTCCTCCTGCAAGCCAGCAGCTGTGTCTTTCCCCTCCTCGACGCCTCCGAGAAGCAACGAGCAACCCAGGTCAGCCGGAGCCACCAAGAGCCCCTGACGAAACCGCCGAGCTCCTCTTCCTTCCCCTGTTTGAATCCGAAGCGGTACCCCTCAATTCCCCTTTGATTCTCGACTTGAATCAGTTAAAGCCGTACCTTTACATCCTTTGGCATCGTGCTAGGGCTATAGGAAGCTCCTCCTTCCGTCGTTGCAGCCAGAGGCCGCTATTGATGTCGGAGAACTCCCCGGAAATCGCCGATGTAAGTTCTTCCCTTTTCATCCCCTTTCCTTCCACCATTTCTTCTTTCTGGTATGGGTGTGGTCGGAATCCCATTTCGGGTGCCTTGGTAAACTCTCGAGCCAAACGGAGCTCCGATGGCCTGAGTTCCCTTCCTTTCTTCTCTCGCCTCCTGCGTCGTCCGAGCCTCAGACTCCGTTCGCTGGAAGAAGACGACGTGGGTGTGTTCTTTTTTTCATGGGCTGGGCCTAAACTCTTTCGGATCTGGGCGGGTCGGGTTCCTTCCTTTTCTTTCTATTGGGTTCGGATAAGGGCGGAAGGAAAAGGGTTTGGGCTGGGTCATGGGTTTTGGGTTGGGCTTCCATTGGGCTTGGATCCGGACTCGGGTTAGGGCTTTAGGGTTGGGCTGGTTTTATTTCTGAATTGGTTATAAATATATTGGGTTATATATATATATATGGGGTTGTTGTTTTATTTATTTATTATTTCGGTAGTGTTATATATATATGTGTGTATATGTTATATGTTATTATTTTTTTCTGATTTTGGAAAATGATTATATATTTATATATTCTGAAATATTTTAATATATTTAAAGGCTTTAAAAGTAATAATAATTGATATTGAGTTATGTATACATTTATGGATTGTTTGAGATTTTATGGATAACAAGTGTTGAATTATTTGAATATTATTATTTTGGGATTTTTATAATATTTTGGAAATTTATCATTTTATATTGTGTTTGTTTTAAAATAATATTAATTGGATTATTTATACATATATGATGCTTTTATGAGGATTTAAATATGAGAGTTAGGAATTTTAAAGTGAATTGTTGGTTTTGATTTATGAATATTATGATTGTGAGCATAGGTTATTATGATGATTTAATATTGGGATTTATTTATATATTGTTTGAAATAAAATGCCGGAATGATTTCTAGTATATGATTTTGAGAGATTGGTTTTAAGGTTTAAATTGTTTAATGTCGGAATTTGGCCAAGTATGATTTGAGAATTATTTCGAATATGAGTTTACTTAATTTGGATTTAAGATTTTGGAAAACGGTTTTACTATCAGTCGGTTTTGAGGATGTTGAGACCTTGGGTTCGTGTGTATGAATGTTGGTCTGGTATCTTATGGAAATGGCTTGATGATAGGTGTGTATTGCTTTTGGATTACTTTGGACTTGCATTTGGGCCCTTGCTTGTGTTATCTTGCTGTTCTGCATCAACAGGTAAGTATCCTACGGGACTTACTCAGTAAGCTGGACCTCCTGCCTGATGTGTCATGTAATGTGTAGTTTTGTTGCATATTAAAGCATGTCATGTAGTATCATGCTAGGATTGCATTGAATTGAACATGTGTTTACTTTGTGTGTTTGAAACAGAACGGCCGTTATCTGTGATAGTCATAGAGCCTTTGCTAGGGTCATAGGGTAGCCCAGCCCCATCGGGTGCCATGAGTCTATCGAGTCGATATGAGCATGATGATAGCCCAGCACCATCGGGCATGTTTAATTTATATTTAATTTATGTTATGATGATGATACCGTGGGTGAGTGCACCACCACGAGGATATGCTATGCTATAGCAACGAACTGGCCAGTCTCTGCACTAACGGGAAGGGGTGCAGAGGTAGGAGAGGGATATGCCACTTGGCATTGTCTTGGGCCCTTTACAGTTTTTTTCCGCATATTATATTTGACAGGACGAAATCGTTGTGCTTCCTATCAAAATAAAACTCAAACCTACAAACTAGTATAGCAAGCAAGTAAGAGGTCGATCCCACATAGAATCAAGTATTCCTATGTAGTGTGTATTTACCAATTTGTAGAAAAGAGGGGTTTTGAGTGACTGAGAATGAGAAATATTAAAAAGTTAGGAGAATCAATAGTTAAGAGATAGTTTCACCTACAATTCTCAACCCTATTTGGTGAATTTGATCCTTGTTTCCTACTCAAGTTCTCTTCCTTTTCCAATCAAATGTTCTTATCTTGATTTGAATAGATTATTAGCCCTATGAGTTCTAATAATCCCTTACTCCTAGGCAATCTTAACATGGATTAAGGTTTAATCCTAGGAATAGCAATAAGTCTCAAGATGTATAAAGCTTATAAGCAATATCAATCCCCTAAAGAACTAATATTTAACCTATAGTCAACTTCCTACACATTCAAGCTTTCTAACGAAGTCCACTAGAACATGTTTGCTACGAAAGATTAAGAATCATAACGAACCATTCAAAACCCTAGCGATGATGAGATCCTAGCGAGGTGATCAATCAAGATAGCATCAAACACCATAAATCATTCAAGCACAAAGAAGATGAAACATATGATGGAAATAAGAACAAGAATAGAAAACTCACAATTCAACCAAACGGGGTCTCAAATCATAGGCGAAACCAAATAGTTTAGCCCTCCATTGTCAAACGATTGTCAAAAGATTAGATGATATCCCTAAAACACCCTAAAACAAGCCTTTAAATAGGCCTAAGAACCGTCATAAAACCCTAGAAAGTGTTTTCCAAAGATAGACCCAACTCAGGAAAGATATAAAAATCAGCGCTGATTCGGCCCAGCAAGGCCGCGGGCGCTGCCTCCCAAGCCGCGGGCGCGGCTAATGCAGTGAGCTCTGAAATTCTGGCAGCAGGCGCTGCCTTGGTGGCCGCGGGCGCGGCTTTTCCAGCCTATAGAAAATTTTCCGTTGTGAATTTGGTCTTGATGTCAACATGAAAGTTGTAGCTCTCTAAAAGTGCTTTCCAACGCATGCTTATAATAGTCAATCGGACCACCGAGGCCTCCAGAAAGTGTGATACAAGTTCAGCTTGTCGGGCGACAACTTTTGTTGACTTGTTCTTTACTTAGGCTCTCGAACTTCAATTCCGCTCCCATTCTCTTCTTGTAGCTTCCTCTTCTTGACTCTTCCTTAATCCATGAGCCTCCTCGGATCCACAGTTACCTGAAATAATCAATAAAAACGTGTAGATTCCGACTCCACTAACATAGAGAGCAAATATGCAAATTGTGCTTCAACCATGCATGATATGCATCTTAACTAAGCTAAATGAAACCTATTATGACCATCTAAATGCATGCTATCAAACTCCCCCACACTTAAGCTTCGCTAGTCCTCGAGCGAACAATTTAAAAGCAACCTATACCTACACTTTCCTTCTTCATGCATTTTCCCAAATCAAAAGCAACATCAATTTTAAATGAACACAAGACCAAGTGAATAAACATCATAGCATGTATTTAGCGATCAAAGCATAGAAGTAGAAATCATCCAACCTCACCAGGAATATGTGTTTCACTCATGCTCTCATATGTTTAGGCTTTAAGGTTCAACCCTCAACTCAATCCAAAATGCACTAAGCTCATAGACATTGACCATAATATCACCAAATCTCCACCGAAATGCCATTACTTGCGGGACACAATAAAGAAAAATAAACAAAATGTGACTCTTTTTTTTCTTTTTCTTTTTTTTTCTTTTTCTCTTTTTTTTTCTTTTCTATTTATTTTCTTGTTTTGGTGCTTTCCTTACGCGAGGCGCAAACATGGGTGTCATGAATGGCCCCGGTCTATCAACACCTCAACTTACTAAAGTGAAATCCACTTGAACATCTTTTGACGCGAGTTGCAAACATGGCTGTCATGAATGAACCCGATTACTCAATGATCAAGCTTTCTTTCTTAGTGGATAGTTTTCAACACTGTTTTGCATGAATCATACCCATGTGTGTCATGCGTAGACCCGGATACTAAGTGTATCAACCATTGCCACCTTATTTCACTAAATATGCATAAACTAAAAGCAAAGACTCAAGATATAAACATAAACTCCGCAAGCAACAAGCATGTGAGTCGATTTTGAAAAATAGATACTGAAGTCAATGCCAAGAGGTAGCAACACAAGGAGAGTAAATCACACAATTCAGCAAAGGATTTATGAATGATTCTAATAAGGCTAAAAACATTCTCACAAGGGTCATGTTTATAGGATTTCAATCATACTTTAGCTCAATCATACATGCTCAATTACATCACAAAATATTGCTTCATAAGAAAACATTTCAAGGCGATTAGCTAGGCTAAGCAATTCAAATTCATCGTAGGATTTACAAGTTCATGCCATAAGAATGCAGAGTTTCGCTAACTAAGGTGGGTATTTGAAATCTATGTCTATGCATGATATTTTTGGATTTATTTTTCAAGTGCAATATATGAATAAAAATTAAATATGTAGACATAAATAAACATGATATGCAAACTCTATCTATATGCAATGCGATCCCTCCCCCACACTTAAACCTTTCATTGTCCTCAATGAAACATAAAAGACAACAAAAATAATAATAAAACATAGAGGAAGAGATGAATGAAATACTCATAATGTGGTGGACGAATAGGCTCATGGACTTTCATAGACAACCAAATGGTTCAACTGGGCCTTGCAGCGACCGCTGCCTGTCTGCGGCGTCGCCGCCCTTTCTTCAGTTGATTCCGGCGACTTTTCCTGAAAAGTTAGTCTATCCAAAAACTATCTAATGCCTAATGGAAAACCTAATTTATTGAAAAGAAAACTAGCTAACTAGGAATTGAAATAACTAAATTAGAAACTTACCTTGGGTTGCCTCCCGAGAAGCGCCTTTCTTTAATGTCATTGGCCTGACTTATTCTCATTATCAAGATCTTACCTATCAGACATCGTCAAGGCCCTCAGTAGCCTGTCATATTCCTGTGCACACATCTTACATAACACATCGTAGCACAATAAATTGAAAGAATAAAATATTGAAGTTAAAAACCCTTTCAATTTATCCAAGAGTCTAGCATGACTCTCTCCTGAAGGAATATGATACCACCAACATAGTTCCGCTGGTGGCTTCTCAAAATAATGCTCCCAAGGATCTGCATATTCACCAACATCCACAAAAGTGTAAGAAATATCAATACCTTGCTCGAGAGCCACAGAAATAGGCTCTGGACATGGTTCCTTAATAGGCAAGTCAGGGATGATATCTTCAGATGAATTAGGAGCCAAAATACATGGATCCTCATGCGTGCACTCATGAGACTCCACATAATGGAGTATTGGGTTCTCTCCTCCATCTTCAATCAAAACATCCTTGTTTATGTCATGGCTTTCATCAACTTGAGAAATACAATGTTGTTCTCCTACCAACTCACTCATCGGTTGAGTAAGTTGGTTCAATCGTTTCTCAAGTCGCTCCATCCTTTCAAGCATCTGCTCCAACATAACCTGGCGTGTGAAAGCTTCTTCCTGCTCTACCCGGTGACCCATGTAGCAGAAAAAATCCCACATCTCTGCTAAGCCAAAACTCGCCAAGCCTCCGTTACTCATAGACTCGGCAATTCTTTGGTCTCAGGAGTCATGCCCTCAAGTCCATAAACAACCATACCTTGCAAACTATCTCGGTAACCCCGTGCATAACGGGCGTCCAATAAATTATGCACTCGTGTGAAATAATGGTGAAAATTTTCCCCTTGACGCTGCATTAATCTCATCTTAAAAAAATTAGTAGCACAAGTGTCGTGAACCGTAAGATAGGTTCACAACGGGTTAGATATATGCACAAAAATTAATAAATACACAAAACAAAGAAATAAAACTTGATTCCCCGGCAACGGCGCCAAAATTTGACAGGACGAAATCGTTGTGTTTCCTATCAAAATAAAACTCAAACCTACAAACTAGTATAGCAAGCAAGTAAGAGGTCGATCCCACAGAGAATCAAGTATTCCTATGTAGTGTGTATTTACCAATTTGTAGAAAAGAGGGGTTTTGAGTGATTGAGAATGAGAAATATTAAAAAGTTAGGAGAATCAATAGTTAAGAGATAGTTTCACCTACAATTCTCAACCCTATTTGGTGAATTTGATCCTTGTTTCCTACTCAAGTTCTCTTCCTTTTCCAATCAAATGTTCTTATCTTGATTTGAATAGATTATTAGCCCTATGAGTTCTAATAATCCCTTACTCCTAGGCAATCTTAACATGGATTAAGGTTTAATCCTAGGAATAGCAATAAGTCTCAAGATGTATAAAGCTTATAAGCAATATCAATCCCCTAAAGAACTAATATTTAACCTATAGTCAACTTCCTACACATTCAAGCTTTCTAACGAAGTCCACTAGAACATGTTTGCTACGAAAGATTAAGAATCATAACAAACCATTCAAAACCCTAGCGATGATGAGATCCTAGCGAGGTGATCAATCAAGATAGCATCAAACACCATAAATCATTCAAGCACGAAGAAGATGAAACATATGATGGAAATAAGAACAAGAATAGAAAACTCACAATTCAACCAAACGGGCTCTCAAATCATAGGCGAAACCAAATAGTTTAGCCCTCCATTGTCAAACGATTGTCAAAAGATTAGATGATATCCCTAAAACACCCTAAAACAAGCCTTTAAATAGGCCTAAGAACCGTCATAAAACCCTAGAAAGTGTTTTCCAAAGATAGACCCAACTTAGGAAAGATATAAAAATCGGCGCTGATTCGGCCCAGCAAGGCCGCGGGCACTGCCTCCCAAGCCGCGGGCGCGGCTAATGCAGTGAGCTCTGAAATTCTGGCAGCAGGCGCTGCCTTGGTGGCCGCGGGCGCAGCTTTTCCAGCCTATAGAAAATTTTCCGTTGTGAATTTGGTCTTGATGTCAACATGAAAGTTGTAGCTCTCTAAAAGAGCTTTCCAACGCATGCTTATAATAGTCAATCGGACCACCGAGGCCTCCAGAAAGTGTGATACAAGTTCAGCTTGTCGGGCGACAACTTTTGTTGACTTGTTCTTTACTTAGGCTCTCGAACTTCAATTCCGCTCCCATTCTCTTCTTGTAGCTTCCTCTTCTTGACTCATCCTTAATCCATGAGCCTCCTCGGATCCATAGTTACCTGAAATAATCAATAAAAACGTGTAGATTCCGACTCCACTAACATAGAGAGCAAATATGCAAATTGTGCTTAAACCATGCATGATATGCATCTTAACTAAGCTAAATGAAACCTATCATGACCATCTAAATGCATGCTATCAATAATAGGGGCATGATAGTGTGATCTAAATCTTGTACTGCATTAGTCACCCTTTATTTAGGCATAGGCATGTTATGTGGCCTCAGCGCGGTCAGAGGACCCGCAAGCGATCACCAGGCCTGACTTCGTGGATAGTGTTAGGTACCGCTCTTGTTGCTCCATGCTTCTGTGACGGGGGAAATCTTTTGGCGAATAGAAGAATCCGGCTAATATATTCTAACTTGACAAATGGCAATCACCCACTTTGTTTTGGTTTTGACCCGACTCTGCCGTGGCTTTTGTATCTAAATCGTACTTCCGCTTTATTTTCGTTTAAATTGTATTTTTGAGACTTCGACTGATTAGAGGTTTGAAACCTCGACCCGTACCTGAATTGCAACATCCGAACGAAGGTATCCGACCTTCGAAACGTATCCCGGATATTTATATTCGGGCCGTCACAAAGTTGGTATCAGAGCCAGGTTGTGCAATTCGGGTAAGCAAGGGTCGGGTGTATGTTTTGGAAAACCGCCCATGGATTTCGAAGATTTGAAAGCGTTTCAAATGGGCAAAATGAACTTAATATGTCTAACTCAATTGGACTAAATATGAACTTGGCTGATGATAAAAGTGGAGAACCAACTAATAAGGGATCGAGTGGGTAGAAAAGGCGATAGACCATCCCTAATGGATGTAGTCGGAAATGGGTAGGCGAAATACTAGCTTGTTCTTTACAGACGGGTCGGGAAGACTCCAAGGAGATCATTGTAATTGTCATTTAGCTGATTCTATGATTGAGTGCTTGATATGCTAAAGATTTGATTGTTATGTCCTGACTATTTAATGAATATTGAACGATCTGTGCGAACGGGATAGCGGGAGTACCCTTCTTCTTCTTATATGGTTAAGCTCAGTTTTGTGGAACCGCCCCTTTCCTTATGAATCCTTTGATAGTTCAATCGATTCCTCCCTTCGAATATCGGTCTCCTCCATGGGAAATCGGGTTGGTAAACATAGTATTTCGGAAATCATGGTTGGATATGAGGGTTGCTTAGGGAGAGTATTGAAAGTTGGCTTTTGATGTCATTCCAAGTTAGAAAGTAAGTGTTTCCTAGGTTGTCTTTCTTGATTCTTATGACGATCGACCGGGGTCATCTTACCAAAAGGGGTCATATCCGAGTCCCACGGGAAAGATGAGTGATGAGTCAGTTAGGAAGAGTCAATGGTTGCCCTTAGGGATCTCTGTCTGGTTGTAATGGTGACACTCTCTGAATTTCATGTCTACTTGGCCTATTGTATTGCTCGTATGATTGATTGGAAGCATGAACCACATGATATGAGTCTATATGATTGTTTCTTCTTCTGAATTAGGTCCATGATAGTGTGATCGACTCTTCTTTGTATGAATGCCTCATACGACGTGCTCCTTAGCATGCTCGCTGATGATACCTCGATGCTTATCATTCATCTTGTGACAAAAATCTATATCATGCCCACCTATTTCGTATTCGTCAGGTTAACTATTGTTGATTATTATGCAAGTTAATATTGTGTGTGTTAGTTATGTTGAACGGAGATTATGTGGCATAATGGAGTCTTGGTGAATGCATGTTTACCCTAGTATGTGATGATTTATGCTCATGCCCGGTATTCCAATTATGTGGCCCATTATTTAAACTTGTGTTATACATCGTTAAACTTGCTCATGCTTCTTTATTATTGGAATGTGATTGAATTGAAGTCTTACTTAGTGTCGAGTAATCAATCAAGTGCATGTATGTACCATATGTTATATTGGGCCGTTAGTAACATGTCGGGCCCTTGGTTGTGACTTGTGCGAGTTCTACTTTGCCTACCTTATTGTTGATTCTCTCTTGAACTAGGTCCTTCATAGTGTGGCTCTTTCCTCTTCCTGTTCTCTTAACATGTTTCACTCGTCTTGATTAGCTTAATGTTGAATTCGATGATTGACTAGCCTTCCGTGATGGTTAAACCTAGCATGCTTACCTGGTAAAGATGTCTATTACTCAATGATGGCTCCTTGTGCTTGCATGAACCTATAACTTGACACCTCGCATGATCACGCATCACCCTATATCATGATTTTGCATCTGCATGACGCATGAATATCGGAATGAACCTAGTTGAATTACTCTAGTTGTACTCTATGATGGTTCCTTCTTAGCATGATTATAACCTAGCATCCATGATGTCCATCTTGTTACTTTTGATGATGCCTCATGTTTCGTGAACATTATGTTGAATTCCTCTTAATGAATCTTGACTATGCTTGTATCGCATTATGTATCGCTAGTATCATGTAGGATCTATGCTCTCTAAATGGATCTCGTCATAGGACTCCGTGCCATGCTTGACCTAATATGTGATCATTGCTGTTAGATGTGATAGATACTATGCTGCTCTTATGTGTCCTTGTATGACGCGTCATCTGATTATTATCATATACCTTGCCATGATATATTTTGACTCATTTGTTGATTTGTATACCATGCCTTTACATTGTTCATATGCATGATGATCGTTATCTTCACTAAATTCCGCTTGACATCGAATCATATATGATCATTGTTGGTTCCGCCTATCTTGCTCAAAGTTACTAGGCAGATCTGTTTCCATAGAATACTAGAGTGTTAGCTTGTTTCACATACATCAGCGTAGGACTTGATTATGTCTTTGATATGAATACGAATGTTGCCCTGGAATAGGTGCATGTTAGTGTGGATTAATGTGATGGATATGCTCTATGATGAATTTGTGCGTGTTTGTCACAACTATAACCTAATAGACTTTCTTAAGGGCATCGTTACTATTCCTGAGTCGGAGTCTTGTCTCTAGTCGTGTCATCTTTAGCTTTGGTCCATTTTGTCTCCGATGGAAACATTGGGTCGTCCGCTCTTGTCACTTCCTTATCTCCGCTAACTTAAACTCCTACGTGTTACCTTGGATGAGCGATTGCATGGAAAAAGGGATCGGGAAGACGAATAGCGATAGAGCAGCGCAGCGGAAGCGTGGGCCCATAACCCACGGACCTCAGGATCGATAATGTCGACGGAACAAGCTCGCTTCGAGGATTACGATTGTTGAGTACGATATGACTTGCAGGTGGGGGCATCCTCTATTCGAATTGCTAACCCTTTCTGAGCTTGTTGATGATGATATTGCACTGACTTGGTGTTGAAAGCTTCTTGTTGATGTGATGATATGATTCGATGCCTTACAGTCCTAATGTGCCATGATGACTTGATGTGATGCTATTCTGAGTTGCTAACCATGATCTAAATTCCTTTCCTATATTGTATGAACTGCAATTGCCGAGAATCTGAACTGGTTATTAGCTAAGGTTATGATGAAACTTGCTAGTTGAATTGTCTTTATTCGTATATGGTGTTATGTGATAATTTCGAGCATGACGGTAAATTGAGACTTTTGATACTTGTTGCAATGCTTAATGATGCTAGTTGATATGATGTAGTCCTTATGTGCAATAATGTCCATGATTGCTTCTTCTTTGAACATGTGAGTGAGGTCCTTTTGGTTGAGCGGTCAGAAAGTGGAGAAAGGTTTTGAGTGATTAGAATGATCGAAAGTGGTAAGGGGAAGTTGCCGAAGAGAGGTGTTGACTTAGGTTTGACCAGGTGGGTTCGGAAATTATAAGAGGTAATGCTTGATGATTTTGGATGAGCTCCTAGGTGAATCTTGGGTGAGAGTATGGTTAGGAATAGGTCGACTAGGCGGTTAGCAGGGCATGATGCTTGTGAAACCTTGGGAAGAGTGAGAAATGTAAGAAATGACCTTTGGGGTATTGGGGACATAGAGTGAGAGTGTGCTCGGGTGTGAAAACAAAGTTAAGGGTTGGACTCTTAGAGGTGGATAGCTAGTGAGAGTGTCTGGTGAAATGAGGGGTGAGACTAGAGTGTCAAAATGAGTTGGGGTTCTTTGGGGATTTTATCCGAGTTGGTGAGTCTAGATGAAGTTTTGGTCTTGGCTTGAGAGTCGGAGACGAGCAGGCGGGGTTTGCGTTGTATTATAACTGAAATGATGTGCAAAACTTTCTTGTTTACGTGATTATGAACTGGCATGATGTTAGATAGCGACTACGATGAACCTGATATGACCTGATATTACATGTTCATATACAATACTGAATCATAATTGGTAGTGACAACTATAATCCTGATATAATGATCCATTGTTATCCTACTATGTTGTTCTAAAAGCATGTTATAATGTGTTGAATGAATCATGAGATGATGATACGTTGTTATGTGAAAGCATGATGTTATCCTATATGGTTGATAAGCCTGATTGTGAATAGGTAAGTGATGAATATGACTTGGATCATAGGTATGACTTATGTGTATATATAAGGTGATGGTGCATGACTGCTATTAATCGTTATATGACATTGTGATGAGCTAAGATGATGTCTGGAAAGCATGATGATAGTTTGGTGTGATATACTGTTGATCTTCCCTTTTTGGTTGAATCTTGATAGCATGATTTTGTTGAATTGATGTGATAATATGTTATGATAACGCTGGATAGAGATTGGATAGGATGACTATGTGAATTTATGCTTTACATGGGATCCCTTGTTATGACTGGTTTCCCTAGTGTGCGATGTTGAGATGCGATCATGAGATTTGACTAGAAGTAGTGTACTGACTCCATGACACCTAACCTCTTTGATCTCTTGACATGTGTGCTTGCGTGATTTATGAGAATTCGATGATGCACTTGCGATGCCTTCGGTATAAGGTAGATATACTTTATGGCTCATGGTACGACATTAAGACTTTGTTATTGCTTTTAGCGTGTTCTGAAAGGATGGTATGATTTATTTTATGGGTAATCATGTTATGCGGTTGAGATGTCGATTGGTTGAGTTTATCATGATTGATGTTGAGATTGCCATATGAGGAGTGGTTGATGATGTTATGAGTCAATGAGTTGATTTACTTATGTGCATGTTGAGTTGAGGATGATGATAAATGATTCTGGAAACTAGGAAGAGAATATGGGATTAGCCCTTAGAGGTGGATGACTCCACCTCCTACCTTCTGAATTTGATTGATTGGTATGCGAGAAGCTGTTTTGGTGTTTGGGAGATTTTGACGGAACCTTGATTTGAAAGGAATTGACTTGTTTTGGTGTAAAGTTGCTTGATTAAAAATTGAATTTGAAGATTTTGAGCGGTTTTAAAAAATGGCCAACCTTGGGTTTTAAAGAAGTTGAGAGTTTCAATGATTTGCATGACAACCTTTCCATTTGCAAACACTTTGAGAATTTATGAACTGGAATTACATTATGACGTCTCAAGAAGTGGATACAAGCATTGTATAGGGGCACTTATAGATTGCTTGCTAAGACCTAGTCGGACGCTATAATGCTTTTAGAGTTGTGGTACTTCCGAAAAGTCGAAGCGAGTATGTAATAAGGGCGCTTATTACACACTTGACAAGACCAATTGGAGATGTCACGACCGTGACTAGGATGTTGTGAGAAACTCGGAAGACGCAACCGAGACGATTACAAGATCCTCGGACATGGTCCCCGGACTCACCGACTTTATAACTTCATTCCCTTTGCTTTAAAATGATTTTAGTCTCGGGGACGAGACTTATTTTTAGAGGTGGATAAATGTAAAGACTGAGAAATATTTATATATTATGATTAGTTTAACTAAATAAATTATTATTAAATTCAATTTGAATAAAATTCGTCCTCGAGCGTAAGTTTGGATTTTAAGTTATTCCGGCATCATTTAAATTTCGGATTTTGACGGGATTCGATTTTCGCTTTCAAGATCGAGTATTAATAAAATTAATTTAAGCTCCGAGTATCGAAAAATTTATTTAATTCCGTTTAAATTCAAATTAGTAATTGAAATTTTATTTAAATTCGATTTAGTCGGGATTCGATCGGACGAGCGGGTTTTGAGCTTTTCCGCTAATTTGAATTCTTTGTGGGGACCCCTTTTTTTTATTCCTATTTTATTTACCTTTTCTTTTATTTCTCTCTCTCCCTCTCTCTCTCCCTCTCTCTCTCTCTCTCCCTCCCTTCCCTCTCGGATTCCTGTGAAAATCTCACTGGTCCCCTCCTCTCTTTTGGATTCTTCCCTCAACAGCTCACAATGTCTTAATTGCTACATATCCTACCCTCCCCCTGCCTCACTGTCTTCATCCAATTACACACAACTCTCTCCTCCTCTCCCTTCCTTTTCATTTTCTTTTCTCTGCAGAAGCCAATCACCAGTAAACACCACCACCATCACCTTGCTCTGGCGCCCACCGACACCTCTGTCCACCACCGAGCCACACCACCCAGTTCCTCGTCGCCGCCGCCATCGGACCACCGCCACAACAGCCCTTCCCCCCTGTTCCCCTGTTTTGTCGAGCAGCGACAGTAGCTTTCACTCCCCTCCTCCTGCAAGCCAGCAGCTGCGTCTTTCCCCTCCTCGACGCCTCCGAGAAGCAACGAGCAACCCAGGTCAGCCGGAGCCACCAGGAGCCCCCGACGGAGCCGCCGAGCTCCTCTTCCTTCCCCTGTTTGAATCCGAAGCGGTACCCCTCAATTCCCCTTTGATTCTCGACTTGAATCAGTTAAAGGCGCACCTTTACATCCTTTTAGCATCGTGCTAGGGCTATAGGAAGCTCCTCCTTCCGTAGTTGCAGCCAAAGGCCGCCATTGATGTCGGAGAACTCCCCGGAAATCGCCGATGTAAGTTCTCCCCTTTTCATCCCCTTTCCTTCCACCGTTTCTTCTTTCTGGTATGGGTGTGGTCGGAATCCCATTTCGGGTGCCTTGGTAAACTCTCGAGCCAAACGGAGCTCCGGTGGCATGAGTTCCCTTCCTTTCTTCTCTCGCCTCCTGCGTCGTCCGAGCCTCAGACTCCGTTCGCTGGAAGAAGACGACGTGGGTGTGTTCTTTTTTTCATGGGCTGGGCCTAAACTCTTTTGGATCTGGGCGGGTCGGGTTCCTTCCTTTTCTTTCTATTGGGTTCGGATAAGGGCTGAAGGAAAAGGGTTTGGGCTGGGTCATGGGTTTTGGGTTGGGCTTCCATTGGGCTTGGATCCGGACTCGGGTTAGGGCTTTAGGGTTGGGCTGGTTTTATTTCTGAATTGATTATAAATCTATTGGGTTATATATATATGGGGTTGTTGTATTATTTATTTATTATTTCGGTAGTGTTATATATATATATATATGTGTGTGTGTGTGTGTGTGTGTGTGTATATGTGTATATATTATTATTTTTTTCTGATTTTGGAAAATGATTATATATTTATATATTCTGAAATATTTTAATATATTTAAAGACTTTAAAAGTAATAATAATTGATATTGGGTTATGTATATATTTATGGATTGTTTGAGATTTTATGGATAACAAGTGTTGAATTATTTGAATATTATTATTTTGGGATTTTTATAATATTCTGGAAATTTATCATTTTATATTGTGTTTGTTTTAAAATAATATTAATTGGATTATTTATATATATATATGATGCTTTTATGAGGATTTAAATATGAGAGTTAGGAATTTTAAAGTGAATTGTTGGTTTTGATTTATGAATATTATGATTGTGAGCATAGGTTATTATGATGATTTAATATTGGGATTTATTTATATATTGTATGAAATAAAATGCCGGAATGATTTCTAGTATATGATTTTGAGAGATTGGTTTTAAGGTTTAAATTGTTTAATGTCGGAATTTGGCCAAGTATGATTTGAGAATTATTTCGAATATGAGTTTACTTAATTTGGATTTAAGATTTTGGAAAACGGTTTTACTATCAGTCGGTCTTGAGGATGTTGAGACCTTGGGTTCGTGTGTATGAATGTTGGTCTGGTATCTTATGGAAATGGCTTGATGATAGGTGTGTATTGCTTTTGGATTACTTTGGACTTGCATTTGGGCCCTTGCTTGTGTTATCTTGCTGTTCTGCATCAACAGGTAAGTATCCTACGGGACTTACTCAGTAACCTGGACCTCCTGCCTGATGTGTCATGTAATGTGTAGTTTTGTTGCATATTAAAGCATGCCATGTAGTATCATGCTAGGATTGCATTGAATTGAGCATGTGTTTACTTTTTGTGTTTGAAACAGAACGACCATTATCTGTGATAGTCCTAGAGTCTTTGCTAGGGTCATAGGGTAGCCCAGCCCCATCGGGTGCCCTGAGTCTATCGAGTCGATATGAGCATGATGATAGCCCAGCACCATCGGGCATGTTTAATTTATATTTAATTTATGTTATGATGATGATACCGTGGGTGAGTGCACCACCACGAGGATATGCTATGCTATAGCAACGAACTGGCCAGTCTCTGCACTAACGGGAAGGGGTGCAGAGGTAGGAGAGGGATATACCACTTGGCATTGTCTTGGGCCCTTTACAGTTCGTTTTCGCATATTATATATACTAGGGGCATGATAGTGTGATCTAAATCTTGTACTGCATTAGTCACCTTTTATTTAGGCATAGGCATGTTATGTGGCCTCAGCGCGGTCAGAGGACCCGCAGGCGATCACCAGGCCTGACTTCGT
Source organism: Persicaria maculosa (assembly GCA_963922045.1). Lineage (NCBI taxonomy): Eukaryota > Viridiplantae > Streptophyta > Magnoliopsida > Caryophyllales > Polygonaceae > Persicaria > Persicaria maculosa. Next base: position 39,073,444 of record OY998265.1, on the reverse strand, counting down.
GGATAGTGTTAGGTACCGCTCTTGTTGCTCCATGCTTCTGTGACGGGGGAAATATTTTGGCGAATCGAAGAATCCGGCTAATATATTCTAACTTGACAAATGGCAATCACCCACTTTGTTTTGGTTTTGACCCGGCTCTACCGTGGCTTTTGTATCTAAATCGTACTTCCGCTTTTATTTTCGTTTAAATTGTATTTTTGAGACTTCGACTAATTAGAGGTTTGAAACCTCGACCCGTACCTGAATTGCAACATCCGAACGAAGGTATCCGACCTTTGAAACGTATCCCGGATATTTATATTCGGGCCGTTACAATATGAACCCTCCAATGTAATCGATCCGGATGTAAATGAGCAATTTCATAGGGATCAACTTCGAAAGCTCCAAAAGCAAGTAAGGTTCCTTTCAGCGAACCAAGATTGCATTGAATGCGGATCGCAGCGACACACCACCATCGAGTGCCCCCATGCTGAACAAGTACACATAGCGGAGGCTCACCAAGAGGCGCGCTACATGAGGGGTCCCAATCACCAATATTGGGGAGACCAAAGGTTCCATCAACCACAAAGGAACCAGGTTAACCCTAGGGACCCTCCGCCTTATAGAGCTCCTGGGCACCCGGAGAGAGACCAAAAGAAGGATGATCTTCAACTTGTGTTAGACGAGATAAGGAGGAATCAAGCTAAGAATGATCAATCCAACAATGCCATCCATTCTCAACTCAATCACCTTACCACAAGGATTGGGGAGATGGATATTTGGAAAAAGAACTGATGTGCGCGCAAATTACCATATTTTCTATGCACATATGAATTCATTTTATTGTCTTTTGCATGCACATTAATGGGAAAACATGGGAATTGTGTAGTTTATGCTTAAATGTCAAATATATGGGTTTGCACGAGTTTCCATGTGATTTCGCAGAAAACAGGATGAAAATGGATGAATTCAGAAGAGCGGAAAAAAAAACTCGAAGTCTTCTGAAGAGGTCGAAATCGACTGAAGACCTCGACATCGAGTACATCAGAGACATAGGAATCGAGCAGAAAAGGAAACAGAGCATTTCGACACAGAAGAGGTCGATATCGACGTCTGGAGGTCGATATCGATGCTACCAGATCGACCAAGTTGATAGAAGTCGAGTAGGAGAAGGAGAAGCTCGAGATAAGATTTTGCAGGGGTCGATATCGAGGTCCAAGGGTCGATATCGACCATGCCAGCAGAGGAATTCGACTCCGATTTCGATAGAATTATATCCAATGCTTGCAATATCTATCCCAATGTCGAGATTTTCTATCATCAACATCAGATTTATCATGAGGAGGCTGATTTCACCATGAAGTTTTAGCTTTTACTTTTTTTTATTTATTTATTTATCATAGAGAATAAAGATAAGGTTTCGAGTCCTTATCGACATCTACAAATAGAAGCCAATAGGGCTGAGTTTAAGAAGGGAAGATTCCGGATTCCGTTTGAGACACAATTCAGTTGCAATAGAGAATAGAAAGAGAGAGAGGAGGCCGAGTGGAGTTGTAAAGCGAGAGCGGAGTGGCTTGTTCGGTTGTACTTTCTTTCGGAGTTTTAATTCAAAGTAGCTTTCTTTCAATAACAATGATGATGATGTGCATGATGAGGAGCGAGTAGTCAACCCACTTCTAGGGTCGGGGTGAGCCCGACGATAGCAATGTGAGGTAAGTGCATCAAAGGTATGACTTTTATGCGATTCCGTCTTCTACCCCATGCATGATCCTTTGCGAAAGTTAGGGAGATTCATTATTTGCATTATTGAAGCGAAAGCCACTCATATTGCGAACTTGAATTACTCATGAATCGGATAGTAACTCTTAGGAATTATGCGAAAGCCTCTAATCACCTAAGTGTTGATAACGAAAGTTATTGGACGGAAAGACATAAAAGTTCATATCTTTAGCCTGAAACTTGCATTGTTATCGTTGTGGCGTGAAACCCCGACTTTGGAAGCCTTTTAATTAATTAAATTCGTCATAAAAGTCTTAGTTTGTTTCTGTTCATCTTCCCTCTCCATTCTATTTTCTTCGGATCCTTTTCCGACAAATTGGTTACAAAAACAGTTTCTGTGACAAGCATCGAAATCGACCATAAGGGTCGATATCGAGGACTAACATCGATATCGAGGTCTCTGCTCGACGTCGACTTGCTGTTTTGTCTTCTGCAGGAACTGCGCTAGGAAATCGACCAGAACTGAGGTCGATATCGACCAGTATACTCGATATCGAGTGTCTGCTGAGGTCGAAAGCCTTGACCGTGAGTACAACAAAGGAAGCGCTGACCTACCTCCTCGTGGATTCGATCCTGAAATACCCTACTACTACAAGGGAGGGGATTCTTGTATTATTTGTTTGGGACAGGGAGATAGTCTAGTTGTGCTTTATTTTATTCTCCTATTTTACATACAACACCCCGCAGCAACCCCCCGCAGCGAACAAGAACGTAGAGACCCAACTGGGTCAATTGGCGGCACAAATCCCTAGACCGTCCGGAACACTCCTTGGGCAACCCACTACAAATCCTAAGGGGCAATCCGGGACGGGCCATGTCGCAGCCATACAATTGAGGAGTGGCACCAAAGTATAAGCCACGAACGGAATCGGAGAAAGCAGCAGATCCAGTCGACATCGACAGACCAGTCGATGTCGAGGATGAGGTCGATATCGACCCCCATGTCGACCCACAGGTCGATATCGAGGAAACTACAAATCCATCAGAGCCACAACAGAGGTCGAAATCGACCATCCCAGTCGATATCGACCAAAGCCCAGTCGACATCGATGTCGAGCAGGCTCCTCCGACCACCGTTTTGGCCCCTCCACCAAAGAAGACGTTGTCATTCCCTTCCAAAGCATTGGAGGATCCCACCAAAGGTAAGTTTAGGCGCTTCGTAAAGATACTTCAAGGACTTAATGTTACCATCCCTCTTACAGAAGCCCTAAGCGAGATGCCCGCCTATGTGCGATTCCTCAAAGACATCCTGAGCAAGAAGAGATCCATTGCAGAGATCGCAGAGGAGTGCTCAAAGATGGATTTCCCTGAGAAGAAGAGTGATACAGGGAAGTTTGCAATCACCGTGGGACTTGGCCAACATCGTTATAAAGCCCTATGTGACCTAGGGGCAAGTGTAAGTCTCATGCCTCTCTCTATTTGGCAAAAGGTGAACATTGGCGCACTTGAACCTGTGGACATGAAACTTTATATGGCTGACAACTCATTCGTCAGGCCCACAGGTATAGTTGATGACGTTCCAGTAAAGGTAGGTAAGTTCTTTGTGCCTACTGATTTCATTATATTGGAGATGCCTGAAGATCATGTAGTGCCTATTATACTTGGTAGGCCTTTCTTAGCTACTGCAGATGCCAATATCAATGTACGTCGAGGGTTACTAACCTTTACTATAGGGAACGAAGTGATAGAATTCTCTTTCAACCCAACCATGAGCGAAACAAAGCACCTGGAGCAAGTAGTCCTCTCGCCGGCTAAGGAGAAGCTTAGAAAATTTTTGTTAGCGAGGACGGAAACAGCAAGCAGGGTCGACATCGACTGGAACCAGTCGATATCGACTAAAAACATCGAAATCGACCCCCCTTGGTCGAAATCGAGTATGCCAGATCGCTGCCAGGAGCTTAAGTATGGGGTCAAAGAGGTCGATATCGACCCCCACATGTCGACATCGACCAAAACTCTCGAAATCGACCCACCTTGGTCGACATCGACCACCCCTCAGCCCGAAGATTTCTGTTTCGGGCCCAAACATGTAAGCCCAGGTATGACTCCTAACCCTCCTCCGTCCATTATTGATAAATCAATTAAGCCGATTATTGATAATTCTACTAATAAGAGGGTCAAAGCTCCATGGTTTGCCTATATTGCTAAAGTTAGGTCAAGAAAGAGAAGAAAAGCGCCCAAAGAAGAACCTAACATCAAAGAAGCCTTGGTCGCTGAACTTCGCTACTACCAAAAGGACCTAGATGATCCAGGAGAAGGCTCACGCTCGAAGGGTCCCTACATAAAAGGGTCATAAAGCATTGACGGAGAAGTCGGCCTAGCGACTCAAAAATCTAGAGCGTGTACATAAACCCTTTAAATTCTTTGCATAGATGGTTTTTAGGATTTAATTTTTGGCTTTTTGAACTTTTAAAACTGAGATAATTCGTGCTTTATCTATATTTCTAACAAAGATTTCAGGTTATCAAGCAAAAGGAACGACGAAGAAGAAAAGAAGCTTCTGCAGAGGCAGTCGAAATCGACCAGGCCAGTCGAAATCGACCCCCCAGGGTCAAGCCATCTCCTGGAGTCGACATCGAGGACTCAGGAGCGAAAAAGAGAGGTCGATATCGACCCTAATACTCGATATCGACCCCAACCTGGTAGCCCTTGTCTTCACTTTCTTCCTCGACTTCGACATATGCAGTCGACATCGACCACTGACCTAGATATCGACTTCTGGCATCGACCTAACCTGAAATCGACCTGAATCCGTAGGTTTGCACTGTGAGTTTCTCTCTACCCTTGTTCGTCTTTTTAATACAGTGAGGACACTGTATATTTTAAGTATGGGGTGGGGGAAAGACATGTCTTATGGTCATAACTTGGTTTTCTTCTTCGCATTGAATTCATGTTTAAATTTTTGTTCTTAGTTCTACTTTTACAAAAAAAAATATAGAAAAATGTCAAAAATACAAAAAAAAAAATGCATGTTTATTTTTAAGTTTTTTTTACCCTACTTAGATGTCCTATGATGAAAACTCAATAGCTGACTTGATCATGTAAACCCTATGGCATATTTGGATGGTTTAGCCTAAGTCTTTAAAATTTTTATTATGAACTTGTGATGAAATTGAGCACATATGATCCTAGGCTAAAAGGCAAATCCAACAAAAATTGTCCTTGTGAGAATTTTGACCTATAGGAAGAACATCAAAAATCCCTCCGCTTTCTTGAGTGAATTTACTCTTCCTATGCATCTCTAAATGTTGTGATAGTTATTCAAAACCAATGCATATATATGATTATGTTTACAAGAATTAAATGATGGAGGCATCTTTTAAGCCATTTTTATCCTCTCTTTACCTACCCTGCATTATCCCTGCTTGAAGCCAGAACATTAGCCTGAGCCTGAAATTGCAAACTCCACAAAATTATCCCTAGCCGAATTGAGCCTGACCCCATTTGGGAATTGAGACTTAGATTGGTTGGACTAATGCCTTGTGGAAAGAAAAGAGCATAATGTCCAGTTTTGAGCAAGGAAATTATAGGATGGTGCATATTTACATTTTGTCATATTTTGTAAAAGGATTTATGGCTCAACATATAAATGCACATATTTACTTATTATTTTCGAAAAAAAATCCGAAAAAAATAAATAAAGATATCTATATATAATGCATGAGCCATAATCCTTAAGTCTTTTATTCATACAAGTGTTATATTTTTTGAGCGGTATATTAGAGCTTGGAAGAAGGGTTGATAGAATGGTTGACATCTTTTTAGTGCATCTCTAGAGCATATTATGGAAAGATGAGTTGGGAAAGAGCATTATAGAGATTGAGCTTACATTGAAGAGTTATGGTTTGGGTATTGCAAGTGTTAAGATTTAGGAGTCTCGATTCCCGAATTATAAAAGCACCACATAGCCAAATAATTTCATACCCTTTATTTCATACCAAGCCCCATTACAACCCCGTCGAATGGAGTCTTCTTTGAAGTCTTCCATTGAGCGAAAGCCCTCCTGATGGTTCTTATTGCATTTTCATAATTGGTTGCGAAGTGGATTATTATAAATTGCAATGTTTATGAGATTGTATATGGAATTGAGTTGAGAGTTGATCTTCATAGCCTAAACACATGAGAGTTGAGTGCAAGCACATTATCCCTGTGAGGTTGGATCAAAACTGCATGTGCCTTTGGATCGCCAAAATATGTGCTATGACGTTAAATTCACTTGCTTTGCTTTGCTACCGCTTATGATGTTGCTTTTGACAAAGGCGAAGACTTGAAGGGTGTGTTGTAGGTGTTGGTTACTGCTTGGTTATTGCTTGAGGACAAGCAAGTCTAAGTATGGGGTGTTTTGATGTACATATTTATATCTCCTTTCATTGCATCTTTCGACTCCTTATTTCATTCGATTTCCAAAGAAAAGGTTCAAAAGAATATAAACTTGTGTAAAAATGGGCTAAAATGCAAGAAATAGGGTCTGCACGAGTTTTGAGCTAACCATGCAGGAATTCGAGCGAAAACGGAGTCAAAACGAAGAAGCCAAGTGAAGCTGAGCAGAGGTAGATATCGACCCCTGACATAGATATCGACCCCTGGTGTCGATATCGACCCCTTATCTCGACAGAAGATAGACTCGGTTTCGAGATGCGGATTGGGACTATATCTTCAAGGAGCACGAGATTATCTCATACATTCAAGATAGATGGCAACTGATGTTTTATTTATCTTTTTACCTTTAAGTCATTTAAGTTTTTATCAAAATAAAAGACCTATCCTAATTGTTCGGATAGAGTTCATAGTTTAGATAGGAGTTACAATCCTCGGATAGCGAGGATTAGTAGCCTATAAATAAAGCCCTAGGGGCTGATTTGTTAGAGAATCCAATCATCTTTCAACAAGCAAGACAATAGACAATAGAGTTAGAGTTAGAGAGACGTTTTAGGGTTTGACGTTTGCGAAAGTTGACGTTGAGTTGTAAAGCTTCAGAGTTTATTTTAATGCAAGTTTCTTCCTTTCAATCAACAATGACTTCCATGATGAGAAGCGAGTAGTTCCCCAAAGCTCTTAGGGTCGGGGTGAGCCCAACGTTAGCCATGCGCGCTTGAGGTAAGTATTTCATGTTGATATCATTGTGTCTATCTCTCCTCCTACGATTCTATGTTTAGTCCTAATCGAAAGAAAAGGGATTCATGCTAACAACTTGAGTTATAAACATAAAATTGGTAGAGACAATTAGGTTTATTTGCAAGAGTAATCCTAAGAGTTGGTGTACGGCGAAAGCCTGTCCCTCGGGTGAAATAGCGCAATTGTCCGTCTTATTTAATTCATCGCATGCATTGGTTAACGTTGTGGTAAACCCTAATCCTAGGAGTTGTTTTTACATATTTTATACACCAAAACCCCCTGTTATTTATGTTCATTGCTTCTCTCTCCATTCTTAAATCTTCGGCCTTTCTTTGCCGACGAAGAACTAACACACTGTAGGGAGACATCGATATCGACCCCAAACGTCGATATCGACCACTGAGTTTGTCGACAGTTTTCTGAGTCGACGACGAACATCGCTGCGGAGTTTGCTGAGCATCGATATCGACCCCCTTGTGTCGAAATCGACCCCTCTGTATCGACTGGCTGACTTCTGAGCCAGTCGATTTCGTGACTGACATCGATATCGACCCTTTCCAGTCGATATCGACCACTTGTTTTTGTCTCTGCAGGTTTTCTGTTGCAGAGAACATCGACAGACGAGGTCGACATCGAGGCCCAAGGTCGAAATCGAGGCTTCTGGTCGACGCAGACTTTAGATTTTCAAAGCTACTAGGATCCCGCTGACACGCCTCCTCGTGGATCGATCCTGACTACCCTTCCACTACAACGGGAGGAAGTCTTGTAATTATTTGCTTAGGCCAGGGGTCGGATTACATTTATTACATCTTTATTATTTGTAATTACTTGACATATCAAGCCTCCTGCAACAACAACGACTAGAGCCAATGACTCTTTTATACCCGACAAAGCGGTATCTCAAGCTACAGAAATGAAGGAGTAGAAGTATGCAGATATTTGTGGTGTTCAGGGGTATTGCTTCATGGCATTTGTGTTCTCTACTTTTGGGGAATTGGGAGAAGATGCTATTGGTTTTTTGAAACGGGTTCAGTTGGTTTCGAAAAGCCATCGTACGAGGTTTGTTAATGACGATTTTATATTTCATAGGGTTGGTTCTACTATTAAAAAAGGTGTTGGAGCCCAATTTTTTACGAGACTTCCAACCAACTTTATGTAAGCTTTTTTTATAATAATAATAATAATAATAGATTAATAAGATAAATTTTTTTTAGACAAGTAAAAATAAAAAGATAATGGTTTCGTATGGGCAGAGTTAAAAAAGTGACTAAAATTTAAAAACAGTTGAAATTAGGGTGACACAAATGGCCCGAAACGGGCCGAACCGAACCGATCCAAACGGGTCGGGCCAAAACCGATGGCCCGAATTTTTTTGAGGAACGGCTCGATGCCCAACCGAGAACCGAAAATTCGGTTACGGTTTTAGGACAGAAAAAACCGAATTTCCTTTGTGCTTTGTTTTGTCCGAAAAAAACTTGTTCAGTGTTCACCGATTTTGGAATTCCTAATAGATTTATAGACTCAATAAAATATTAAAATATCATAGAAATTAAACATCATAGGCCATAGATTCATAGATTCAACACAACACACATAAATCTCTTCAATTTCAATTTCATTTCAATAACTACATTTTTAATATCATTTTTTTTAATTCAAAAGGTTGTTGTTGCAAATTCATTCCACCAAAGTAAAGGTTGTTGTTGCATTTAGAGGTCAGTGCTTGGCAATTGCACTGGTGAAGGTGAAAGCTACCACAAAGATCCTTGGTGGTCTCGGAAGACTCTACTCCACCTCCTCCCTACCACATAAATCTCAAAAATACAAAATCAACCCTACCACATAAATCTCAAAGACATAAACCCTAAATCTGAAATTACAAATCTCTAAAAACACAAATCCTAAAATTTTCACAGCTCACAAGTCTCACAAAAATAAAAAATTGGTTTCCAAATATGAAATTACAACTACAATATATCAAAATTAATGAAAATAGAAGTAGATTAACACAAGAAAACGAAAAAATTTGGGGTTTGGGTTCACGATTCGCTGACTTCGCTCACCTTGTTGTCCGCCTGTGCTACTGGCTACTACTGCTGCGGGTTCGTGACTGCGTGAGGCTGCGGGAGATGGCGAGTCCGGTGGCGGCGAGCTCGACCGGCGATGGGTACGGCTGGGCAAGAAGAAAGTCTGAGAGGGACTGGAGAGAAGTGGCCGCGCCTTAAAGTTGTAAACGCGATATGAGACTGGAGAGGAGTACTCGATAACATTTAGCAGATTAGGGGTTTTTTTTTTGAAAAAAATCGGTTTTCGGGCCAAAACCGAAATTTTCGGTTCGGTTACGGTTTTTGGCCCGAAACCAAATTTTGGATTTTCTAGGACTGAAGACCGAGCCGAGAAATATCGGTCCGGCCTGAAACCGACTTTTTCGGTTCGGTTTCGACTCGGTTTTCGGGCCGGGCCACATTCTGAGCAACCCTAGTTGAAATTGAAAAATTGTGTAAAATAAAAATTGAAAGATTATAGAATAATATAAATACCGTATGAGACGAAAAAGAGTTTATTTATAAAAAGTAGAGCTTATTTAGTTGTTATCAGAATTTCAAACCAAATAAATATAAAAAAATGCCGCTTACATTAGCTTATTTTTTAACTCAAAATTTTAACCATAATTACATCATCTTTAACCTCCATACACGATTAAAAAGAAAAGGGTGTTTTTAAATACACCGCAAATCCACCTTTAAAAGTGCAAGTTGCTTTCGACGTGCAAGTCACCATCACTAATTAGCACTTTTAAATAATTAATTAACCCACTTTAACCCTGCACGTCGGAATTGACGTGCAGGGTTTGTGGTGTATATAGCGGATTTTTTATTTTTTTTTAAACCTGATTGTTTGACATTACACACCCAATAGACGTGGCCACGGGTCCAACCCGCCGGGTTGACGGGTCGGACCTGCCGGTTCGAGAACCCGGGGTACATGACCCGAACCCTAACCCGGAAATTCAACGGGTCGACGGGTTCGGGTCACCCGGCGGGTCGACGGGTTGACCCGTCGGGTCAGGACACGTGGCAAGGAACCGGGTACCCGCCGGGTTTGGCGGGTCAACCATTTTAAAAAAAAAAATGGTTTTGAAAAAAAAACTCAACTCATTGAGTACTTTTAACTTTCACCATACTTTCGAAATGGAAAGATTTAAGGTGGACAAAACACGGTGTGTGGGAATATATATATATATATATATATATATATATATATACCTTCATTCCACTCTATCATTTCATCAAACTTTAGACGTGGGAAAGAAAAAGTTGGATTGTGGGAATGACAAGTAGGGATATGAGAAGATATATATAGAGAAAATAGAGGTAGATAGCACACTTCGATGTGGGACAGAAATATGGGATATGAAAGAAATTGTAAAAACTGATGTTTCGACGAATCGAATTATATGATGTAAAATGTAATCTAATTAAAGTATTTGGATTATATGGTGGAATATACAATGTAATTTAAGTCTTTGGATTATATGATGTAACATATAATATAATTAAAGTCTTTACCTCTTACGATTTAATGAAATGAATAACACATGGTGATGGAACATCATGATACTACCTCCGTTTCCTTTTAATTGATTTTTTACTATTCATTCACGTTTTTAAGGTGTGAAAAACTATATGAAATAATAATTTTTTAAAATATTTTTTTCGATAATCTCATACTTATTGGTGATAAGTATAATATTATTAAAAAAATATTATTAAAATATTAATATTTAATATAGTTTTGATCGTTCTAAAACTACGTGCATGACTTGAAAAAGTCACTTAAAAGGAAACGGAGGGTGTATATTATATCAAATTTGTTGGATTAATCTTTCTATTTAATTCAATTGATAGTTGTGTTGATCCATTGATTAATCATAAGTGTTTTATTTTACTTGCATTATGTTAATTTCTTGGTTGTTGATTTCAAATCTATGCTCATCTTCATATAGATATATGATAATCTTTCTCGTTTAAAGTTGAATTAGCAACATTTTGTGTATACACATAATGATGATGTTATTGGATTACCTATTTGTGTTGCATGTTATAAAATGAAAAGACACATTTGAATAGTATTACCCAATAATATATGGGGGAATTGTGCTATAGGCCATAATTAGGGCCTTTATTAGGAAAATGTCCACCCTTCCCCCCAAATTGGCAAAATGTCCACCTTCCTTCCCTTGCCCCCTTTGCCCCTTTGCCCCCCACGCGCGCCCCCTGTGCCCCCCTCCTGTTTCAGCACATTTGGTTTCAGCAAACCCTATTTCAGCGTTTTTTTTTTTTTTTTTTTTTTTTTTTTTTTCGCGCGTTGCTGAAACCGAAGTTGCTGAAACCGAAGTTGCTGAAATTGTTGAAATTAGTTTTTTTTTTTTTTCGCGCGTTGCTGAAACCTAATTTGCTGAAATCGGAGTTGCTGAAACCGGAGTTGCTTAAATTGTTGTTGCAATTGCTGAAATTAGTTTTTTATTTTTTCGCGTCAACGCTTCGACATCGGAGTTGCTGAAACTGGAATTTTTTTTTCTTCTTTTTTTTTTCACGCGTTGTTGAAACCGAAGTTGCTGAAATCGGAGTTGCTGAAACCAGGGACGCTGAAACCGGAGTTTCTTTTTTTTTCTTTTTTTTTTCGCGTCACCACTTCGACATCGGATTTGCTGAAATCGGAGTTGCTGAAACCGGAGTTGCTTTTTTTTTTTCGCGTAACGACTTCGACACCGGAGTTGCTGAAACCGTGTTGCTGAAACCGGAGTTGTTTTTTTTTCTTTTTTTTTTCGCGTCACCACTTCGACACCAGGTTTGCTGAAATCGGAGTTGCTGAAACCGTGTTGTGGGATATAAAATTTAGCCTATGCGGGATTCGAACCCACGTATTTACGCATAAGCACATTGCTCTACCATTGAGCTAAGAGGCTTTTAAAGGAGATTTAAAGCAAGGAACATCAAAATTCATTGCAGGCCGCATTTCAGCAATTACTTAAACTACAATTCGTAGTTTCAGCAATTGCTAAAAATCAGTAACTTGCATTCCTACCTAGTGAAATTGAAAGTAACACTTAATCTGTATAAAATACCAAAATAGATACATCATGCATTCATACATGAGTTTGATAAATGAATCATAGGTACTTGCAGGATAAAATGCAAAATGACATTATTATGAAAATTACCATCCAATACAACTAAGTGGCTGATAAATGAATCAAATCACATAATTCCACAATGAGCTAAAGCAAGTAAACATACATATAAATTAAAAGTATATAAATAAGAATTAAGAACTATCCAGGAGAGAATTAAACAAACGGTTAGACCAAAATCAAAAGTCTATGCCACATCTTTTACTCAATTGGTAAATTAGGGATATAATTTTCTTCCAAGAAAGAAGTGAAATGGGACCTGAAACCCCAAGCACGTCATTATTTAGAAGCCAAATAGAGGAAAAGAGAGAACAAATTGATGCTGAAATAGGACTTCCAAAGAGTCACTGCAGCAACCATTAAAATTTACATCTTCAATGACCTTTGAAATTAACACGAATGGGAGCATGTCACACCTTTTTTTTTGCCTCAATCGATTCAAAACACTGAGCACATACTGAACTATGTGCCATAGGATTGAAATTCACGGTTGGCATCTTTGATTACTGAAAGGAAATAGCACAAGAGGAAATAGAAGAAAGGAGACAGAGAATACATGATTCGATTCAGGTTGCGGGCGCATAGGTCGTCTAAGGCGAAGTGAAATCAGAATCGGCTCAGCTCCAAACTCCCGACACAGGCGACACATGCGAAGTTGCTGAAACGAGCTTTTCTGAAATGGGGGAGGGGAAGGTGCAACCGCGCTGCTGAAATAGCACAAGAGGAAATCAAATAGCAACAACTGCCATTGCGGCGGAGGAATCTGTCCCATGGAAACTTGCTGAAACGGGAGAGGGGAAGGTGCAACCGCGCTGCTGAAATTGGAGCGCCGATCCGATGGAACAACGAGGGCTTCTCAATCGCGAGATCTAATGGAGTGTCGATTGATGGAACGCCGATCCGATGGAAGGTCGCAACCGCGTCAACGAGCGCCGATGCGAATGGGAAGTCGGAAATAGAATCAAAATCAAAATCAGGGAGGATCGGGAAGCCAGAAACAGAATAAAAAATGCACGATCTGATAGAAGGCCGCAACCGCGCTCCTATCCGGTGGAGCGCCGATCTGATGACAAAATCCGGTGGAGCTCCTCCCCCTCCGACCGCCTCCCCTGCTCCTCCTGCGACGACGGCGAACGAGGAGATAGAGATCGGCTTCTTGTCGGTATCCATCGAAGATCATCCTCTGGAGGGAGTTGGAGAACCAGAGGGAGTAATCCCCTGTCGAAAGACGACGCGGAAGAAGCACTGTAAAAGCCATGAATCGGAGAAGCCCAGAGAATCGAGGAGAAGCGATTGGAGGAGGAATAAGATTGAGGGGCACACACGTTATAATTTTGGGGGAGGTGGACAAAAACCTAATTAAATGGGCTTGGTGGACACTCCTCTAATAAAGGCCCAAAAAAAGGCCTGTTTGGCAAATTATTTCATAATATATTTCATTAATGTGCTTGAAAATCCGAAGTTCTATAACATTTTCAAAATAAGTGAAAATCGACATTAAAGATACCATGCATGTGTAACAACTTTATCAACAACAATATTTGTATTCTTTGAAATTATATCATAAAGACTCCTAACTTAGTATCATATATCATGATTTCATAGTGGAACTACCAAATAACACAAATGTTTAAGGTATTGTGTTGAACTTCACACTTTCTTGTTACCCGTTCGTTATTTTAATCTTTCATAATTGATAGGTAAAATATTTTTCAAAAAAATAATATTTATATAAAGTGTAGTACTAGTGTTTGTATATGATAAAAATTTATAAGTATGGATTGACATAAAAAAACCGAATGATCGAGATTGAAGATATGATTTAGTTTCTACTTATTTTTGTCCCACATCCCATCCCACATTGAAAACTAGAGGAAAGGGGAGGGGGAGGGTGCTAAATCTATAAAAGAACCAAAGGGTGGGTAGGATTTTCATAACATGCAATGCATGAGAATTTATATATTATGAATAAATAAAATTCATAATAATTATAAATATAAATTCTAGTTTTTTTATAATTTTTTTTAAAAAAATTTTTGACCCATTGGGTCAACCCGACGGATCACGGGTTCACTTTCCCCCGACCCTAACCCTTAACCCGAGATAACCCTTCAACCCGTTGACCCGGACCCGTCGGGTCATGGGTCGACCCGCCCGACCCGTGACCCTTGGCCATGTCTAACACCCAATAGTACGTGGTGATCGATCCTAATCAATCAAGTTAAAATTCGATCTTCGAAAGATTGACCGGTATAGAAACCACGGAGGAAATTGCTTTCCCTCTCCGTCTCTCTCCCTCTCTCTCTCCGGGGCCTTCAAACGAGGAATCCCAGATCGGTCCTCCTCATTCAAACTCGTTTCTTTTCTTCGCGATTTCAATCCTCATTCCCCCAACTGTAAATTCTCATTCCAGATAATCTAACGAATTTCAATTTCTGGGGGAGCGGCCCCATCAAAGATATGGATGGTATTTTCAACAAGATTCGGAATCTCGATGCATATCCTAAGATCAATGAAGATTTCTACAGTCGCACTCTCTCCGGCGGCGTCATCACTCTCGTTTCCTCCTTTATCATGCTTCTCCTCTTCTTCTCCGAGCTTCGTACGCCCTTCTTTCTCTCTCTGATTTATTTTGATCTTGTATTCGCGGGTTGAATTGTTTTGTCTTGTTTCCAAACTGCTAGGGCATGTAGTAGTTAGGGTTGATTTCGGCTTTCAGGTTTAGCCAAATTTGTTTTGTTGTTCCTTCTGGGAAATAAGGGCTGTCCAACTCCCTCGAGTGTTTGTAGGTTTATGGTTTATCTGATGTTGTTATTGAAACCTTGCTGTGCTGAATTTTTCTTAGACGAATGTGTTTACTTCTAATGAAACACAATTTTCGTGGCGCGTGGAGTGTTGCAAAGAACTAATGCTCGTCTTTTCAACTGGCAGCTAATCTCAGGAGTGATATGATCCTTGAATTATTTGATGATTTGCTCGCTGCTTAACTAAAGGATTTAAATGATCTGCTGACTCCTGAGAGAGGATGACTTTGGCAATATGATTTTTTGGCTATGCTTTTGTCTGTATTATTATACTTGAAGAAATAGAATATTGTTTGGGTGAAAAAAAAGCTTTAGTGGTTGCATCTTTAGAAGCCATCAAAGGTCTTGTTTAGCTCATTGGAAGTCAGTATCAGAAGTCTGGTAGGTTTGTGGATAGCATTTAGGTTTTCATCACATGCATATGCTTTATTTTTCACATACACAACTCATTCCATACTTGCCAGTTTCCTTTGGATTTTAACTTCCCAGTTATGGACTGGGTAATTACACATCTTCCTATTGAAAAGTTAAAGGGAAAATGATCTTTGTTTTTAGCTAGGAAAATTAATTATTGATTGTGCCACTTAAATGTAAAATGTGAAATATTAAACGCTTGATGTTTTAGAAGTACTATTGTTCTTGATATGCTTTACACAAGGATATTGGGGAATTCTGATAGAAGATCATGCTGAAGTAACTGAAACCTTTTTGTTTATTCTTGGATTTTGTTTTTCTTGTAGATGGTACCTTCTACCAATTTATTGGGTTGGCTTTTTACTTATGTGGTTATCCATGTTTGCAGGGCTTTACCTATATGCTGCAACTGAAACACAGCTCTTAGTAGATACTTCAAGAGGAGGGACTCTACGCATTAATGTAAACTTTTTCAATGATGATTGATCCGTTTAATATGCTCTTGAAAAATGGCTTTGTTTACTTGATTCTATTTATCCTATCTCAAATTATCTCCAGTTCAACACAGTTGTGTTCTGCTGGTATTTGGAAATATATATTTCTCTACCATGGGAGTATCTCTTGTCAATTAATGGCAATTTATTTTTCAAGAAGCTCATATATTATTAGGTGTCCATGTAACTCAACTAGTCGACTGGTATACGTTTTGGTGCAAATTAATTAAGTGATATTTGGGCCTTGTGGAACCATGCAGTTTGATGTCAGTTTTCCAGCCCTTCCATGTTCATTACTAAGCGTTGATGCCATGGATATCAGTGGGGAGCAACATCTTGACGTTGTAAGTTTTTCCATTTCATAGTTGGCAATCCATCTTGACGTTGTAAGTTCTACATCAGAATTTTGGGACGTTGTAAGTTCTACATCAGAATTTTGGAGATCTTGAAGGACCTACATACATTTCTCAATATATATTCCCTAGTGCATTCAGATTTTTTTTTAATGTGTTTTCCCTCTCGTGACACGCTGAATTGTGTCCATCAATAATGAATGGATAATCTTATGTTACTTGCAGAAACATGACATAATTAAGAAAAGATTAGATAGTCATGGAAATGTGATAGACTCAAGACCAGATGGAATTGGTGCTCCCAAGGTTAGTATCAAAAGTCTATCTCTTTGCACTGATAAGTTTTGCAATTTCTGAAAATCCTCTTATTTAATGTATTTTGGCAAAACTATTTTTTTGACAATGTAAGTTGCCATGCCTGCAGCAATAGCATCATGAGGGCAGTGCTTGATCATGCTTCCTATGGGGATTTATTTATGTCCTCAAGTTTTGAAAAATATCTCATACCTACATTTTATTTATTTATTCCAAGTTTATTCACTCAGATTTTATGATTGTATTCCCACTTTTCTTGCCCACATGAACATAAGGCGTTCTCCATTTCAATAATGTTGTGGATACTTAATCAGTTATGTTTTGTCCTAATATTTCCAGGACAAGTATTTGATGAGTTAAGAGGTAGTCGGCAGTGAGCATAGACTTGTAGCATCAATTTCATTGCCATATATAAACATTTTCTGGAAAGTTTGGAATCAACATAGGTTGATGATTGGTTGTGCCTAGCTCAGGATACCATTAACAATGTTTGGACAGGTTTGGTAACTGAACATCTTTCTGTCATTAGCCATAGAAATAGCCTTTATCTGGGCTCTCTGTATTCAAATTTGGGTCCCTAGCCACCTTAGGATCAAGGGAATTGTGTACAACCACCATCTATTGGTAGTTAGGAGTTTTCTCTTGAGTTCTCCCATCATTTAATTCTTGTAAGAGTATGCACATACCCCTCTGGCTCTTTGTCCTGCATATCTTCTCCCAATTGCATTACGTCACTAATCATTTTAAAAAAATGGAAATTGTGCTTTCACATATTCATTTCCTTTAACACAGGTATGACTCCATCAAATTCTTTTAAAACACGCACTAAGGTTCCTAATGTCATTTGCAAGTAATGATTCCTAGCCTAGTGCCTCTGTCTCCCAGTATAGTTACATCTGTATCTTAAGCCATTCATCTTCAGGTGGCCTCCGGGTCCTGCTGTTGTCCACATTTTCTCCCCTCCCTACATTGCATGTGCTCTAAAAAATTCCTCCAGTAACGTCTTAACTCCTTGAGTAAGTCCTGCTTATTCTTAAAGCATCCTGCAGAGACCCACCCATTCCTTGTACATCCAGAATCCAAATTGCCCATAAAATCCCCAGAAAAAGAGCTCACTCGGCTTGCAATTTGTCAGACAATGTACAGCCAGTCAGTTTAATTCATATGTTGTAACCGATGTCCAACTCTATTCCTTTCATCACCACACTACTCTACTGAGCACAATCCCTCCTTAGTACATGAATGTTAATTTCACCCTACTTTTCACATGATTTTCCTGGATCACCGGCAGTTACACGGATCAGCTTCATTACAAAGTTACCGAGAAAACACTATAGTTTTGGTGTAATTTTTGCTCTCCAGATCATCCCCCCATATGTGCCTCTCTGGGAAACTTGTGTTGGTATAATCCTCGTTATATCTCAGAACCCACTAAATTCTGCACTATTTGAGATTTGTACCTGTTCCTCATTACCTCTCATTGCACTTTTGCACTTATTGCACAGCCTTTGTTGTGTTTTGCTTACAGGGTTAGGTAGACGGTAGGTAAGTGGGCCTTTTATAGGATGATTATTATTGAAATTTGAGTGCTTAAGGAACAGGTTTTTGGCTTTAACTTTGATGCTAAAGTAGGCTATTGATGGTTTTAGTTGGGACTTGGGAGGGTGGAGGCTTCCATGACTATTTTTACTTTGAGAATGGTTTCAATGGATTTTTCGCATGATTTGGCCGGCTGATACACTGCAACTGCAACATTAGTAGGTGGTCTTTGGAGCTTACGTTATTTATTATGATAGTGTTTAGTGTATATATAACAGTCTCATGTGTGTGTTGCTGAAAGCATTAAAGTAGTGATTCGTTGCAAGTTCCTGATGTTGGTTGAGTTATGTCCTGTACCCACAACATGACCTTGTTCTGTTACTTCGGCTTATTTGATTATCTTCATGTATACCTTTTTTGACCAGCCATGCATTTGGTAACATAGGATTGTATTTTACTATTTTCTGCTTTTGTAACTGGCATAATCTTTCTGAAGTTCCTTTTTGTTTTTTTTCACTAACATTTTCTGTTGTGATCGACACAGATTGAAAAGCCTCTACAAAAACATGGTGGGAGGCTTGAGCACAATGAGACTTATTGTGGTTCATGTTATGGGGCTGAAGGGGTATATCTCCTTGCCTTTTTGGTTGTTTATACATATGCAGTGCTTCTCAAATGCTTGTTCTGTGCTGAAAAGTTACCATCTTTATCACTAATGGGTTAGAGATGGCATGGCATTATGCTTTGTGAAAAATAAAAGTGGGTAGAATCATAAAGAAACATGTGCTCCCAACTCAGTGGACCCTTCCCATTTTTTGTTAATGCAGACTGACGATCACTGTTGCAACTCTTGTGAAGATGTCCGTGAAGCTTATAGAAAGAAGGGCTGGGCACTTACAAATCCAGATTTAATTGACCAGGTATGATGGTTTCTGTTAGATGTTATAAGTTCCTTCTCAAATATGGATTTGTCAATTTACGCATTTGGCCTCAGGTATGTTTTTTTTTGAGTCGTGTGTATGTCCTTGCATACTTGTTTTCTACCTGTGCTTGTTTCTGTGTATGCACAACTATGCCTTCTTGCTGAACTTTACAATCTGAACGAATAGTCAACTGAATGTTCTTTTGTCCCTTAGGAGGAAGCTCTGTAATAATGTAGTCGGGAGCTAAAGAAACAAAAATTTGTTTTCCTACTCTGTCATTTTTTAGCTATAACGTAACTTAATATCCTCCAGCTTCCTCATCTGCATAAGCAACAACAACAACAACCCAGTAAATCCCGCAATTAAGCGGGGTCTGGGGTCAGGATGTATGCACTCTTACCCCGACCAAGTCGAGGGAGTGTTTCCGAAAGACCCTTAACAACACAGCAGAGGGACCACAAGGGAACATAATGTAAAAGGACAGTAAAGAAGTCAAAAAAGAGGCACAAACAATAGAACACAACATCAAAGCCTAAAATACTAAACATCGGTAGCCCGTATACACCCCCTCCATCGGTCCCTATTCAAAGCCACATCTTCCGAAAGGTTGAGAAGATTGAGGTCATGGCGGATGACCTCCATCTGGCTCTTCTTAGGTCTACCTCTCCCCCTGCGGCCAACTCCAAGATCCAAGTTCTCACACCCGTGAACCGGAGCCGATGAAGGTCTCCTACGAACGTGCCCAAACCATCGCAGTCTCGACTCTCGCAGTTTGTCCACAATACACGCAACACCAACCTTGCTCCTTATATCAACGTTTCTAATTCTGTCAAGTCTCGTATGCCCACTCATCCATCGCAACATTCTCATCTCAGCCACCGCTAACTTCTGTCCTTGGGCTTTCGTAATAGGCCAGCACTCAGAGGCATACAGAAGGGTCGGTCTAACAACCTCCTTATAGAATTTCCCTTTCATTTTTGTTGGAACTTTCTTGTAACATAACACCACTGGCGCTCTTCTCCAACTTAGCCACCCCGCCTGGATTTGATGCTTGATATCCCTATCAATATGAGCAAAATTAAAAAAAAAAGTGACTTCATTTTTCAAAAAATGATACCATTTATCCAAAAAGGGAAGAACAAAGTAAGTGAATTTGTAACAGCAATTGAATTTATTGCATGTCCACGGTTACAATCTTCTACTGTTTAATAATCTCTAAGAAACTGAAGATATTTCAGATCCCAACCAAATGAACTTGAAGAAATGTTTAATACTTCAAGATTGCATGACTGTATAATTTATAGCACTCATGAATCAGCAAGTAGGTGTTTTCAGATTATAATTTGTTATCTGCTTCAATATCCATGCTTTTTAGTGCAAACGAGAAGGTTTCTTGGACAGAATTAAAGAGGAGGAAGGTGAAGGTTGCAATATCTATGGATTCTTGGAAGTGAACAAGGTGGCTGGGAATTTTCATTTTGCCCCTGGTAAAAGTTTTCAACAATCAGGAGTTCATGTCCATGACTTACTGACATTTCAGAAAGATAGTTTCAATGTAAACTTACTGTTTCTATCTTCAAGCGATTTGTATTTTATGCCCTTTCCCTTTTCTGACAACTAAGCTATTTATTTATGTTAGCAAATGCTATTTCTTTTATTCCACAGATAACTCATAAAATAAATAGATTATCTTTCGGTGATTACATCCCCGGAGTTTTGAATCCTCTAGATGGGTATGTTTCTCTGCTTTTGCCTCTTCCTTGTTGCTTCTTTGCTCGTTGAAGTACTCTATCTTATTTCTCTCCTTGAAAAGAATCATAATTCCTGTATTGTCTGAATTTCAGTGTTGAGTGGACTCATGGATCTCCAAATGGAATGTATCAATATTTTATAAAGGTAGTATCTTGAAAGATCCATCCCAGATGCAATGTAATGTTATTTATATGATTGCATTCATTTTCAGTTTTTTCCCCTCTGATATTGTATAGTGATACGACTCATACCCCTTAAAAAGGACATTGCCATATTTGGCTGAGCTAATTTGCAGTACAATGAGATGAACCTTCCCTTGCGTCAAATCAAAATGACTAAAGAAGCTTGTTTTGGCACAATTGAAATGGCTATGTTTACAATGATGCATTTCTGGCATTGATGTATGAAGACTTGGTTGTTCCTTGTGGCATTCTGGCTTCTGGTCAAATTTGCTAAATAAATAAACAAATAAAATAGATATCCTTTTTATTTGTAAAAAGAAGTTTAAACATTTTGATTTTTGTAGGTAGTACCAACCTTATACACAGGTGTAAATGGACATCGCATTCACTCAAATCAGGTGCAGTCACAATGTAAATGTGTCTCATATTTGTTCCAGTTTCAGTGTGTTGATTTTGTGCTAAATTCAACTTGCTTGTGTCCAGTTTTCTGTGACTGAACATTTCAAGAGTTCAGCGGCAGGTGTCTTCCAGACTCTCCCAGGAGTTTTCTTCTTCTACGACCTCTCTCCAATCAAGGTGAGCTCCCGATCTGGTAAATTAGGAATCTGGATAATTGGATTGCATGAAGTTCAGTTCTTAGCAAGTTGACACCTGCCCACCTGGTGCAGGGTATAGACTGTATAGTTATAGTTCTAACTTCTATCATTATATACAAACTCAAAATGCAGTAAAACCTCTAATAGTTTGGTTTATAATATTGGATGTTTTAAGACAACACTGATACAATGCTATGTATAAGCGTGCATCATGCATATTTGAATGACCTATTTAGAAGGATCTGTTGGAAACGCTATTTGTTCATGTTTCAGGTTACTTTCACAGAGGAGCATGTTTCATTTCTTCACTTCTTGACAAATGTTTGTGCAATAATTGGAGGTAAGACTCTTGGACATTTTTGGATTGTTTGCATATACCTTTTTTTTTGTTTCCCCAAATGACATATATTGAGTGAATGTGTTTAATCATTCTTCACCTCTCAGGTGTTTTCACGGTGTCTGGAATCATAGATTCATTTGTATACCATGGACACAAGGCGATTAAGAAGAAAATGGAAATCGGCAAATTTAGTTGATGAGCGAACACATTTGGTATTGACTGAGGCTGAGGCTGAGTCTGTCATCTGCCATGTGGATGAGAGGTTGCTTATCACGAGGGCGTATGCGTTTCCAGGGAGGGGACTCGGATTGTTTGCAACAAGCATATGTCGATACTGTTTTGCGGGATAATATGGTTTTGCCAAAGCTGTTCTGCAGATCATTGGAATAGATTTGTCCTTCAGTCTTGTGAACAATTTTTTTTTTTTTCAATCTATACATATAAGCCAGTTTCAGATTACTGTGTTAAGTTTGTGTTTAGGGGGGAGAATAATAATTGCTTGATAGTTTTACAAAC
The DNA here is from genome assembly GCA_963922045.1 of Persicaria maculosa. NCBI lineage: Eukaryota > Viridiplantae > Streptophyta > Magnoliopsida > Caryophyllales > Polygonaceae > Persicaria > Persicaria maculosa. Next base: position 39,051,149 of record OY998265.1, on the reverse strand, counting down.
ATCTGTTTCTGTAGGTAATGTCAAACTGCAACCCGTTGTACCATGAAAACTCTGCAAATGCTTAGCAAATACTCTGTAGATGCTAATTGTATTTGGAATCAATACCAATAGATGATCATTTTTTATAGGAAAAAATGCTCCAAATATCACAACATTTCTATAGTTGTGCGCTCGCTATTTTAATGCGTGCGAGTTTTTATAAAAATGTCTCAATCTTCAGGGTAAGTTGTGAATAAAATTTCAATTTCCAATCTAGTATAAGATGACATAAGAAACTAATATTCTCTGATCTAAATTAATTGATTTAAACTATTTTATATGCTAAAAATAATAAAATGTTTAACATATAAAATAGTTAAAATCAATTAATGTTAAAAATAAAATGGCTAAGATAATTTATATAATTTATACTCCCTCCGATTTTTAATATAAGACATTTGACTTTTTTTCACGTAGTTTAAGGAGTTAAAAACTATATAAAATATTGATTTTTTCAATTATATTTTTTTTACATTATAATACTTAGTATTAATAAGTATTATAATGTAAAAAAATTTAATTAAAAAAATCAATATTTTATATAGTTTTTAACTCCGTAAACTACGCGAAGAAAAGTCAAATGCCTTATATTAAAAATCGGAGGGAGTATTATTTTTAATATATAAATATGATATTGTAAAAAAATCAATAATATAAAGAGTTTTTAGCCTCTTAAAATATTAAAAATGTAAATATCAACTATTTTCGATCATAGAGAGTATTTTCGATAGGAGGACCGGAGGAGTATAGAATACTTGAAGCTTTAATTATGAACTCAGAGCTCGAATTCATCATTGTTCTTACTCGTAAAATTGTTTTTTTTAAAGATATATATATATATATATATCTTAAATATTTTTTGTTTCATTATATTAATATATGTACACAAATGCATCAAATGATAAAGGTTGTATCATATTTATGTCAGGTTGGGAGTCGGATCGGAGTTGTCTATGTTTGAGTCAGGCTCAAGACAGGCTTGAGTTACGGATGGCGTTAGATTTTCGAGTTCGATCAAATTTCTCGAGTTAGATCAGATTTTATCAGCTATGCATTTTTTTTGCTTTGATTTTATCAGGTATACATGTAAGGGTCCACCAAGAATCTGTTAATTTCGAAGAGACCATCTCTTTTCTTTGAATTAAACCACCTGATAATAAAAAGGAGTAATGAGCTAGGATAATTTGGGCAGGCGTATGTTATTGGGCTAGGCTAATTTGGGCTGTTATGGGCTATTCGGTCATTGGCAAGATCAAACGGAAAGGTTAATTGTGGAGTTACATTGAAGTCATGGGGGTGAAACAATCCTGATACTATTCATATGGGGAGCTCCCATGCAATAAATATAACTATAAAAATTAGGGGTGTAAATGAGTCACGTGATAAATGGGTGGAGTTGTTTTTTCACCCCATTGGTTACAAAAAATTTTCACCCAACCCATTACTCACCCACTCGTCTAATATTTCACCCGTTACCCAATCTATCATGTGAGTCAAGTGGTTAATCGGGTGAAATACATTAAAATACAATGAGTCATAAGAAATGCTTAAAAATACTTAGAAATTGATCATATCCGATAATTTCATAAACAACATCAATGTGACAATCTTACTAAATGCAAAAAGGATTTTGTATACAATATACTTACCTTATATAAATAGTTTTAGAAGTTTAATATTAAATCATACAAGATGAACTCGAGTAAGCGGTTAGACGATAGTAAACAAAACTATAGAAAACTCATATCGGGAAACAAACTCAAGTGTCATTTCATTTGCATGAAGATGACATACAATTGTTATAAAGCTCTTGACAAATTGATAAAATAAAATTTGGCTAAATCATGAATTAATAGTGAGAGAATCTGGCTAAATCATGCATTAATAGTTCATTAGGAGTAAAAAAGTCGGCACTCTATAGTGTATGCAAAATAAATAAAAGAAAATTTTGAGAAGATGTGGAGTTAGATAATACTCCATCCGTTTGACAAAACATGTCGTTTACTATTCACACACGCTTTTTTAGAATGATAAAAATTATATAAAATATTTATTTTTTTATAAATGTTTTTTAACAAGTTTGTACTTATTAATAATAACTACAAATTTGTTAAAAAATTATTAAAAAACTAGATATTTTATATAGTTTTTATCCCCTAAAAAAGCGTACATGAATAGTAAAGTGACATGTTTTGCCGAACGGAGGGAGTATAAGTTTATACGGAGTATATTCTTTTAGATATTGGGGGAAAGACAGAGAGGGAGAGGGAGAGGAAGAGAGATGTAACAAATCTAGATGGTTCATCAAATTAGGTTGAATAGAGGGTGAAGATTTATCCTTAATTAAATAATTTTTTAATGTAAAAATATGGGTCCCACACTCGTTTTTTTATTATTACAGTAGACAAACATTAGGATGTCTTTGCCTGATCAAATATCAGTCTTGATCATCTCGCAAGATGATGTTACAAAACTCTCTATTTAAAAGGAGAGTGCTCATGTTACAAATACAGCTAGTTTTCGCAATGTAATCAACACTATAATTAAATTCTCTATAACAATGTCTGAACTGGTTACAATTGAAGTTGCTTCTCAACGTGTAAATCTTTTCGATCGTCCTGAGGATCTCCCACGGAACGTTGTCGGCGTCTTGGATTGCTTTGATTACTCCAAGACTGTCTCATTCTACAATAATATTCTGTGTTCCTTCCTCGAGCACTACCTTTGTTCGTAGTACCGGTTCCGGAGGGATTGTAGACCGAAAAATATCAATTACCAAACCATTACAGTCCCTAATAATACCTCCGACACCACAGACGCCGAAGTTCTTAACAATGTCATCTACATTTGGTTTGTAGAAGCCTCTCAATGGGCATTCCCACTTGGGGATTCGTTATTTCCTTTGTTTAACCTTATCTTTTTTTTTGTTTGCATTTGGTTCTAGTTGTTTATATCAATAATTAATTGTTGAATTATTTGTGTTGTAGATTTGTTTTTGGGTTTGTTAAAAATAATACTATTTCTCAATCCCACCAAACATTTTTAAGTAAACTGGGGTTTATCTTTTGTTAAGTGTAGGTTTTCAAGGAAATTTTGATTTATAACTGGTGTCATAATGTGCTTTTTTTTTATGTGTGTGTTACACTAACAATGTGTTCAAATCACTTATTACAGTTGCTTCATTAGTGGTTCTTCCAACTTATTTGATTATTATTTTTTATTTAAAGTGATGGAGCCATTTGGCTATTTGATCTTTGAAATTTTGGCTTTCTCAATTTGGAAAAATTATTTTGATAGATTATCACGAAATATAATATCAACGCAATGACCGTCTTTTGCCTCTAGCTTCGTTGGATTCAGTGTACAAGACTGCTCTAGCTCGCCCTGGACTTTGAGAATCTGATTCTCTAGCATTCTATCTAGGTGCTCAAACAATGTGTTAAAGTGTCCAACCCGTCGGTACTTGACTGCATTTGCCTCTTAATCACTATATGAGCTGATTCAACCCTAAATAAAAATGTAAAAGTAGATTAAATCAACATATAAGTAAGCACACCGGCTTAAAACATAATGTAAACCGTAATGAAAATTTACCAGCTAGTGCAATGATTGGCTAAATGAAAATTCTGATTTGCCTAACAATACACCAGCTTCGCTCTGTGAACTAGCCATGTATCCTTGAGGTACCCCCTCAAGTCCCCATATTGAGTTCCCCACTTGGCCTTCATTGCAGTTAGCCGTCGATGTTATGTTTGTTGTGATTCGGACTTGGCTTGATTGTAGAAACTATTCTGAATAACCTTCGTCTTTACTGTTTTTTTTGTTGACCATGCCCTCTATGTTCCTCAACACATGCCACTCGTAAAACATATGTTTCGCATCAGGGAAAGCATTCTCTAATGCATCCATAAGAAATAACTCTCTGTTGGTGACTATTGCCATCAAAAATTTTCCGCAAACTCCATTTACTTGTCGCAAAATCCAAGTGTATGTATCCATATCTTCCCTTGTCAACAATGCACAACCCAAATGAAATGAATTTAACATGCTCGTTACGTACACCAACCCTCTCTAACAATGCCTTCTCGGGCCTAAGACAAATGTTTTTTTTTATCAACTAAATATAATGTAATATGAAGAAAAAAACAATTTTAATATTAAAAGATAATATAAAAATTAGGCAAATTTTCAGAAAACCACCCTTTAAATAGGGTGTTTTGTGGAAAACCACCCCTTAAAACTAAAATTATAGAAAACAACCCGTTAAATCCATTTCCTTTGCAAAATCACACCCGACCATCACCAAATTTCTGTTAATTGAATGTTAAAGTGCATGAAAAGTTAACTATATACCTTGTTTTTATTAGTATTTTACTTTATCCAATAGGTGTTAATTAATTTTTACCTTTTTAACATGTTTTTCAAAAGTAAAAAACTCTATAAAATATCATTTTTTATATATAATTTCAAACTTATTAGTAAAAACACTTTAAAAATGTAGATATAATTGATGTTTTATATATTTTAAAAAGAGTATATTACTAAAGGGATACTTGAAGAAAATAAATTTTAAAAAATAAAATTTCATATAGTTTTTATTATTCTAAAATATGTTCACTATTCCACACACATTTTTAGAATAATTAAAACTATGTGAAACATTATTTTTAATTTTTTTTTATTTTCTTCAAGTTTCCCTTTAGTAATTCATTTTTTTTATGTAAAGATCAGAAATTTTAAATAGTATTTATAATTATAAATTTCATTTTGATTCAAAATTTTATTTAAATTTTAAGACTTCGAAAAATTTCGAAGATTTCCGGCCTTGAGCACGCGATTTTATTATTATTATTATTATTATTATTATTATTATTATTATTATTATTATTATTATTATTATTATTATTATTTTATAGAAAACAAGCAATCAAATGTTTACAAGAAGTTAGCAGACGGCTGAGAAACAAGCTGCGCACCAACCCCTTTAGCAATGGAAAAACAAACTCTGGTAAAAATATGAGCAGCTAGACGAGAGCTAGAATCTAAGGCTAAAGAAAAAGAGCGGATCCGTCCCAGCAGCGCAACAGCATCCACATCTAGCTCACCAAAAGAAGAGAAAGAAAAAGGCAAAAACCCATAACCAGCAGTAGAGCACACATCCCGGTACTTGGTGAACTTACGCCGCGCAGCGTCAAGTACACACCGTCCAGGAGCGAAGGAAGCCAAACAAGTCTGAGTGAGGGGGGAGGAACCAGTGATATCCACACACATATCCCGACCCCGATCCCAAGAGTAAAGAAGAATGTCAGCGGGCCTAAGGGGTCCGCCAAGACCGTCAACAACACCAATATCCACCTCCTTTCCAGAGGGGATCCCAACACGAAAGCAAATGTCGAAGAGGGTGTCACGCACAAGATTATGCCGATGTTTGAGCCCAACGGAACTCGAGCACGACACAGCATGATCCCCAAAAATATCACCCTCAAAAACCCGACCACATGCAGAGCAGGGAAGACCATCCCGAAATAAAGGGATACCCAAACGATAACAGAGCACAGACCTGTAAGTCCTACCATTCATGGTCTGACCGAGCCCCGAAATAGGAACAGCTCTGAACCAATCAGACGAATGGGGCCCATGCTGAGACCTCCACAACACCACCTGCCGCGGGGTCAATGAAAAAACCGACTCAGAAGAAGCCACAACCCGGGCGAATTCCGGCAAGAACTTGTTTTTCTTTCGAGACAAATTCCGGCAAGAACTTGTTCGATTTGAAGATGAACTTATTTCCGCTTTATTCTTCCGAGGCTTGGAAATATTTTTGGCTCTCGTTATTTAATTCAAATTCGAATGTTTATTTTAAGTTTATTTTAATTGCGTAGGGTTAAGGTCGAAAATCGGGTTTCGGGATTTATTTTTAGGTAGTAAATTTGACTTTATTTTACCAATTCTACACTCAATCTCACCATACTCCCTCACCCCTACCCCTATTGCAAATTTGCATAGATAAGCCATCCCCATCCCCCTCCCTTCTCCTATATTTGTAGGTGTCATTAGTCATTACCCATCCCCATGCTCTCTCTCTCTCTCTCCTCTGTTCTCTGTTTCACCATCTTCAAACACCACCTCCATCTCCCTCCCTTCTTTTCTTCCTCCTTCCCTTGCCGCCATCTTCAAGACGCAAAGCCTCCAGCCGAGCACCTCCACTGTTCTATTCAAATCACCCCACCTCCAGCTCCACCACCTTATGTTTTGGCCGAGCACCTCCCGAGCGCCTCTCGAGCACCATCGAGCCACTGCCCTTGTTTTCTGAGAAGAGGTTGAGCACCACAAGCGCCCTTTCCTCTTTGAGCTCCAGCCAGCCCCAAGCCTCGATTTCTTTCTCCAGCACCGACGAGGCGAGCAGCAGCCCTGAGCCAGGACGTCGAGCCGCCTTCCTCTTCCCTTTCCCCTGTTTTCTCGAATTCGAGCGGTAAGCTCTCCTTTCCCTCCCTTTTTGGTCTAAAACGATGAAAAGTCCACCTTTAACCCTCCCTTGCTCTCTTCCTAGGCCAGACTCTCTGAAACCGACTCTGGTGAGCCACCTCGAGCCCGACGAACTCGATTGCCTCGGTGAGCTTTCAAACCTTGCCTTCTCTTCCCTTGGTTTCGATTTCGGTTCATTTCTTGTTTAAATGGGTCGGAGAGTGTGAGGTGAGTGCGAGTCAGAGTTAGGCGAGGTCCGGAGAGGTCGAGCTTGGTGGCAAGAGCGAGGTGCGAGCGTGTGAGAGAGGTTGTGAGAGCAGGTCGGAGAGAGAGGTCCGGTGAGGGCGAGAGGTTGTGAGAGCGAGGTAGGAGGCGAGTGCTAGAGTAGCGAGGTCGAGCGAGGCGAGGACGATGGAGACGCAGCGGGCGAGCGGAGGTTGAAGACGAAGACTGTCCGGTTCAGCCGGTTCTTTTCTTTCTTTTTCTCTTTTTTTTTTCTGGGCCTGTTATTTTCTTTTTCTTTTCTTTCTTTTTGCTCGGTTCAGGGTGAGGGCTAACTGGTAAGGGGATCCGGGCTTGGGTTTGGGCCGGGTATGAGATCCGGGTTCGGGAATTTATGCTTTGGGCCTTTCTTTGTTCAGATTTGGGTTGAAATAAATTAAGATTGTTTTGTTTATTTAATTATTATCCAATTAAGTATTATTTAATGGATTTATTAAATTATTATTATTACTCTTTTTTCTGAATTATTTGATTACTATTTAATTATTTATGATTTAATTATGATTTAATTGATTATTTTTCAAATATTTATTCATTGACTATTTTCTCATGTGTTAAAGTGTTTTAGTGCTTGTGTGACTATTTAATGATATTTAAAAGGTTAATATATAGTTTATTTGAGATATTACTAAAGTGTCGGAATTTATTTAGATAATGATTTTGAAATGTAAAATATGCCGGAATCGTTTTAATAACTTGACATGTTGAAATGAATTTAAAAAGGAGTTTAAATGTTGATAAAGACTTGTTGGCTAAATACTATTTTAACGGAAAATATTTGACCAATTGACTTAACTGGACTTTTGGACTCTGAATTTGACTTGATTATAACCTAATTATGTGAATTACTTGTAAGATGATATTGTTACTACTTGAGTACAATGAGATTTGAAGCATGATTGAGTTATGGAATTTCGGGATAATTCATGTGAATAAGAATGAGTGGAGTTGACTGATGATGATGATATTATGACCGAATTGAGAAAGATGTTGGATTATGAGACATGATGAGACAAGATGAGAAAGGGAGATGAGATGATTGTTGATAATGATGAAATGGTTGAGTTATATTATTTATGTGTATCTTATGTGTTTCATATGCAATTTGTGTGTTATTTGACATGCTTTGCGTAAATTAGACTTAGACTTATTTATGTATTTATGGAATTACTAGGTGATCTATGATCATGTTGGATTGCTTACTCTTGCTGCCTTACTTTGCTGCTCTACACCTCCAGGCAAGTCCTCCGGGGCTTACTCAAGTTAGAACCTCATACCTGATGTGTTATATAGTGTATAGGTGTTGCATCCTGCATAATCATGTAGTATTATGCTTAGATTGCACAGTTAATTGAGCATCCGTATTCTCTTTGCGTATGGTAGAACGACCGTTAAATTGTGAGTCCTATATGTGAACGTTGTTATCATGGGATGTGATAGCTTACTATATATACCACCCTGATATGCTTTTGTGTCATAAATATATGTTACCGTTGTTCATTGCGATAGGTACTTGATAGTGTTCATTGATATGATTGGTGTACTTCATGAACTATGTGTATCTTGCTTGCTGCGATTATGCCTCACAGATCTCCATAAGGGCCTCTTTGTCATTCTCGGGTTGGAATATTGTCTCTAGTCTCGTTAGCCTTTGCTTCGTATGTGACTCCGTAGGGAATCCAAGTTGTCCTCCTTTGTTTCTCCCCTATCTCCGTTAACTTATAACCTCTGTGTTATCTTTTTAGAACGAACGACAACATGAGGAAAAGAACAACTAGTCAGGTAGCATCAGAGCGGCGCAGCGGAAGCGTAGTGGGTCTATAACCCACAGATCTCAGAACTGACGTCAACAACAACATAGAAGGATGAGTACGCAGTGGTTTCATAGATATGCCTCAGGAAGGGGGCATTCCCATTCGAGCTACTAACCTTCCTTGTGATGATTAAGAATGATGATTGTGTGCAATAGGCCTAGATGTGATATGATTCTGATGCGTTGATGTTGTTATGTTGATATTTGGGTTGTCGGTGAGTATGGCCTAGTTGCCCTTGCATATGAGATATGGGTTACTGATGCTAGAGAGTAGATGGTTGTTGATGTGTTAGCAACTTTTGGCTTAGTGGGTATGCTTGATGATCTTCCTCTCTTCTCTTTCCTTTTCTATCCTCTTCCTTTCTCTTCCTTTCTTCTCCTTTCTTCTCTTAAGGATGAGGGTCCCATTTGCAGTAGGATTAGAGGGGTGTATAGGAGGACTAGAAATCATAGGTTTCGACCGTTGATGGCATGAGACAGAGTCACAGGAAGAGGACATTGGCTTAGGCAGAACCGAGTGAGTTTCTAAGGGCTGATAGAAGATGGTGATTAGGGTTTTTCAAATGAGCCTTCTAGGTAGGCCTTAGGTGGGGCATAGGATGAATGACAAGATTTGCGGAAATAAGGTTGTAGTATAGGTGAGTAAATTTGGAAGAAGAATAGAGTAAGTTCGTTTAGGTATCTTTGAGGGAGGATTCTCGTAGGAGAGATATTGTTGGGAAACTAGTTTTAGATGGAGATAAGGTTTGAGTAGCTAGGATTGCTTAAGGAATTTTAGACCGTGAGACTTAGGTTATTTGTACTGTGAGTAGGAACTACTTTGGTAAGGGATGGATTATGGATACCGTTAAGGTGTAATTTGAGTGACTAGGACTACTTAGAAATTTGAGGATCTCGGGTTTCGAGTTGTTTATATGATAAGGGACATAATGTGATATTAATATTGAGGTTTGCTCTTGGGAATTTAGGATACTTGCTAGGATTGCAATTGGCGGAACACTAGAGGCAAGATTGGAAGAATTTTAGTATAGGAAGAAATCGTAAATGGTATGCGTGACAGTGATTTGAATGTCGAGGTGCTAGAAAAAGAAGAATGAGATTTGAGGAAAGGCCTATAGCGAAGAAAATGTATTGTTAATGTTGATCATGTGTTTGATTGATTGGGGGTAGAGATAGGAAAATTATGAATGAAGAATATGGGAACTAGTCAAGGTGGAGGACATGATGATACTAATGGTCGTGGGCTTTTGGGAATGAAATAAATTGTGATGCCTTGGGTGAATCTGAATAAGAATGATATAAAATTTCTCTTGGAAAGAGGGTTGGTGGTTAAGGTCATTAATAGGTAAGGTGTCGTTGTTGAGGATTGTAGTCTCAGGCGAGTTAGGAGTATGTGGCAATAAGGAGCTAGTATAAGATGGCTTGAGGGCTCGTGAGTGATTGAGGCTATTGTGGGACTCTGAATGGTAAATTGGTATTATGAATGAGTAAAATTTCTATGACCTTTTGGGAAATGTAGAGGTACGATTCGATTTGGAGATATCATGGTGAGTTAGATGGGTAAGGCATGTTATTGACCCCTTGGGTATAGGTGCGGTTGAGGAGACTAGATGGGTCATGTTATGGATTATTTCTAGTTGGCTATGGGGTTGAATCCAACGAGTGAGGACTATTGGTAGTGATAGGGTAATGATAGGACTTTCCGGCTTAGATAAGTAAGGTGCTTGTGTCATTTTGGGTATGTAAGTAGCCTAAGAAATGAACCTTTACTTGCGGCATGTTGAGGATACGAAATGTGAGAATGTAATCATGTGAGGATGGCAATATGAGTTGGTTCTTTAGAGGTGGATTAGAAATGAGTGTGCTTATTCGTATGGGAAGTATGATAAGAGTATTGGGGCGATTTGGGAACTAGTAGAGATAATGATCGGATGGATTTTGAGGGAATAGGGAGAATGAACAAATTTGGGAAGAAGCACCTAGATTGATCGTGTATGTTCGCAGCGGGGTGGAGTAGTAGGGAATTCAAATAATTCAAATAAAACAATGCACAACTAGGCTAACTCCATGTCCCAAACAAATAATACAAGAATTCCCTCCCTTGTAGTAGTAGGGTAATTCAGGATCGAATCCACGAGGAGGTATGTCAGCGCTTCCCTTGTTGTATTCACGATCACAGCTTTCGACCTCAGCAGACACTCGATATCGAGTAATCTGGTCGATATCGACCTCAGTTCTGGTCGATTTCCTAGCGCAGTTTTTGCAGAAGACAAAAGCAGCAAAGTCGACGTCGAGCAGAGATCTCGATATCGACGTTAGACCTCGATATCGACCCTTACAGTCAATTTCGACGCTTGTCACAGAAACTGTTTTCGTAACCAATTTGTCGGAGAAGAGTTCGAAGAAAATAGAATGGGAAAGGAGGATGATCAGAAACAAAACTAAGACTTTTATGTTGATTTCAATAAATTAAAAAGCTTCCAAAGTCGGGGTTTCATGCCACAACGATAACAATGCAAGTTTTATGCTAAAGTTATGAAATTTAATGCCTTTCCGTCAAATAACTTTCGTTATTAACACTTAGGTGATTAGAGGCTCTCGCATAGTTCCTAAGAGTTACTATCCAATTCATGAGCAATTCAAGTTCACAATATGAGTGGCTTTCGCTTCAATAATGCAAATAATGAATCTCCCTAACTTTCGCAAAGGATCATGCATGGGATAGAAGACAGAATCGCATAAAAGTCATACCTTTGATGTAGTTACCTCACATTGCTATCGTCGGGCTCACCCCGACCCTAGAAGTGGGTTGACTACTCGCTCCTCATCATGCACATCATCATTATTGTTATTGAAAGAAAGCTACTTTGAATTAAAACTTCGAAAGAAAGTACAACCGAACAAGCAACTCCGCTCTCGCTTTACAACTTTCACTCGGCCTTCTCTCTCTCTCTCTATACTCGTTACTACTCTCTATTGAAACTGAATTGAATGCAAATTGAATGTTCTTGGATGAAAGTTCATGAATGCCTAAACTCGGCCCTATTGGCTTCTATTTATAGATGTTGATAAAGACTCGAAACTTTATCTTTATTCTCTAAGATAAAACTTAAAATAAAAGTAAAAACTAAAACTCTATGGTGAAATCAGCCTTCTCATGATAGATCTGGTGTTGAAGATAAGAAATCTCGACTTTTGGATAGACGTGCAAGCTTTGGATAGATTTCTATCAAAAATCTGAATCGGATTCCTCTGCTGGCATGGTCGATATCGACCCTAGACATCGATATCGACCCCTTCAAAACATTATCTCGAGCTTTCCTTCTTCTACTCGAACTGGCACTCGACTTCTATCATTTAGCTCGATCTGGTAACATCGATATCGACCTATAGACGTCGATATCGATCTCTCTGTGTCGATCACCCCACCTCCGGCTCCACCACCTTTTGTTTTCGCCGAGCACCTCCCGAGCGCCTCTCGAGCACCATCGAGCCCCTGCCCCTGTTTTCCGAGAAGAGGTTGAACACCACGAGCGCCCTTTCCTCTTTGAGCTCCAGCCAGCCCCAAGCCTCGATTTCTTCCTCCAGCACCGACGAGGCGAGCAGCAGCCCTGAGCCACGACGCCGAGCCACCTTCCTCTTCCCTTTCCCCTGTTTTCTCGAATTCGAGCGGTAAGCTCTCCTTTCCCTCCCTTTTTGGTCTAAAACGATGTAAAGTCCACCTTTAACCCTCCCTTTCTCTCTTCCTAGGCCATGCTCTTTGAACCCGACTCTGGTGAGCCACCTCGAGCCCGACGAACCCGATTGCCTTTGTGAGCTTTCAAACCTTCCCTCCTCTTCCCTTGGTTCCGATTCTGGTTCATTTCTTGTTTAAATGGGTCGGAGAGTGTGAGGTGAGTGGGAGTCGAAGTTAGGCGAGGTCCGGTGAGGTCGAGCGTGGTGGCAAGAGCGAGGTGCAAGCGTGTGAGAGAGGTTGTGAGAGCAGGTCGGAGAGAGAGGTCCGGTGAGGGCGAGAGGTTATGAGAGCGAGGTAGGAGGCGAGTGCTAGAGTAGCTAGGTCGAGCGAGGCGAGGACGATGGAGACGCAGCGGGCAAGCGGAGGTTGAAGACGAAGACTGTCCAGGCCGGTTCGGCCAATTCTTTTCTTTCTTTTTTTTTTCTGGGCCGGTTCTTTTCTTTTTCTTTTCTTTCTTTTGGCTCGGTTCAGGGTGAGGGGTAACTGGTAAGGGGATTCGGGCTTGGGTTTGGGTCGGGTATAGGATCCGAGTTTGGGAATTTATGCTTTGGACCTTTCTTTGTTCAGATTTGGGTTGAAATAAATTAAGGTTGTTTTGTTTATGTAATTATTATCCGATTAAGTATTATTTAATGGATTTATTAAATTATTATTATTACTCTTTTTTCTGAATTATTTGATTACTATTTAATTATTTAATTAATTATTATCCAAAGAACCCTAAAACACCCTCATGTGGATCTTCTCTCAAGAATCTAACCCAAAAATCAGAGTCGTAAAGCGAATTCAATCAGAAAACAAGTTTTTGTCCCTAGTCGCCGCTGCGAGATCTTGTTTGCCGCCGCGAGTCCACCTTTCTCCGCCGCAAGTAAGAACCCAGAAACGGGAAAGCGCCTATCGCGACCGCGAGTTCTTGTTCGCTGTCGCGAGTAGGAAGCCAGTTCCGTTGTAGCCTCGGTAAATCGACTCGTTCTCCCTCATTTTAACTATTTTCTCCTTCCCGTTTGTTCTTGCTTGTTCCTAGTTGCCGCTGCGAGATCTTGTTTGCCGCCGCAAGTCCACCTTTCTCCACCGCAAGTAAGAACCCAAAAACGGGAAAGCGCCTCTCGCGACCGCGAGTTCTTGTTCCCTGCCGCGAGTAGGAAGCCAGTTCCGTTGTAGCCTCGGTAAATCGACTCGTTCTCCCTCATTTTAACTATTTTCTCCTTCCCGTTTGTTCTTGCTTGTTCCTCACTCTTTCCTCTACCTTCCAAGGTCAACAAACGTCAGATCTAACTCCCTTCGAAGTGGATTCGAGCTCATTTCTTCCTCTTCCCCTGTTTTGAGCAAGGTAAGCTCTCACCCTTCAATCCTCTCGTTTTAGATCTAAAAATTCGTAAAGGTCATCTTTTAACCAAGATCTATTCCTCCTAGGCCTTTTGATACCAAAACCTCATTGAATTGAAGCCAAAGGACCTACCTCTCCCAAGATTTTCGAAGTGGCCTCAAGGAGGCTAGGTAATCCCTCTTCCGCTCTCCCCTCTAGTCCTCGTTGGAGTCGTCTATGGTTCCTTGGTGTCGGTTTTGGTATTAGAAATATTTTAAAACAAGTTTGGTTTAAAACGGATTTGAATCGAGGCAAAAGCGAGCAAAAAGTTTCGAATCTCTCCGCGGTGAAACCATGGTCGCCGCTACGAGTTAGAACAAAACCAGAGGAAGAAGAAGGGGTGTCTCGCGGCTGCGATCGTGGGTTTTGCCATGGCGAAATCCATCTCTCGTGGCCAGCGAGAGCCTCCTTCTCGCGGGGAGAAACTGGGATGATTTTGCAGCCGCAACTGGACCTCTCGCCGCCGCGAAATCCACCTAGTAGCTTGGCCGAGCTGCTCCTTGATCCATTGGATTAATTTGTTTGTTTTTGGTTTCAATCCTTTTCAGTCGGGTTTTGATTTGAGGTTTATTTCAGAAATGAGATTTTGGAATATTGTTTCAATAATTTAACAAGGGAATTTTGACGAAAATTGAAATGTCGGATTGAATACATGGAAAGTGTTTTGAAAGCCTTTGTTTCAATTGTCGGGATTCTTTAACTTGATTAAATGATGGATACATGGAAATGGACTTGAGTATTATGGATTTGGATTATTTGGTTGGCTTGGCTTTTGATGTTTTCTGTTTTGGAATGATTTGAAATGGTTGGACTTCGGATTGGTTTTGAAAATGGTTTTGGGGACATGGTCTTTGTGTGTGTGTGACTAGTAGTCTTGTGCCTTATCGCTTTCTTATTAATATCATAGGTGCTTATTGATTGAGTGGATTCTGCTTGTACTATACCTTGCTGTTCGACTTTTCAAGTAAGTTCCTTTATGGACTTACTCAAACTGATCAGATATACCTTCCTACATGTAGTCGTATGATATACTAGGTGCTGCATAAGCATTGAAGCATGTCATGTAGTATCCTTCTTAGGTTGCACACTTGGTTGAGCATTTGTTTACTTTATGCGTATGAAAAGAGAATGTTCGTGATCTGTATATCCTAGAGTCGTTGCTAGGGTCATAGGACGACCCAGTCCCATCAGGCTTGTCCTCAATCGAGTGTGTTTAGAGTCAAGCTTGTGGGCTCGATTCACCTTATGAGCATGATGATGAGACTATTGATGCGCACACATACCATCTGCGCTTGGCGATTGCTATCCACCCTAACGGGAAAGGGGGTGGAGGTAGGAGAGGGATATGCCACTTGGCATTCTTTGGGCCATTTATCGTATTTCTGCATATTATATCTTGATAAGCATGACTTGGGTGTTTAAATTCCGTACTGCATTAGAAGCATTTTTATTAGGTATAGCGTATATGTATGCCTGCTTGTGGGAACATAATGCAATAGGGCCTCAGTCTGATCTCATGCCCTGCATATATATATATTTTTAGGGTTTTGCATATTATGTTTGCTCTATGCTTCTATGGCGGGGAATTACTTGGGCAATCGAAATCGAAACTCACCTTGGCTTGATATTTCATAAATTCGAGATTTCGTGTTTTGGTGTTGACCTGGACTCGCTGTGGCAAGTTGTACTCTACTTTTCATTTTTGCCTATTTCCTAAAATGAATTTAGCGATGTAGACTCATAGGACATGTTAAGGGTACCCAACGGCCCTCCGATTGACTCGGGGTTCGAAATCCCCACTTTAAAATGCTATCATTTGAGGTTTTGAAACCTCGACCTGTATCTGGATTGTAAGATCCGAATAAAGGTATCCACTTTCCTCTCTTTTCCCTTTTTTGCTATTTTCGGTAAGCCATGCTCGGCTAAACCTTTTATATAGTTTTTCTTATATTTTATGATAGGTTAACGACATGTGAGGGTTGTTTGAATATTCCTTTATAGTTTATATTTGGTTTATGCATATTTGGTTATTCATTACTCTTGTTCTTTACATGTTTATTCATCTTAATTGACCACTAAGATAGGTAAATAATGTGCTAAGTGATTATAGCTAAATCGACTATTGCGGGCCTTAATTCGATGTAGTAGTAATCATATCTTGATGAACTGGTTGGAATTCATGCATATTAAAGAGTAACGACAGGTAGTTTAAAATCATTATTAGCGGATGCGATAGCCGAGTTGACAACCAGGTGACATGTCGAATATGCAGGAATTACATGAATTATATGCTTATGTGATTAAGGACTTATTGCTTCTCGAACCCCATGCAAGAGTTTAGGGAGTTGATAGTGATTGAATAAAAAAGCTATACAAATCTGTGCACACATCGCCACTAAGATAGCCAAGCATAACCAAACAACCCGATGATCATGGAATTACCGATATTGCGAATATAAGTAGAACTATATTCCTATCATATTATTATATTTGTTTCAATCATTACTTCATTTACTGCTCCTTTCTCTTATATTATTATTACTATTATGAACTGCTTGCTTACTTACTACGTCTAGCCAAAATAGCATGCACTCTCTGTGGGAAGTGGGATCGACCTGTACTTGCTGCTAATACTCATTGTTAGTTGAAGGTATAGATTTACTATTTGGGTGTTAGAAATCACGATAGTCTAACGTGCACCAATAGCAGATATGTATTACAGATTCGCCATTGACTTTTATATCATACACTATAAACTGAAATTTCAGCAATGAACAGATTAATCAACTAAACATACTCATTTATATCATACACTATAAACTGAAATTGCTTTACATCCTAGAAGCGTGTAAAGCAATAGAGAACTAACTGTTACAACGGCTAGTTACTTTTTATAATAAAAAGAGATCTACACACATCAAAGGATGCGTGTAAAGTCTCTTAAACTAGCTGTTACAATGGCTAGTTAATATTGATAATAAAAAGAGATCTACACACATCCTAGATGCGTGTAAACTTTTTTATATGAGGTTTAGATGCGTGTAGACCTAAACTTTTTTTTATAGTAGGTCTACACGCATCTAGGATGCGTGTACACAGACCATTTTTAGCACGGTTTCGCCCATTTTATAGCTCGATTATTTTAGTAAATAGTCACATGCATTCAGGATGCGCGCCCCTTGAGTGCGCCGTATAGGCACATATCCTAAACTCGTTTTGGGTGTGCAACCCTTTTTTTTTCAAAGTTAAAGGTGATTTTATGCCATTTTTCCTTAAAAAGTGAAAGGTTAAATTACAGAAGGGGAAAATTGAAACCTTAAAACGTGGTGGGGGTAGGTTTATATTATGTCAGGGCATTGATCAAATGGTGTCGGCAAAGCAGAAAACCAACGGTGAAATTGATAGGGAGCCCACTGGCTTGAAAATACTGCTACACCTGCCTCTTTCAGTGTCGTCAACTCTTTATTGGCGTGTACCTAAACAGGCATGGGCTTAGGTAGGAATTACTTATTAGTAGACCCGTCAAATTAGGACCCGATTAAAAATATCCGATTTGTATGTCATGTAATTTTGCGGGTTTGAACCTGATGTTTTAGACTCGAGACTCAAAATCGAGTCCGAATCTGAATGACCTGGGACTTTTAGGGTCGAGATCCGGTGACCCGTTGGGTTAAAATCAACCGGATGAGTCAGCACCTTGTAGACATCACACAAGCACCAAATTTACCCCACACAGATTCGTCATGCAATTGTATTCCTTAAGATCACTCATAAGTTAAATAACATATATATTTTATAATATATTTCGAACACTTATTTTGTATAAATATGATTTTTATGCTTAAAATATTAATATATTATTATTATAATATTTATAAATTTAATTATAATATTATTATTAGTTTATTTTGACATACTTATATTATAATTAAATTTTGATAATATTTTAATATTTTTAAAAAAGTCTTTAAAAGTTCGAGTTTTTTGACCCGTTGGGTTGACCCAAACTCGGAAAAAACCCATTTTGGTTCAACCTGGACTAACAGATAACCCGATTAATCCGAAACCCAATTTACTCAGGACCCGAATGACCCAAACTCGAACCCGATCTAAATGACCCAATTGACAGGTCTACTTTACTACACCCATATTAGCTAGGACTAGAGTCTTAATTTAACTTATTATATTTTACATACCACAAATTAATTTAGGGGGAATTGTGCTATAGGCTATAATTAGGGCCTTTATTAGTAAAATGTCCACCCTTCCCTTCCAAATTGGCAAAATGTCCACCTTCCTTCCCTTGCCCCCTTTGCCCCCCACGCGCGCCCCTTGTGCCCCCCTCCTGTTTCAGCACATTTGATTTCAGCAACTCCTATTTCAGCATTTTTTTTTTCGCGCGTTGCTGAAACCGAAGTTGCTGAAACCAAAGGTGCTGAAACCGAAGTTGCTGAAATTGTTGAAAATAGTTTTTTTTTTCCGCACGTTGCTGAAACCAAAGTTGCTGAAACCGAAGTTGCTGAAATTGTTGAAATTAGTTTTTTTTCCGCGTGTTGCTGAAACCGAAGTTGCTGAAATTGTTGAAATTAGTTTTTTTTTTGCACGTTGCTGAAACCTAAGTTGCTGAAATCGGAGTTGCTGAAATCAGGGTTGCTGAAACCGGAGTTGCTTAAATTGTTGTTGTAATTGCTGAAATTAGTTTTTTATTTTTTCGCGTCAGCGCTTCGACATCGGAGTTGCTGAAACCGTATTGTTGAAACCGGAGTTGCTTTTTTTTTCTTTTTTTTTTTCGCGTCACCACTTCAACACTTGAGTTGCTGAAAGTGTGTTGCTGAAACCGGAGTTGCTTTTTTTTTTGCTGAAACCAGAATTGTTGGAACCGTGTTGCTGAACATACTTGTGTGTAGGATATAGTAGCTCATACAATTGTATAAGAATTAATTTCAGCATAACAAATTTTGGTAATAGGAAGTAATTTCAGCATTTTAGCATTTTCAAATCAAAGCATGAGTGTGATATCAAATAAAAATTTTGCACGAATATAATAATAGAATTTGGTAAATTCTACAAAAAAAAACTAAAATACTAAACGGTTTGTTCCCATATCTTAATTATGAATAAAATAAAAGTCTCACGGAAGACAATCAGAACACACAGTGATATTAATTTAATACCACTCAATCAACATCATTAAAGAGCAAATCCCTATCCAATTAGGCAAAACACTAGTAAATAAAAAGAGGCATAAATATGATATAGGGATCCATGGTCGATCTGCACCACCACCAAGATCTAATCCATGGAGTAGACACAAATCGAGGATGAGAGATGTCAGAAAGATCTAATCCAAGAACCATGACTTATTTGAATTGAGATGGAGTAGCCATTAATAAGGAATTAAGGAGCAAAAAAATATCGGAGATTAATTTTGACAGATCGATAGATTGAGCGGAGAGAAGAGGACGGGAGGCGGCGGCGATGGATTTGGGAGGAGAGGACGGGGGCGATGGGTGAGGCGGAGGTAGGAGATAGATCTGAAACTTACCGCGCCTACGGAGCCATGGGAGGCTCGACCTTGGGGCCGCCGACGGCGAGGCATCGAGAGCGAGAAGCATCAACGAGTGCTCTCTTTGTTCTTCCTCGCTTCCTCGCTCGCTTGCATTCGTTCGTCTTCGCCTCGGATCTTCATCGCCATCGTCTTCGACTCCAGATCTAGATCCAGATCAAACACCACTTGTTGCCGTCGAAAATGATTTCTAGATCTGGAACGAGCCATGGGAGCGTCCATTGGAGAGGAGCGAGATCTGTTCATCTTCGGCCGAATTCGTTCAACTTGATTCGTTGCTATAGTCGATCGAGATCTCGATCTCGTCCGATCTCGTCTTCGCCTCAGATCTTCTTCAATCTCATCATCATCGTTGCTATCATCCATCGCCGCCGTCGTCGTCGATCTCATCGTCATCGAAATCAGAGTTCCGGTGGATCGATTGGGTAAATTGTGGAGGAGGAAGGAGAGGAAGATTGAGATCTGGGAGATTGAGCGAGAGAGGTGAGGGAGGGAGAAGCTAAGGGGGCACGAATTTAGGGTATAAATTAAAGGTGGACATTTAACTAATTTACAAGGGGTGGTGGACACTCTCCTAATTAGATCCAAAAAAATGGCCGGTTTGGCAAATTTATTCATTAATTTAACTCAAATTAACCGTCGATGGTTTGCATATTACCTATAGTGGTCTTATTAAACATGAATTTGAACGGGATTTCAAACTGAGATTTCATTCGTCAAGTCCCAACTCAATAAATATTGATTCTGATCTACAAATTATAACAAACGAAATCTTGACAATATATAATAATGCATTAGTTTCTCCGATTACTAACTCAGAGGTTAAGTGTGTTATGTTTTCAATTTCTCCAGACAAAGCAACTAGACCAGATGGAATGCATGTCGAATTCTATCAAAAGTAGTGGAATATTATTGGCCCGTCTATAATTAAGGTTGTTAAAACCTTTTTCGTTTCAGGTAAGCTGCTGAAACAAGTTAACCGCACTTTTAACACGTTGCTCTACATAGTTGACGATCATGTTTTAATCAATCATTACCGCCTTATAAGTCTGTGTTTAACAATTTATAAAATCATAGCTAGCAAAAATTCTAGCTGGGTGGATGGCTCTATACAGGGTGCTTTTGCAAAAGGACGGTCTATACAGGATAACATCGTTATTGCCCACGAAGCGTTTCATTCCTTTCATAATTCCTTTCGTAAGAAAAAAGGAAAGGGGGTTTGATGGATATTAAACTAGATATGGAAAAGGCTTACGATTGGATTGAATGTCATTTCTTGTATAAAATCCTTACTAAGTCTGGCTTTCATCCAAAGTTTGTCTCTTGGATTCATGAGTGTGTCTCTAAAGTTTCTTTTTTTGGTGTTAGTTAAAGATGGTCCTACTAACCCATTTTCCCTATAAAGGAATTAGACAAGGTGATCTGCTATCCCCTTTTCTATTTATTTTGGCGGCTGAAATATTGGTGCGCAGTGCGCACTTTAGAAAAGGAATTTGCTACTAATAAAGATCCGGGTATGCATTTTTCTACTAACGGAATTAAAGTCCATTTTTAGCGTTCACATATGATATTATCATCTTCGCAAAAGCTTATAACTCTATTGCTCATAATTTCCACAAATCAATGCCCTGACAAACTTTTAGGTTTGTCAGGGCTAGCCAGATTAGGGCCCTGACGTAATAAAACGTGGTGGGGGTAGGTTTATATTTGTCAATTGAGATGGAATGGGGAATATCCAATCTAGACGAGATGGTAGATATTACTGATTAGGTAATATTAGGGAAAACCTAAAAGTTTAATTTGTGGAAATTGACTTTTTGGTCAGAAATATGGCATAATCGCTTGATAATATCCTATGCGAACGCTTTATCACGTCAAGGCCCTAATCTGGCTACCACTAAAGCTTTATTACTTATAGTTAAGCAGTTTTGTGCACATGCTTCTAAATTTAACCTTCTTCTGGATGACTAGGAAGATCAATCATACAAATAGCATAGATGTTCTAATCGTTATATTTGCCCAACTAGGAAACTTTGTACGAAAAATTCCAAATGGGATAAACCGCCTCCGAATTCATACAAACTTAACTTTGATGTTTCAAAACTGGCATGTGGAAAGGCTTCATTTGGTTTTATTATAAGAGACCATGATGTTCATCATGTCGCTTTTGGAGGGGGATTATGCGATGGTATTCCTACGATCTTCGCTGAGGCCCTTGACCTTTGCAATGGTCTTTTATGCACAAAGTTATTAGGGATTCATAACATCCTCGTAGAGTGAGATAACTTATTAGTTATCAATGCCCTATTGGTTTGGAAATGCCCTTGGGATATTGAAATTCTAAAGTATGACATTAAGCACTTGGTCTTCTTAAATCCAGTTTCCAATCGTCATATTTTTAGGAAAGCGAATACGATTGCAGATAAGATTACGCATTTGACTTATTGTATCCCTACCAACGAGGATTTGATATACGACTCAAAACTTAAGGTTCTCGTTAGGGAAGGACGCGCTATATTGAGGTTAGATCGCCTGGAGTATGCTTCTCCTTATTTATTTCCTTTCATTAAAAAAATTAACTTAGATTAAAATCCAAATAAAATTCGTGATACAAATCTATAAATAAATTTAACTTTTAATTTTTATGGATAGATTAAATTAAGTAAAATCTTATTTGACATATTAAATAAACCTGTGACTTTTTTTGTTGTTTACTTAAAAGTTTCAAAACCTCTATGACACTACTTTGAAAAAATGATGGTCAAACATGCCCTAATATGAAAATTTAGGGAAAAGAAACTTAAATTCTACGCGACACGTAGTGTTTTCAAACATGCCCTAATTACACGGATCACCATGGCAAGTTGTAGGAGTTTTTAGAAATGAGAATGGGGTATCCTAACGGTAAAAGCAAATGGGGGGTTTTCGGAATGTTATGAGTTCCGATTCTTATTAGGCCCATTTGCAGAAATACACCAAATCGGTGTTCGGTTTATAAAAGTATACCAATTTTTCGAGAATAGCAAAAATAGGATAGGTGGGTCATTTGTGCTAAAAAATAGGTTACTTGTGCTAAAAAATAATGACTGATTTTACCTTTAAATTTAAATGTAAAAATCATTAAAAGGAGATTTATGAATTAAAAGAAAAGTTAAAAAATATATAAAAAATCAAATATACATTAAAATAATGTTTTTAATTTTTTTTCTCAGAAATTTAAAAATAATAAAAGTAGCCGTATGAAAAACATCGCCTTAGTAAGAGCATTAATACTGACAGGAACAAATTTTTTGTTGACAGGATATATGTTTTTTATGACAAGGCTAAAAATTAATACTGACAGGATGACGTTTATAATAGGGAAGAGAAAAAAGATACAATTTTATCCTACCATAACTAGAAATTAAAGGCATGTCCAAGATGACAAAGTTATTCGTTCACTACGACAGGATTAATGTTTATAGTGACAAAGCTGCGTATGTACATGACAGGATTGAAGCTATAATCTAGGAGAGAATCACTGAAGATAAGGTAAATCATATCTTTAGGATTATTAACCATATTTACAAAAGGATTGTCAATATATATATCTTGAAATCATAATATTATTACATTGACAGGATGAATATTGTTCTTGACAATCCCAAATATGAACATTGACAGGATATGATCAATAATCGGCGGGAGATTGAGTAAAGATACGGTTTTGACCTAAATTATAACCACTAGATTATAATCGGCGGGAGATGGAGTCGGAGGTTGGTCTGCTTTTGGGGTCGAGGCTAGAGCCGGATTGCGTCGGAGTGCTTGCGCAGCGACGGAGGGTGAAGGCAGCGACAGTCGGGCTGCTCTTGTGTGTTATGGTTAGGGATTGGGATTAGGTCAGTCGGGGGCGCTGGAGTGTAGGCACAGCGACGGAGCCGGAGACGCGGGCTCAGGTCCGAGCGCCGGAGACTTGGGGTTGGGGCTGAGCACCGGAGACTTAGGGTTGGGGCTGCTCTTGTGTGTTTTTGGTTAGGGATTGGGTCGGTCGGGGCTAGGCTATCCTGTTAGTAGGGATTGGGTTGGGATTGGGAAATTTTTTTTTAATTTCAGTTTTTTTTATTATTTAATTATTTAAATAATTTTAAAATATAAGAAAAATGAAAAATACTTAAAATATTTAACTTTTTTTTTCTGATTTTTTGGGGGTGGTGGGTAGTTTTGATAATTAAATAAGGTATTTTTGCAAATTTCCATATATTGATGTAATTGTTTTCAAACCTAGGTATTTTTGCAAACCAATTATCAAAGTGGGGTATTTAGTAGTAATTCCCCTTCTCTTATTTTCGTTCCTTTACTTGAGAGAAATTTCAAGTCTCACCTTACTTTTGACTATTTGACTGAGCTAGTTGGCGCAATCGATTTACCGTGATTTATAGTTCTTGTCAACTAGATCATGTGCCTTAATTTACAACTAAAGGCGGGTCCTCGCCATAAAAAAATGATTTTCGATAACATTTCAAATTTAGAATTATATTTCAAATTTTAATTGTTTTAACTTTTCTTTTAATTATATTTCTAGGAGAGATAATTTTTTTTATTAGAAAATCTTTCCCAATTTAGGGGTTTCTTTTAGTGCATAATATAGAAAGAAAAAAAATAGAAATATTTGGTTAATTAGTCATTTTAAGAGTCTAATCTTCATTCACACAAATTGCATAACAGTGATAACACTGATGTTACATTGTTTTAAGGGCAAATTGCAAAAAATAACATGAACTTTAGGGGTGGTTGTGTTCGATGGCACCAACTTTCAAAAATTCTATAATAATCACCAACTTTGAAGGTGGTTGTGGTTAGTAGCACGACCACTCTTATTAACATTTTGTTTACAAAAAAATCACATTTTCCATTGTTTTTTAAACCCACTCACAATTTTCTTCTTAAAAAAAATAATTTTCATGTTTATAAACTCAATTTTAATTTTTCAAAAAACATCATTTTTTAAAAAAATTTAATTATGATATTAATTGGTATCTTTTTAATGCACTCATTTTTCATTTTAAACACATTACTTATTATTTAATTTTTGAAAAAAAACTGATTTTATGGAGAAAATAAAATTAGTTCTTTTTTTAACCGGGTGTAAATAATGAGTGTATTCTTTTAAGAAAAAAGGGGCACCCTTATCAACATTTTTTTACAAAAAAATCACATTTTTCATTGTTTTTTTAAACCCACTCACAATTTTCTTCTTAAAAAAACAATTTTCATGTTTATAAACTCAATTTCAATTTTTCAAAAAACATCATTTTTTTAAAATATAATTGTGATATTAATTAGTATCTTTTTAAGGTACTCATTTTTCATTTTAAAGACTTTACTTATTATTTAATTTTTGAAAAAACTGAGTTTTTGGAGAAAATAAAATTAGTTCTTTTTTTAACCGGGTGAAAATAATGAGCGTATTCTTTTAAGAAAAAAGGGAAAAATTAGTGTTTTATAAAATAAATTATATTTTTTAAAATTAAAAATGAAAATGGATTATTTTTAAAAATGAAATATGGGCATTTTTTTCAAAATTGAAAATTGGATGATTTTTTTTCTACAAAGAATGTTAATAAGAGGTTATATTTGAAAAAAAAAATCGATGTGCCACTTATTGCAACCAGAACCAAAGTTGGTGATTATTTTTAAAATTTTGAAAGTTCATGCTATTAAACGCAACTACCTCTAAAGTTCATGCTATTTTTCACAATTTGCCCTTGTTTTAATTAGTTATATTCAATTTTATATTATTATATTACAGGATAATTAAAATTAATTAAAAAACGACTAATCAAATAGAAATATTTGGTTAATTAGTGATTTTAAATTTGTGAAATATATAAAACATTAATCATATATTTACCGATCCATGTCAAAGATTACAAGCTGTTGTCAAAGATTAATTATTTCTACCTGTGGTGTATAGCCGTTGGTAGCTTTTGGAATTTTTGCGCACGGAAATAATCAAACAAATAATCATTCAACTGCGTACATCGCTTCTAATGTGAACGCATTGAAGCCATATATATATATATATATATATATATATATATATATAGAGGTTGGATCCCGTGTAAGCAACCCTTACGGTGTAATTTGTGAGCAGATAAATTATTCGCAGGTACCAATCGATTATTCGTGTATAATAATGTAATTATTCGTATGTATGAACAAATGTAATTATTTGTAAGTAACAAAAGATTATTCATATGTATGTACATACGAATAATCACTTCGTACCTACAAATAATGTTACTGTTCACAGGTTACTTTTAATCTCATCCGTTTGATCTTCTTAATCCGACGCTCTAGATTTGCTCACAAATTACACAGTAACACTTGCTTACACATGATCTATCCTATATATATATATTCACAGGTACAAAACTGTGTATCATTTTAATAAATCAGAAAAATTGAATTATAATGAAACCAACAATTAAGATTAAAAATAATTTATGATTATATGGTGGTATTTAATGATTATTTATTTGAATAAAACTATTTGGTGGTACTGACGATTATTCGTCATAAAGAAATTTATATTTTTTTTACACTTTTTTAACAGATAAATAATTACATTGTTATAAACAAATAATCATATAATTAAAAACAGATGAAGAATTACCCAACAAATGAATAATTTTGGATTACACGAAAAGGCATGTATAGACGAGTACACCGGAAATATATATATATATATATATATCGAACGCTGAGATTAGTAAATGAATTAAATATGTAAGCATATGGGCTGGTCAGCTTGAAATTAACCAAAGTTGTGTCGTTACATGTTATGTTTGTAGGATCTCAAAGCACACATTAATAAGATACGTATTGTTAGGATCGATCCGTGAAATAAAGCATCGAGTGATCGATCATTGAGCTCGTAGCAGCCAGGTTCAATGTATTTATATTTAAATAAGAACAAACATTATATATATATATGGGAAAATTACAGAAAACCACCCTTTAAATATGGGTGTTTGCACTTAACCACCCATTAAATTCAAAGTTACAGAAAACCACCCTTTAAATGGTATTTGTTTACAACTCACCACCCATTCAACTATTTTCGTTACTTTATCATTAAATATATTATATTTTAATATTTTTAAACTCAAATTTGATTGTAAATATATTCAAATTTTGAATTTAAGGGCCCAATTATATTTTAGGGATCATTGTATTTATTTTTAAAAATAATAATCAATAAAGTCTAGAATTATTATCTTAATTTATGTTTGAAAATGTTTATAAATTTTTAAAACATTATGTAAATTACTCTTATTTAAAATATAAATAAATAAGAGTAATTTCCCTAATATTTTAAAATTTTATAAACATTTTCAACCATAAATTAAGATAATAATTCTAGGTTATATTTATTAATTTTTTTAAATAAATAAATAATCCCTAAAATATGGCTGAACCCTTAAATTCAAAATATGAATATATTTACAATCAAATTTGAGTTTAAAAATATTAAAATATAAAATATTTAATGATAAATTAAAGAAAATAGTTGAATGGGTGGTGAGTTGTAAACAAATATCATTTAAAGGGTGGTTTTCTGTAATTTTGCCTATATATATATATATATATATATATATATATATATATATATATATATATATATATAATCTTATGTGCACACACATCGTAGAGTAACTGAGTAAAACATACCTCGTGAATATATTTGAAACCCGGCCACCTGAGGGGAGTTGACAGTGAATCCAAGGGTGGGTGCGGGACGGGATGGTGGTCGTTCCGCGTGTCATCTCCTCTAACTTTTACGGGACGAGACAGAAATGAAATTCATTATTCTTTTTTCAATCTCGCGCGGGCCTTATCCCTCGAATAAAAAATATTATAAAAAACCTAAATTCCTTATATATTTTACGGTTTTCAAAGGCGTAGCATATATATAGATATATAATATTTTTTATATTTTGCAATTTTTCTTATATATATATACACACACACACTAAACACGAAGTGGTAGGTCCCAGTAAAGAAGTTGTACCTATTAAGCTAAGACCGGAACAAATAAAACTCAAAACCATTTGGGTAAATGCATTTGAAAATTCTACAACCACTAGCAGTAATAAGGTCTTAACTATAGATGAAGAAGGTAGAATTCATACGAATGCTAAACCACCGGTAAGCTATTCTAGGTGCCAAAGTCTAGCTACAAATCCCAGTTTTAGGTTCAATCCTAATCTTAGTATTACCCCAAGAAACCAAGGAACTACTGCAAGTAGGAAAGACAAATCATTTGTGGTAGATGAAGACATAACTAGTATGATCGATAGCAACATTAAACAAGAGGTTAGAAAGTAAAATTATAAGAGAACCAATCAGACATAGTATTGATCTCGGTTCTTGTCCTTTTAGAGAATCTGGTTCAAATCCATTGAATCCTCCAACATTTCCAATTGTTACGGAAGGTCAAGAAGGATCATATAGTTCTGGACCTAAAGGGAAGATAGTGGGATATCAAACTAGAACAATTAGTGAACCTATCTATGAAAATGATGTAAGAGCCAAAAATCTCAATGAACCTCTCAATGAACCATTTTATGAAGATGAAATAGGTATGAGAATTTAAGTAATGGACCTTAGGTATCTCTACGAGGAGAGTATGAGAATAGAACAAAGCCTTGAACATGTCAGCAGATGATCACTGGAGAAAAAATATAGGATTACCAACTCTAATAGCATTTATATCCCAATAAGTATTTGTTTAGAAGAGTTTAATAATTATGAATTGTGCGCCTTTGTAGATATTAGTTATTTTGTATGCTTTCGTAAAAAGGCATTATTCTCCGAGTTTATATGGAAGAAATCTCGTAGACCAATCCAAGTCAGAATAGCGGATGATAGTATCATGGTTCATTCAGAATTAGCTTCTGATGTACCAATCATGACAGGAGGAGTCCAATGCTTAATTCCTACACTCTGGGCTACTAATCAACTATCGCACGATATGTTAATTGGAAACAACTTCCAAAGACTTCATATCCCATTGACTCAACACTTAGACATGATGATCTTTAATATCAATGGCAAAGATGATTGGGTTAAAAAGGTTAAACAAGCTTATACACACCAAGCAATATAATTCACGCGCACTAAGCGTGGTGATGAGTATATTCTTCCTACACAAAGAGAATTTTCACTCTCTATATGTGAGATAACATTAAAAGAAAAAAAATCCTTAAGCAGCAAGAAATATGTGTAAGGAGTTATATTCTGAAAAGGCAAAATTGCACAAATATACCAACATTGCTACCTTTGGCAAAAGTAGCAGTAGCACTGTAAAAATTGCATGGGGGGAGGCAAATGCTATTTTTGCAATTAAAATTGCAAGTGCTTCGACTAGTTGCATGTCAAAAAAAATGAAACATTGCACTCAGGCAGAGGAGAGGAAAGGCAGCGCAGGTGTCATCATAGGAGAGGGTAGGAATAAACTAATCCGGCTTGAGAGGTAGAAGAGAGAGGGGGTGATGTCATGGAGCATTTAATGCACTCCCTCTTGTCCTCTTAGCGCCAAAAAAACGGAGGGAGAAATAATTGGCTTTTTAAAGCAAGGGAAGTCTCTCCCTCTCAGCTCAAGGTTAGGGGGGAAATTAAAAGTCTCTCCATTGAAGCTGATCGGGAAGCAAAGGTGGACCCAATTATCAGTTATATGCCGGCCATTAAAGAATACAGGACAACAACTGACTATTACGTGCCAGAGGAAAAGTGACACGTGCCAACATCATACAATATATATTCACAAAAATGGGTAAGTAAGCTTGTGGGTTTCTTTTTATAGTCATCACTACTTCCACTCCTCTTCATATCCACATTGAAAGTGCTAAAACCATATTCTGTTTTTACGAGTGCAGGGGAGAAAGAGCTCGTATTTCTTACTATTGTGGCTGATGCATGGGCGGTGGCAAAGTGGAGGAGGTGGTTGGGTGTTCGAAGGCCCAAGTTTGAATAGAGTAATGTTGATGGACGAGACCGTGTTTTAAACTAATTTTCCTTCATTTTCATTAGTTAAAATTAAAAAATAAATTTATTTTTGAACTTAATTTAATTTTATCTATCTATAGACACCCACTTTATACTCCATCCGTTTGGCAAAACATGTTGTTTACTATTCACGCATGCTTTTTTAGAATGATAAAAACTAAATAAAATATTTATTTTTTTTTTAAATTTTTTTAACAAGTTTGTACTTATTAATAATAACTACGAAATTGTTAAAAAAAATTATTAAAAAACTAGATATTTTATATAGTTTTTATCCCCTAAAAAAGCGTGCATGAATAGTAAAGTGACATGTTTTGCCGAACGAAGGGAGTATATGTTTATGGAAAAAAATATTTCGAAGTGAGATTATTTTCTGGACAGAGAGATAAATACGGGACTTACGTGCCAGTCAATACATTCTTCGTGCCACTAACGTCTATTTATGTGCCAGTATAGGTATATCTCGTGCCAACTCATTTGACTCTAACAGATAAACCTATGTCTGAATATTACAATTATCTTAACGTCTATCATGACAGTCAACTACATGCCACTCAATACGGTCGCCGTGCCACTAACGTTTATTTACGTGCCAATATATGAATTTCATCTGCCAACTCTCATAAATCCGACCGAGACACTTATTCATTATTATATATTGTATGATGGTGGCACGGTTCCCTTCACTTTTTCTTCTCTCTCCTCTGCAAATCTCTGCACACTCTCTCTCTCTCTCTCAATTTGGCACTTTTTCTTCTCTCTCCTCTGCACTCTCTCTCTCTCTCTCTCTCTCTCTCTCTCTCTCTCTCTCTCTCTCTCTCTCTCTCTCTCTCTCAATTTGGCAGCCCTCTCTCTCCAATTAATACTCCCTCTCTCCACTTGAAAGGGCCGGTTGAGGAACCGAGTATTTTGTGTAATTTTTTGGAGCCACTTGCTACTTTTGCAAAAAAATTAAGGGGGGTGTTAGTTTTGCAAATTCTATTTTGTTTTGGTATATTGAATGTTATTTCCTGTTCTGAAAATCCATTAAAATTTTGGGAAAAAGATAAATCATTTGCTACCATAGAATTAATAGATCCAAAAGCTGTCATTCGAGTAAATCAAATGGTTTATACTTACAAAGATCAACAAGAATTTAAATAACAAATTGATAAACTGTTAAAGAAAGGATTAATTAGAGAAAGCAAAAGTTCTCATTCTAGCCATGTCTTTATGGTTAGAAATCACGCTGAAGAAAAAAAAGGAAAAGCTAGAATGGTTATCAATTACAAAAAGCTTAACGATAATACTGTTTTTGATGGATATTATATCCCTAATAAAACAATTGTGCTGAACATAATACAGGGAGCCACTTGGTTCTCTAAAATGGATCATAAAAGTGGTTATTGGCAGGTAAAGATGGATGAAGAAAGCATTCCACTTACTGCATTTAGTACCCCACAAGGACACTATGAGTGGATATTCATCCCATTTGGTTTGAAAAACGCACCACAAATATTTCAGATATAATGGACAATGTTTTCAAAGAATTTAAACATTGTTGTCTTGTTTACATTGATGATATCTTAATCTTCTCTATAACTTTGGAGCAACATAAACATGGCTTGAAAGCCATAACCCAAAAATGTATTGATTATGGAATCATTCTAGAACAGAAGAAATGCATTTATGTTGAACCTGAAATTGAGTTCCTAGGATTAAAGATTAAAGCAGGTGAAATTGTATTGTAGGAACACATCCTAGAAAAGGTAGAAAAATTTCTTGATGAAATTAAAGATAGAAAGCAACTAGAAAGATTTCTAGAGTGTCTTACTTATGCTTTTGATTTTATAAAAGATTTAGCCAAACTAAGGAAGCCTTTATATGTAAAATTAAAGAAAGATCAAGTTTGGAATTGGACTCGGCTAGTTACTAAAATAGTCAAAGAACTAAACAAGAAGATGTGAAAAACTACCAATATTGACTTTACCTAATGAAGAGGATGAGTTAGTTTTAGAAAAAGATGCCAGTGATTATCATTGGGGTGATGTTTTAAAACTAAAAAAGGATAACAAGCTTTGCAGGTACAACAATGGCAGTTTCAACAAATCCGAATATAATTACACTGTCATGGAAAAAGAGATTCTTGCAATCTGTCGTGGAATCCAAAAGTTTATAATCTTCTTAGCCCCTAAACCTTTTACAATCATAACAGATTGTAAAGGAATATTGGGTTTTATAAATAACAATCTTGATAATATGAAAACACATGAGAGACTCCTTTTTTGGCAATTAGCTCTTAACCAATTCACATTTACTGTCGAACATGTGCATGGATCAAAAAAATTCTCTAGCAGACAGTCTAACTAGAGAACTAGCTAATGGACCAAAGAAGTCAGATTCGATGGGAATATCCAAGATGGGCAACCAGCCCAATGGATCGTGATCTCTTATGTGACATTAGAGAATACCAAGGATGGGTTTCCCCTCCAAGTTTTTACATTTCTATTGATTTTGGAAGATTTACTCAAAGCAGATTTCGTCGTGGACTCTTAGAAACGAGATACAGAACGGTTGAACGACTCTTAACTATGAAAATAATCATAAAAGTTCTTTAGTTACCTATAGAACTTCAAGAAGATATTTGTAGGAGATGGATGATGAGAGATTTTCGAGAATTCTGCCGGACAGTAACCCAGGGGTTCAGAAGAATGCCAAGAATAACGAATGAATGGTTTGTAAACTTTGTTACAAACACCCAAGCAGGATTGGGAGGAATAGTATTGCTAATCATGCCAGGCGAAGACACAGATTATTTAAAATCATGGAAGTATGGTATGTGTAACAGACTCTATAGATACGAACGACAATGGCCAAAGAAAGAGGAATAGAGAATAATGTTCAAGTACTTCACCAAGTTCCAAAAGGAGATCTTCCTCAGAGTAGCAAATTTCGAAGACATGGAAAAGATAACAGGATGTCGAGTTAATTATCACCGCTTCTATGGATGTTAACCAGGGAAAAACCCGGTTACCACATTATTTAATCTTCATATTATTTTCGGAAGGATACTGGTTCGTAAGGGATCTAGTAGGGGAAAGCTATATTAATCCAGTAAGACATCCATGGGTGGCAAGAGTGAAAGGGTTCTTCTACATCTATTATTACATAACCAAGTATCGGCACACTGACTGTGGAATATTCAAAGTTGGGAACACAACCTTCATCGTAACCCCATAACTAAAGCCAGTAATGCAACAAGCCATAGACAAGTCTGAGTCCATTGATCTATATTTAGCACAGATAGAATCCGGACACTTCTTAGCCAAAGAAGGTCATGAGAAGCTGATTGATATGCTAATTGTATGGGATCGAGAATACACTAAAGGTCTAATGCTTGATCTCGATTTGGACAATGATCAAGATCTAGAGAGTGATAATACTCAAGATTTAGAACAAGATTATGATGATGATGGCTTAGAGGCCAATATGGGAGAAGAATGAGTAAGAAATCTGGACGAGTGCATTTGAATAATTGAAGGAATCTCATCAGCCTTTACAAGCTTTGTCTTTTTTCTTTTTACTATTTAACATGTGAGTTGTATTATTGAATCAGCACTGTGTGCTTTTATTGCTTTCTGAGTGCGTAGGGGCCCATATGTCAGCCATTTGTAAAAGAGACGTTGGAAGGATCCAATGCTCTCTACTCTGCTCTATATATAGAGCTTTCTTCAGACTTTTTAGGCATCGAATTCCAGAGAGAGAGAAAACCATATGAAAAGAGAGAAGTCTTGTAAAACAGAAAGAGTCGATAAATTCATGACCTTGAATTTCAAGAAACCTACAAACTTGACAATTGCATTGAATAATGTTTCATAATTTAACAAATAATATTTTGAAAATATATGAAAAATCTATCAATTTATGAACAATATTAGACAATTTATTGATATACACACAAATAATGCTTCAAAAATAGATGAATAATAGTTGACAACTTAGCCTTTTTGCGTTATCCAGATGAACAATTTCGATCTTCACAACTGAAAATCCCCCCAATTTCATCAAGTATAAAACCAGTTGATTTTCAGAATTTAGGTCTCGGTTACAATACTAATATATACAATTTTAATAAAATACTAATAAATGCGTATTTCGTACTAATAAACGGTCTTTTGAGAAAAAAAAAATTCAATGAAAACTAAGAAAGTTGGAAAAGGAGCTCTTTACCATCTATTTACAAGATATTCAGTCATAAAGTATGTCTTAGATGTTGTTCTTGCCAACCCAAAGTCGCATCTCTTGACATCGCAATTGGCATTCAAAAGCAAATTGTTTGGTTTGAGATCTCGGTGTAAAACATTTGCAGAATGTATATACTTTAGCCCACACAATATTTGATACGGGAAATACTCCCGACCCGCTGGGTTAATGACCCGTCGGGTCAGGGTCAAAGAGTCGAAGGGTTGGCTCGGGTTGAGGGTCAGGGTTAGGGTCGGGGAAAATATAACCCGTGACCCGGCGGGTCGACCCACCGGGTCACACGGGTCGACATTTGAAATTGTAGCCGTTGGATGTGGGCCCCACTTGAACGGTAAATTTTTTTTAAAAAAATGTAGCTGTTGGTCGGCTTAAACATAGGTCCAAGCCTATAAATAGGCATCCCATCCTCTCCAATTTATTTTACTTAAACGTCCCATCACTTAAATTACATTTCATTGATTCATTCTCGTTAATCGTCGTAAACTCGTAATGGCCGACCGTAGCGGATCCTCGAGCTCCTCATTGTTCAATCATTTCAACAAGGTTGTCCAAGCCCCGGGGAAGATCGAAGCGGAGTGTCGTTATTGTGGTCATAAGTACAAGATAACAAACAATTTGGGTTATGACAATTTGAAGAATCATCTAGCGAAGAAGCATCCGGAAAAAGTTGACGAAGCATCGGTATCGTCGGCCCCGTCGGGTAATTAGAGATTTAGTATTGTGTTTTGTGAAGTTTATGATGTTATGAAAATATGAACTTATGAAGTATTAAATAAAGTAGGAACTAGGAATTAAGTTAGTGTTTTATGTTGTAATGTCATGCATGAAGGCATGAAGCACCGAGCGCGATCTCGACCGAGGCAATGAATCCGGTATGGGTTTGTAATCGTTGTTCGGTTTGTAATAAACTTGTGTTTTATGTGTGTATTAATTGATTTTTGAACTAATCCAACATGTAAACTAATAAACCTAAATAAATATTTTTCACCAACAAAATAAAAAAAAATAAATGCACAATTTACATAAGAATATAACATATTTTGAAAAAAAAAACAACCTAATACAATTATACAAATATACAATTATACAATTATACAAATATACCCGGCCACCAACGGTCGGATTTGAAAAGAAAAAAAAAGATCCAACGGTCGGATTTCAAATCTCCCCCCTATCCCACAGGGAACTACTTTCTTCTTTATCACACACACACACACATATATATATATATATATAGAATGCGGTTCAAATGTTAACAACTCTTCCGGTGTTAAATGTTAACAAATCAATATTCGGCAAAATTTATCAAATATTCATCACAGTCACTCAATTATTCATCAAAGCTTTTGTTAAAATTAATCAAATATTCATCACAATCACTCAAATATTCATCACAGTCACTCAATTATTCACAATTTCCCAAATATTCGGCAACATTTAAGAAATATTCATCACAGTAACACAATTACAGGATTGGAGGTGGATATTGTGAATAATTGTGAATAATTGAGTGAATGTGATGAATATTTGAGTGACTGTGATGAATATTTGGGAAATTGTGAATAATTGAGTGAATGTGATGAATATTTGAGTGACTGTGATGAATATTTGATTAATTTTAACAAAAGCTTTGATGAATAATTGAGTGACTGTGATGAATATTTGATAAATTTTGCCGAATATTGATTTGTTAACATTTAACACCGTAAGAGTTGTTAACACATGACCCAACCTCTATATATATATATATATAGATATATATAAGATGTATAAAATATGGGGTAATTTTTATTTCAAAAAATCAAAATAAAGGGTCATTGAAAAGAAAGATGAGAAAGAAAGGAGAAACCGAGGAGAGAGAGGGATAGAGGTAGAGATGAAAAAAGATATATATATTTTTTTGAAATATAGAGTATTTTGGTCCTAAAATTATATGGTGAAATTTTTACCTAATTAGAATACATAAGATTCGGGGTCTTGAGATGCGTTAATTTATGTCACTTAGTCTTTTAGGTCTGTTGTCATCAATTGAATCACTAAAAAGAGCATTTTGAGTTGGGTAGGGTTTGAATATTGTTCTCACTTGGAGTATAAAAAGGAAGAGCTTTTGTGAGCTAAGTAGGGTTTGAATCACTTATAAATCACTCTTAACATCTTTATTATATTCAACATGAGATGAGGCATTACAATATCCCTCACTTAAAGGACCGACGGCTCGTCAAGCCCAACAGACTGCCCTCCAGATGTAGTATACTCATATGACAAAGCACCTCCTCCAAGCATAAAGTCAATTCTAGCCCATGTCACCTAGCTCATTCAAGTCTATTGTCCTCTAATGTAAATCACTCTCAACATCCTTATTATATCCGATTGAGTGTTACAAAATAGGAGGTGAACAACTAGCCAATTATAGTTTAAATGACCTTTTTTCCCCTTTAACCAATATAGCAAAATACTAGAAAGTGATGTATATTTTTATACATCATGTGAAAATGTGTACGTCTTACTTAAAAACAATTGTGGATGGACTAAGAGTCAAAGCTAAATTTTATATATAGTAGCCCAACATACATTTGTCGAAAAGCACATTCTCACATAACTTTTCTTATGGGTTTTTTATGTGTTTTTTTTTTGTACATATAATTTTTTTTTTGAAAAAACATATATAATTTTAATAAATTGATCATAAAACTAATACATTGTCTTACTCATTGGGTTTAACAACTTGATATCAAGATCGGATATTATACGACCCATTTAAGGAATTGATTCTTCCACTTACAAACAATTCTATGTTTGCAAGAGAATTTGAACATGAATAACTTATATGGATTGTAGTACCACAACTACTATATATATATATATATATATATATATATATATATATATATATATATATATATATATATATATATATATATATATATCAACTTCTAATTCATCAAATATATAATTTTGTAATGTATGCACATGGATAAACATATAAAAATTATTTCTCTTATTTTTCATATGCTTTTCATTTTTTTAATCGAGGTTAAT
Organism: Persicaria maculosa; assembly: GCA_963922045.1. Taxonomy (NCBI): domain Eukaryota; kingdom Viridiplantae; phylum Streptophyta; class Magnoliopsida; order Caryophyllales; family Polygonaceae; genus Persicaria; species Persicaria maculosa. The sequence goes on along the minus strand of OY998265.1, from coordinate 39,014,548 downwards.
TATGCAATACCGATGGTATAGATCTAGTGAGAATGAATCTCCTATAACTTCTAATCATAGGCGGTGCTAGGTCGGGGCAAGCGGGATCATTCACCTCCTCTTTCATTCGATGAATCACTATATTGTTTTACTCATCGATAGCTTCATTTTGATATATTATAAGTCTCAATCCGATAGTCGAGTAAAAAGTTATGAATGTTTAAAAGTTAAACACAAATTAATTATTCAAATGTCTTTTAATAAATCAAAATATTTTTATATTTGACTTAATTTGATATTTTTTTAATATCATTCATGATTCAACCCAAGAACTTCGAAACAAGAGATTATATTACGAAATTCGATAATTATATAAGAAATTATGCAAGTTTAGAGTTTGTATATCTTGTTACATGTTATTGAATGTTAAGAGAATAACAATTTGCATTTTGAATTTGTAGGTTTCAAATGATATATTTTAGACGAAAAGAATGTTGTTATAAATTAAAACATCATCGTTTTTTATTTAAAGAGAAAAAATATATAACAACTAATGACACATCGTTAACAAAAACATCACCATTTTGAACAAAAAAATTGTATTTTAAACTAAAAATATGTTGTCTTGAATTAAAATATCATTGTTTAAACTAAAATATTATAGTTTTGGTTTGCTAAACTATAGAAAAATCTATCGAAGAGTGAATCCACAATTTGTACAAAACTTCGCCCCCCCCCCCAATAAATTTTTGGTTCCGTCATTGCCTCTAATGTTATCTAGGTATAGCAAAAAAATATTTGGGTATTTTTTAATAATAAAAAAATTATATTTACATTTTACATGTCCAATAATAGACGTTGCATATATTTTTACAAAATAATATTTTAATAAGTATTATAATTAATAATATTCTAAAATAATGACTCTTTTAATTTTAATACGGAGTAGTTTTTCAAATATTATTTAATATTAAAAAAGTTTTTACATGTATAATATAAATATATTTTTTATAATTATTTTTATTATTAAAAAATACCCTTAATAATTTATGTTACACCTGAACATAAAGGGTTACAAAAGATCCATTCTCATATCTAGTAGCGAAATTTCATATAACAGGTGGATTAAACCCCACAAATCCATCATGCTAGATGAATTGATTAGATATTATGGTCCCTTGGGAAGTGTAGATCCTCTTGCCGTTGTTGTGGGAACCCATCGGCGTTGCCGCGTGAGCCCCCCAGGCCCCACCACTCTATTCCCTTTTCAAAAGGCAGCATTTATTCTCACCTTATCCCAAGACTCAACCCATCAATTTTTATACAAGTACAACTATCGACTTAAATTTTTTTACGGAAATTTCACCGGGTAAACTTGAAGTATAGCGAAATTCGTGGAATGTACAAAAATTTTACATATTTCGTGTGGCATACCTAAGGTTTGTAAATGTTTTGCCTCGTGCCCTTCGTTAAATTTATAATCTCACCATTAAGTTATATAACACAATGCTCCTTCCTTTTTATTGTGGTGGAGCGACGAGTAGGCGACTCAGATAAAACCCTGAATGAGAGAGGAGATGACACAGAGGAGTCCGACGCGCATCAACTGGAGAAGGTCAAGAGAGAGGGAGACAGGGAGAGTCCGATGTGCTGGACTCTCTGTTGTAAGCTCGAAATCACAATCCTTGCCCTCTCTCACTTGTGGCAATCGGATTTTAATATCTGACATTACTACACTAGGAGTTCGATTTCCCAAGGGCATTTGTTATTTGTTTTTAGGTGATTTATAATGATTAGAGAGTCACCGTTGATTTGTATTTTGTTTCTTCCCAGTTTTACTATCTTTAAAATGCCCTATTTCAATGCCAGGGTCTGATTGCAAAGCGCCTGAGCCTTAAATAGGGTCTGATTGCAAATCAGGTATTAATGGGTCAACCTTCTCAATGCCGAATAATAAATCCAATGGTGCTATTTTTTCTAATACAAGGTGATAATTTGGGGGTGGTCAACCGCGGTTGGACCACCTCATGAGAGCGTCCTGACAGACGGCGTCGACGCACTCAGCTGGAACCCGAACATCGACGAATTGCGAGGAAAACCAATATGAGCAAGCTTGTCAGCCACACGGTTTCCCTCACAGAAGGTGTGAGAGAAGGAGACGCAGTCGAAAGCCTGACAAAGAGCAAGAGCATCAGAGATTGCCAGCTCGATCTCCCAAAGACATCCCCAAATCCCCTTCAAGGCGTTGATTACCTTCAAACAATCACCCTCCACCTCAAGGCAGGAGAAGCCCCGCTTCGCAGCTTCCTGGAGACCATCCAGAAGACCAAAATATTCAGCACGATTGGCAGAGACCTTCTTGTAGTTGTGGGCCCCACACAGAAGGACCCTAACAATCCCGGATGGCAAACCCGGATGCGACATGGCCCAAACCAATCTTCGCACCATCAAATTTGAGTTTCACCACAACACCAGGAAGTTTTTTCCATTTGACAATTTTCCGGTTTTTTGTTTTCCTCTGACAAGAGTTAGGTCATGTGTTGACCATGTCATATTCTTGTTCCTCTGTCTGTGCTTTCCTCCAGGTTATTCTGTATTATTTAATATATCTTAACCAGACTTTCACCTTGTCGATATCATTGTTATCGAAAAGTATTTTGTTTCTCATTGTCTAAACTCCCCAAAAGAAGAAAGCTAAGATCGATTTTTGTTCTAACGAAAGTTTAGAGAAGATCTCCATGATGATATTCTTATAGAGTTTGTTATTTTTGTTAGTATTTCGGATTAATTTTTCAATCTGTCTATCCATCCTTCCAAGAAAGGATAGTGTAGCTTGACATTCGGTGAATATGTGGATGGTATCCTCCACATTATGGTCGCACAGAGGGCAGTTCATATGGACATAGATTCCCTTGCTTTGTATTCTAGTTTTCGTTGGGGTTCCGTTTAGAAGATTCTTCTAGAGGATTTTTTTTATCTTTGGTCGACAGTCAATTTTCCAGATCCATTCAATGTGGTCAGAATTTGCCTTTTGGGTTTCGTAATGTGGTCTAAGGCGCTAGCAGTAGAGAATCATCCATGTCTACTAGAGTACCAGTATAATGTATGTTCAAAATTAGTTGAAAAAATATGAACTTCAAGAATTTTGTCGACCATATCCATCGGGAGTACATTTGTTAGTCTTTCTTTGTTCCACATTCTATTTGGTTTGATAGGGTGAACCCGACAAAGTTTAGTTTGAATGTTTCTAAAAAGTTTTTATTCCATTTCCTTTTTTGTCCTTGGGTCTTCTGCGTGGTCTTTTGTTGTGTTTAGACCTGGGCAAACGCGGGTCGGCCCGCCCGACCCGGCCCGCTCGCCCGCTAATATGAGCGGGCATGGACATGAGGTAAAGCCCATGCGGGCTGCTAAGCCCAGCCCGCGCTTGCAGCAGGTACGGGATTGGGAAGACCATTGTACCCGTTACGGGTACCCGCTAACTTTTTAAATTATAAATTATATAATAAATCATATTAATTCTAAATTTGAATAACATAAAAAATAAAGTAAAAGGACCTATCTATACCTTAAATATCCACCAAATCAGCTGGGGTTAACTGTCATAAGCCCATACAAGGAGAACTAACAATTTTGTAGCATAACTGAAGAAACTATATACAAGAAAGAAAATACAAAAAATATAAGACCTAACCAAGGGTCTTATGTAAGAGTAAGGAATCATATATCAAAAAGATCCCTTTATGCCCACTAAAATACACAAAAAGATTTCCCAATCGAACCAGGTTTCTATCGCTCACCCATGCTCCATCTACCAAAGCATTTCTATAAGATTCCTACATTTCACAACTAAGCTTTCATCCCAACCTTTTCACAAGTGAGTTAGACTTCCACTTAGTGGAAAGGCGGGAGCAACAACGGGAGATTATATGCAACGCACAAGTGTTAGGATGAAATTGTTCATTACAAAAGACTAATTTGTTTTTATACGACCATGTAAAATAAATGGTTGTTTTGAAGGCCAAGATGGTCCTCACTCTCCTCCGTTATTTTCAAGAGCATACAAACAACTGCCTCTACCCCTTTCCAATTCTTTACTCTTCTCTCTATATTTAGTGTAAATACCGGAATTTTAAATAAGTATTTAATTGCTGAAATTGGAAAGTTTTGGAAAACCCGTCCCCGAGTGGATTTCTGTAAATGGAAAGTCTTTAGAAATAATCTCGGCATGTTTTAAAACATAGAACATAAAGTCTTGTGACTCGTTTGAAATGGATTTAAAACTCGAGTCGGATTTCGGGGTAGATAGTCGGGACTTAGGGTCGGATAAGCGGAATTTCTCTCTCTCTCCGACCCCTCTCTCTCCTCTCTTCCACTCATTCTCTCTCCTCTTCACATTACCACCATTATTATTTTGTTCTTATCGTCATTAAACCCTAAGTGTTCCCCTATAAATAGAAAGCACCAATCCCCAAATTCTTAGAAAATCCACATAAAAATCTGAGCATCCATCCTCTCTCACTTCATCATCCATTTCAAAATCAAAACCCTAAAATCAAAGTTTCCACTTTTATTCCCTTCAATCCATCTGCCTCACTCTCCACTCTCTATTTCTTGTTTCTACTCCATAAATAACCCTAAAATACCCTCAAGAAGACCTCCTTTCACAGATTTCACCCAAAAATCGGAGTCAGAAAGCAATTTCCATCGAAAAACCCACCTTCTGTCCATTTCGCCGGCGCGAAACCCATAGTCACCGCCATGTGTTCTAGCTCGCCGTCGCGAGTTCTTGGTCGCCGCCGCGGAACCTGAGCCCAGAAGAAGGAGTTCTTACTCACAACCGCGAGACCCCATTTCGGCGCCGCGACTTTGTGTCCAGTGGCATCATTAGCTCGGTAAATCGACTCGTTCTCCCTCATCTTAACTCCTTTCTCTTCCTCGTTTATTCTCGCTTTATCCTCACACTCTCCTCTACCTTTCAAGGTTAAGAAACGTCAGATCTAATGCCTTGTGAAGTGGATTCGAGCTCATTTCTCCCCTTTTCCCTTGTTTTTTAGCAAGGTAAACTCTCATCCTTCCATCATCTCATTTTTGATCTAGATCTTCGTAAAGATTCTCTTTTAACCAAGATCTATCCCCTTAAGGAGTCTAGGTAATCCCTCTTCCGCTCTCCCCTCTAGTCCACGTTTGAGTCATATGTGGTTGTTTGGTGTCGGTTTTGTGTTAGAAATGTTTTGAAACAAGTTTGGGTTAAAATGGTTTTGAATCGAATCAAAATGAAAGAGATTTGAAATAAAAAACAACATCCAAGTTCAAATCTCGCCACGGCGAAACCATGGTCGCCGCGGGGAGTTAGAACACAGCCAGAGGAGAAGAAACCCTTTCGCGGTCGCAACCGTGGGTTCCGCCATGGCGAAATCCCTGTCCGCGGCCAGTGAGGGTGCCTCTCACGGGGGAACCTGGGGAGGATTTCGCGGCCGCGACCGGCCCTCTTGCCATCGCGAAATCCCCCCAGTGGCTTGGCCAAGCCACCCCTAGACCCCTTTGGCATTGAGTGTTGGTTTTTGATTCCTATCCTTTTTAATCGAATCCGAGTTTGAGATTATTTCGGAAAATGGGATTTTGGAATATTAATTTAATAATGGGATTTTGGAATAATAATGATTATTTTAATATTAAAAGGGGATTTTGACGGAATTTGAAATGTCGGATTGAATGCTTGGAAACTGTTTTGAAAGCTTTGTTTCAAGTGTCTGAATTCTTGAACTTGATTAAATGATGGACAATTGGACTTGGAAATGAACTTGAGTATTATAGAATTGGATTATTTGGATGAGTTGACTTTTGAGGTTTCCGCTTTGAGAACGATTTGAGAATTGTTTGAAAGGGTTGAACGTCGGATTGGTTTTGAAAATGGTTTTAGGACTTGATCCTTGTGTATGTGTGTGACTAGTAGTCTTGTGCCTTATCGCTTTCATACTATTATCATAGGTGCTTGTTGATCGAGTTGCTTGAGTAGATTGGTTGATTATGTGGACTCTGCTTGTACTACGCTTTGTTGTGTGACTTATCAGGTAAGTTCCTTTATAAACTTAATCAGACTGGTCGAACACACCCTCCTACATGTTGTTGTATGACATACTAGGTGTTGCATAAGCATTAAAGCATGCCATGTAGTATCATGCTTAGGTTGCACACTTGAATGAGAATTTGTTTACTTATTGCGTATGAAAAGAGAACGGTCGTGATCTATGTTAGTCCTAGAGTTGTCACTAGGGTCATAGGATGGCCCAGTCCCATCGGACTTGTCCTCCATCGATTCAGATCAGAGTTGAGCTTGCGTGCTCTGCTCACCATATGAGCATGATTTCGAGACTATTGATGTGCACATATACCATTTGCGGATGGCAATTGCTATGTTATAGCCCGAGCTGGCTAGTGTCCACCCTAACATGAAGGGGGCTGGAGGTAGGAGAGGGATATGCCATTTGACATTCTTTGGGTCATTTATCGTGTATATATATATATATAAACTGTCAGCATGCTTGCGTGTTTAAATATTCCGCACTACATTAGAAGCATCTTTATTAGGTATATTTGTTAGGAGGGGAATCTAACTAAGTAAATAAAATATGTAAATTTGAACCAATTTCTTCCCTAGCAAATAAATTCAAGACTCCCCCCCCCCTCGATGTAGAAGTAGGGAATCAGGATCGATCCTCGAGGAGGCGAGTCAGCGGTTACTGAATAGTCTTTATTCAATCATGCGTTGTGTCGACTAATAGCCTCCATATCAAGTTGATAGGTCGATATCGACAGGGGTCCTCGATTCCTAATGATGCCTGCTGATCTGTGAAACCTGCAGAAGAAACAAAAGACACTCGATATCAACTAAGGTGGTCGATGTCGAGTGGGTCAGTGCACTTCGGTCGACTCAGAAGATCGTCGACTTACTTTCCTTTGATGCAGTGTACTCGATATAGAGTCAGGTGGTCGATCTCGAGTTGTTTCTCAGATTCGTGACAGAAAAATAACGAAAACAGAAATAAAAGATATAATAAAAAGACAATATTTTTGTTGGTTTTTCTTAATAAACTAAAATCTCCTAAGGTAGGGATTCACAACGACAATAACCATGCATGCATTAACACTTAAAGCACATAAAATATTATGCTTTTATCATCAACCAATTAGGAATATAGAGGCTTTCGCATAAAAACCTAATTGTTTCTATCCTTTTCATAATTAGGGTTTAGTCAACTTTCGCAGGCAAAACCTAATTACTATCCAAATTCACATATATAATCCACTTTTGCTTCATATAAGGTAAATAAGGAATGATCCTAAATTCTCATGAAGGATTGAGCGCGGGGTAGAAAATGAAATCGCATAAACAATTAAGGAATTGAAGCATACTTACATGGCTATTGCCGGGCTCACCCCAACCCTAGAATAAAGGAATAAACTTTGCATTAAAACATTAAAAGGAAACTCTAATCATACAACCACCGCTTCTTTCTATATCTCTCCTACTCGCTACTCCTCTTCCTTGTTGGTTGCACAATTGCTTGTGGATTGGATGACTAAAGCCAGCCCCCCTATGGCCTTATTTATAGCCTCACATCCCTTGCTAGCCAAGGATTGGAGTCCTAATCCTACTAAGATTGGTAAAAGGAAATTCTATGTAAACCAAATTATATCCTAAATTAAAATAATAAAATAGGTAATATTCCCTAACATGCTTGGAATATACCCCTAATGATAGATGATATTGGTAGATGATAGAATATCACATGGATAAGTAAATCTCCCAAAGATCCGACCCAATCCGCGTCTCGTACTCATCTGCTGCTCTAGTCGATGTCGAGTAGACTACTCGATGTCGAGTGCCTCATGTCGAGTCGACATGGTTGATTTCTAGTCGACATTGCCTTAGTCTCGATCTGGCTCTTTTCCTTTAGTCGACCTCGGGTGCTTCAGTCGATATCGAGTGCTTATGTCGAGATTGAGCGCTCCTGCTCGAGATCGAGCTTTTCTTCAGTGTTTTGCTTTAAAATGCTCCATTTTCTGCGAAATCAAACCAAAACTTGTGTAGACCTCTATATCTTGGAAATGAACTCAAACTACACAAATTCACTACTTTCCCAACCTAAAAATATAAAATATGCACAAAAACGGAATAAATGTAAGTATGAAACATGGTGAAATAAGCGCACATCAATAGCGTATGTATATGTCTGCTTGTGAGAATAGAGTGCGATAGGGCCTCGGTCTGATCCAATGCCCTGCACATATTTTTTTAGGTTTGTTTGCAGATTATGTATGCTCCATGCCTCTATGGAGGGGATTTGCTCGGACGATCGAATCGAACTCATTTACCACTCAGCTTACGTATTTCGCGTGTTTGGAGATTTCATGTTTTGGTTTTGACCCGGCCTTGTTGTGGCAAGTTGTACTCTATTTTCTGTTTTCCACCGATTTACGCAAAACAAATTTAGCGATATAGTCTCATAGGACATGTTAAGGGTACCCAACGGCCCTACGCTTTATTTGGGGTTCGAAATCCCCACATTAAATGCTCTCACTTGAGGTTTTGAAACCTCGACCCATATCTGGATTGCAAGATTCAAACGAATGTATCCAACCTTCGTAAAGTAACCCGAATATTTATATTTGGGTCGTTACAAAGTTGGTATCAGAGCCAGGTTGTGCAATTCGGGTACTAAAGGGTCGAGTGTATGTTTTGAAAACCACCCATGAATTTCAAATGGTTTTAACAAAGTTTTAAAGGGAAAAATGAATTTAATATGATTAGAATAATAAAAGGACTCAACCTAAAAAACTTTACTTGGGAAAATCAAATTGGAAAGGGAAACTCGAGTGGGTAGAATGACGATAGACCATCCCTATTGGATGTAGACTTTGGAAAACGAGTAGGCAAAACTTAGCTTGAACTTTACAGATGGGCCTAGAAGACTCGAAGGAGTTTGCACCATGGTGGTTGGAGTAGCGGGGTAGGTGACGGAGGGAAAGTCGTTGATTTACCTCGTCAAAAATAAAACCCAAACAACCAAACTAGTATAGTATGCAAGCAAGGGGTCGAACCCTAGAGAATCAAGTATTTCTAAATATTGTGTATTTATCAATATAAAAAGAAAAGATTTTTATGAATGAAAATAAAAGAAAATAATATTGACAAAAGCAAATAAAGGATAGAAGAAAAGCGTTTCCACTTAAAGTTCTCGACTTTGGTTGGTTTTATTGGTCATCGAATCCTTTTCAAGTTATTATCTTTTCCTATAAATTCCTCTCATCTTGGTTTAAGTAGATTAAAACTCCTACAAGTCCAATTAATCCCTTACACCTCAATGCAACCCTAACACGGTCAAGATTTAACAAAGATTTAGCAAATAGTCCTAAGAACTTGAGCATATAAATAACACCAATTAAACATGGTAAATCAATGTTTAAGATATATGTCAACTCCCTACATAATCATGCTTCAAACACGGAATCCACAATCTTATGCGTGCTACTACGGAAATAACACAAATACGAAAGTATTAAATCCTAGCAAGAAATCATTATTATCAAGGTAGCTAATCAAGATAACATCAATAACATAATCAATATCACACAAAGAAGTTGAAAGAATTATAGAGGAAAAATAACTTAAATTAGAAACTCACAAACCACCAACCAAATCTCGAAAGTGTAGGCGAAAACTAGAAAATTAGCCAAACATGGCTTACCTAAACTTTCTTCTCTTCAAAGGTGATTACTCTACTTGAATGTATTAGAAAACTAACCCTAAAAGATAGATAAATTAGATAGAATTTCCTAAACCAAAAGATAGATAGAAGATAGACTTTCCATATTTAGTTCAACGTCAGATTTCGCTGGCAGCGAAAAGATTTTCGCTAGCAGCGAATTGCCTTGGTCGACCTACTGTTGGATTTTCGCTAGCCCTTCGCTACCAACCCGCTAGCAGCGAATGTCCATGCCTTCGAAAATTTTTGAAGCCTCTTCGGTTTCGCTACTAGCGAAGAATTACGCTGCCGTGAAAACACCTTTCCGCTGGAGCGGATCCACTCGCTGGCTCTCGGCTGACTCGGCTCGCTGCCAGTGAGTCTTGCTCAGGCACTTGCTCAGACATGGTGTCGCTGACTTCACTCGCTGGTAGTGAGTCTTCATTCGCTGGTAAGGAGTTGTGCTAGCTCCTTGACATGCTCTTCGCTGACTTCACTCACTGGCAGCGAGTCCGAACTCGCTGGCAGCGAGTCCTGCTCAGGCCACCTACTAGACATGTTGTTGATGACTCGATCCACTGCAACAGAAAGCGATTCGCTGTCAGCAAATTTCCAGCAGAACACCATCACGTAGATCTTCGAAAGAGCTTTCCAACGCATGCTCATATGCGTCGATTGGATATCCGAGGCCTCCGGAAAGTGCGTTACAAGTTTAGCTCGCCGGGCTGACAGCTTTCGTGACTCGCCCTTGTTTTTGCTCTTAGACCTCGATTTCGTGCTCCGTTGCTCCTTAGGTTGTTCCATGCTTTTTGGTAGTTGTTCCTTAAGCTTTCTCAAGTCTCGCCTTAGCCTTCCTTATCTCCGTTCCTCGTGTTCTTTGCCTTGGATCTACGAATCTACATAAAACCATCGAAATAGCGTAGATTCCGAATTTGCCACAAAACGATCGCTAATCTAATTAACATTAAAACATGATTATATAACAATGAAATGCACCTAAACTAATCTATAATGCCTATTGGAATACGCCTTATCAGTAGGACATAGAGATCGGGAGGTAGTTGCCCCCTTCCGATCAGTCGCTCCTCACCGAGTGGCTTCTAGATAGCTTGTGTGATATATAAAATGGGTCCGAGGGCGATCCCCCTCGAAGGAGATCATTATAATTCTCGTTGAGTGCTTCTATGCTGAGTGTTAGAGTAAGCGACGGATATGTAGCAGTTATGGTTGACACACATCGTATACCAGTTGGGGGTGGGGGCCCAGCATGTAGGGGCTGGGGACGACATCGCCGAGCTATGGTAGATGAGTGAGGTGATAGGGATTAGGTCCCCGAGAGAGCGAAGATTCCGGCTCCTCGGCCGGAGGACGTTTTGGGACAGATGGATCGAGCGACACTGATCGAGATGTTGAGAGGACTTGTTGGAGAACCTCCACCAAAGGCTTAGATTCCCGTTGAGCAACTAGTTAGACCGGTGTTTGAGATTCCCATAAAACAGCCAGCAGAGCCCGTAGTTGTGGATGCGCACCCAGAGAAGTGCGTTGATTGGGTACAGATTGTACGAGCGCTTGGACATTGTGATTGGCCCCACTTCCTTGGAGCGACCGAAGAGGACATTGAGGCTTGGCTTAGATAGATCGACAACATATTTGAATTCATTGGCGCTCCTACTTTCGAGCGTCAGAGGCTGTCCGCAGGACTTCTACGGAAGGACACCTTTGACCGATGGTCCGTCTATAAGGTAGACCGAGATTGCTCGAGAGGTCACCTTCATGAGGACGGCTTATGACCCTTCGTGTTCCATATCCGAGATCATCTGTCAGTTCAAGAGGGAGTTGATATACTGTGCTCACCTTTGTACCACGGATGAGATTCGCGTCAGGATGCTATCTATGAGGCTACCACCTGTCGTTCTTCTTCACGCTTCGAGCTTAGAACTTGTATCGTTCGACAGTTTTTTGGAGGTCATACTTCTATACGACCATCAAAGGATTCTCTCCGAGACTGTTTATGCTCCCTCTCGCCCTGAGGCAAAGAGGTTGAGGCCACCGGACCGGCGAGAGGATATACGACTTGTGGAGGTACCAGACATCGAGCTGTTCGTTCTCCTCAGGGTGGTAGAACCCCATCTTCTACAACTGCACCGAGACTTCTCGCAGCTCCCCGTCCCCCACTTCTAACTTATCCTCAGGGACAGGGGAGAGGAGACACATTAGCTAAAGGCAGATCCTTAGGTCGAGGTAGAGGCTCTGGCAGAGGAGGTCGTGGACCATCTAGGACCGGAGTGGGTAGAGGATCTTCATCAGCAGGACCACCCGGGTCCACTATTGAGCGAAGACAGAATTTTGGAGGATTTGGTTCTGCATTGCCCCCACTGCCCCACGTCTTCCAGATGAGGGTTGAGGATCGATCCCCTCCGAGTGCCTCAGGTATTATTTATGTGCGTGCAAATTGCCATATTTTCTATGCACATTTGAGTCCATTTTATCAATCATTCGCATGCATATTAGTGGGGAATATATAAGATTAGTGTAGTTTATGCGCTATTGTCAAATATATGGGTCTGCACGAGTTTCTATGATATTTCGCAGAAAACAGGACAAAAATGGACAGATTTGGAAGAGCGAAAAAAGAACTCGAAGTCTTTTGAAGAGGTCGAAATCGACTATGAACCTCGACATTGAGTGCAGCAGAGCAGGCAGGAATCGAGCAGAGGAAAAACAAAGCATGTCGAAACAACAGAGGTCGATATTGATGTCTGATGGTCAATATCGAGTGGCCTAAGTCAAGCTTATTGATAGAAGTCGAGTGTCAGTCCGCGGAGAAGAAGGAGTGCTCAAGATGTGATAAAAGAGAGATCGATATCGATGTCCTTAGGTCGATATCGATGTTGTTCAGTAGAGAAGTCCGAATCAGATTTTGATAGAATTCTATCCAAAGTTTGCACGTCTATCCTAAAGTCGAGATCTTCTATCTTCAATACCAGACTTATCACTTGAGATGTTATACCATAGAATTTTTACTTTTAACTTATTTAAGTTTTATCTTAGAGAATAAAGATAAAGTTTCGAGTCCTTGGCTAGCAAGATTCGATATCTGTATCTAGAGACCATTAGGGCTGAGTTAGGCATTAAGTTTTCATTCAATTCCAGCAAGTTTACATCGAAGAACGCAGAGAATTAGGAGAGAGAGAGAGAGAGAGAGGTCGAGTGAGTTATGGAAGCGAGAGCGGAGTGGCTTTGTTCGGTTGTAACTTTCTCTTTAGTTTAATCAAAGTAGTTTTCTTTTCAATGATGATGATGAGTGCAATGATGAGACACGAGTAGTCACCCACTTCTAGTGTCGTAGTAAGCCCGACGATAGCAATGTAGGGTAAGTGCATCAAAGGTATGCTTTTTATGCGATTCCGTCTTCTATCCTATGCATGATCCTTTGCGAAAGTTATGGAGATTCATTATTTGCATTATTGAAGCGAAAGCCAATCATATTGTGAACTTGGATTACTCATGAATTGGATAGTAACTCTTAGGAATTATGCGAGAGCCTCTAACCACCTAAGTGTTGGTAACGAAAGTTATTTGACGGAAAGACATTAAATTTCATAACTTTAGCATCATACTTGCATTGTTATCGTTGTGGCATGAATCCCCGACTTTGGAAGCTTTAAGTTAATTGAATTTCATAAAAAGTTTAAGTTTTGATTTCTGTTCATCTTTCCTTTACCATTCTACAATCTTCGGATACTTTTCTGACAAATAGGTTACGCTTTATAGCTTCTATAATAGACATCGAAATCGACTGGCAAGGTCGATATCGAGCACTAACATCGATATCAAGGTCTGTCTCGACGTCGACTGTGTTTGCTTTTGTCTTCTGCAGGAAACCACTGGAAATCGACCAGAACTGAGGTCGATATCGACCAGACACCTCGATATCGAGTGTCTCCTGAGGTCGAAAGCTTGATCGTGATTGCAACAAAGGAAGCGCTGACATACCTCCTCGTGGATTCGATCCTGAATTACCCTACCACTGCACCGGGAGGGATTCTTCTATTATTTGCTTGAATAGGGAGTTAGCATAGGTTTGATATTTATTGAATATTTTATTTAAGCAAAGAATCACACCTCCCCTAAATGCAATCAAATTGGTGCCGTTGTTGGGGAGGAAATCAATCGCCACATAAGTTTTCTTACGATCTTTTAGAGCTTATTTTGCAAGTTTATGCGACGTTCTGATCGCGGACCTATCCTGGAAATCATTGATGAGCCTGAACGTTTCTTCCATCTTTGCAACAAAGCTATTCAAATCATGGGGTATAACGAGACATAGGCCGAGACCATAGAGCGGCTGAGGAAAGAGATTGAGGACCATAACGCTACAATCGCTGCTGAGAGGGTCGCCACTGCTGCAGAGTGAGCCCATGCTGATAGGGAGGAGGATGCGTATAGACAACCCCAAAAGCGACTCAATCAGTATCCACAGACGGCGATGCAATACATACATCCACCGCTTCATGTTCTTGAATCCGCTATACTTATTCCTCCTTCAAACTATGAAATTAAAATAAACTTCCTATCTGAAATTAAAAGAAACACTTTTAAAGGAAGACCAAATGAATGTCCATTGCAACACATCTCTACTTTTATGGATTTATGTGAAATTATTGATGATGGTGTAAATTTAGAGTATGTGAGACTGAAATCTTTTCGATGGTCTTTGGCAGTGAAGGCATTGCAATGGCTAGAAAGTTTGGCTCCACGCTCGCTGAGGAGATGGGCAGAGGTGAAGGACACATTCCTAAACAAATTCTTTCCTCCCTCTAAGACGGCGATGCTGTGACAAAGGATCACGACATTCAAACAAAAGCCAGGTGATACATTGGCACAGACGTGGGAGCGATTTAAGGACTTGTTGAGATCATGCCCGACGCATAGGCAACTACCTTATTTCATCCAGGAGATATTCTACAATTCCCTTGATGCGTCGAATAAGGAGAGGATCAACTCATACACCTCCTATCGGTACATTGAGCTCACACCAACGGAGGCCTGGGAGACTATTGAGAGGCTAATCAACTTCGACAACACCTATGGGACTGCTGCGGCCTATGACTCAAGGCCTGCCCCATCTATGCCACTATATGAGCCTCCAAAGGAGATAGATCGTGATGTGTGGCAACAATTTCATAATGATCAAACATGCCGCCTTCAAAAGCAAGTCAGGTTCCTGAGCAACAATAAAACTTGTCAAGAATGTCGCTCAACAAGGCATAACACTAGTGCCTGTCCACATATTGAGCAAGTATATATGGCGGAACAAAATGAGAAAGCCAAATGGACGAGAGGCTCCTACGGAGGGGGCAATCAACAATAATGGGGAGATCAAAGGTTCTATCAACAAAGGGATCGCCCAGCATATAGAGCACCAGGGCACCCTGAGCGGGAAACAAGGAAGGATGACTTGCAGATCATTCTTGATGAGATGCGGAGGAACCACACTAAGTTCAAACAAGCCAATAACTCCATGCATAATCAGCTGCAGGGCATCAATTCTAGGCTTGGGGAGATAGACGTTTAGAAGCGCAACATGGAGACCCAAATGGGTCAATTGGCGGAAGCAATACCCAAAGCATCAGGATCATTCCTTGGATCAATTGTGCCCAACCAAAAGGGCAAAATCACTGGACACATAGTGGCAATGAATCTAAGGAGTGGGCGTCAATTACAAACGCCCTAGCAAAAAGCGGAGGAGAAGGCCCCAGAAGGAACATCAATATCGACCCCCCTGTCGATATCGACCAAGGTGACGTCGATGTCGACCATCCTGTCGTTGTCGACCCTGTTGATGAGTCACCACAAAAATCGACTCCGCCAATCAATGTCGACCCCCATCCAGTTGATATCGATCTCACTCCAGCCACAGGGAATAAGAAGGTGTTGCCATTACCAAACAAGATGATTAAGGACGCATCGGAAAAGAAGTTCCAGCGGTTCGTGAAGATGCTTCAAGGACTCAAGGTCTCAATTCTATTCATCGAAGCACTTCATGAGATGCCGTCCTATGTAAGGTTCCTTAAGGACATATTGGGTAAGAAGCGATCGCTTTCTGAGATCGCAGAGGAGTGCAACAGATTGGAGCTACCACAAAAGCGGGCGGACCCAGATAAGTTCTCTATCGCTATAGGCTTAGGTCGATATCGCTTTAATGCTTTAGTTGATTTGGGCGCTAGCGTTAGCATGATGCCACTAACCATATGGCACAAGGTAAAGATAGGTCCCCTGGAGCCCATGGATGCAAAATTATACATGGCAAACAATACGGTAGTGATTCCAACAGGGATGGTAACTGATGTGCCAGTACAAGTAGGTAAATTCTTTGTCCATGCTGATTTCTTAGTTGTTGATATAGCAGAGGACCCTGCTTGTCCCATTATTTTAGGTAGGCCATTCCTAGCAAGCGTCGATGCCAACATTAGCTTGAATAAAGGATTGCTCTCATTCACAATCAGCGATGAGCTGATTGAGTATGCCTTTAACAAGACGGTAAGGAACAATGAAAGGCCAATGGAGATAAAGGCCATCAATGGTGTCTACATCGCATTTGGAGAAGACAAGGTAAGGACTATGACATCGAAAGAGCTTGAAAGGAGGGCCATAGAAGCCCAAGTAGAGGAGGTCGTGGCAATCTTGAACGAAGGAGCAAAAAAGATTCTATGTCAGGTTATAAGTATGGGGTCGATGGAGGAGGAGAAGGAACCTTGAAATCGATGTTAAAGGTCGATATTGACCACAACACAATGCCAAAATCGACCACCATTGATGTTGAGAAAAGAGAAGCAAATCCTCGATATAGATCCCTGAAGGTCGAAATCGACCTGATCATGTCGAGCAGAAATCCTCCAAATCGACAGAACCTCCAGGAGCACAACAGAGCTCGATATCGAGTACTGATGATCGATGTCGACCTGAGCCACAGACAGAGAAGAAGGTAAGTCAAGGTACGGATTCCTCCTATTCCATCTCAATTAAAGATTTATCATTATTTGGAAGAGGTGTGCCTCTGCATGTGCGCTTTTGTAGGGTATCCGATGATGATTCGAACCAATATGAGATAGGAGACAAAGTTTATGTCACCAAATCAAAAGATCAATGGTTCCCTACTAGATTCAAAGATAAGATGATGGGACCTTTAACGGTAAATCAACTCCATCTGGGCAGAATGCAGCTGCGTGACAAGAAAGGAGTTCTATTTGAGGCCCAAGCCACCTGGGCTCTGCAGATGCCGCCTTGAGAGCGCAAAGGAAGAAGTCGGCCTAGCGACTT